>CAMAPF010000103.1:0-600000 GCA_945859915.1 Cuscuta epithymum
AACTAACTTAAAAAGTGCAAAACATCCCTTTTTTCATTAAGTCTAGTTTATCTATACCGAAGTTCAGCTAAAAATTCAACCAATAAGGCAGTCAAATGATTTTCTGAAAATATACTGCGCTGTTTAACTGCACAGTTATCTTCAAAAATTCATTTGACTGCCTTCTCCCGGTTTCTATTTTTTATACTGAAATTTGGTATGAGTTAGTTAGACTTAATGAAAAAGATGCTCAAAAAATTTCATCAAAAAACTCCACCGGGAACCACCCCAAATGGTGACGGACTTGGAAAATACATAGGTATAATAATAGTAATGCTTAAAAAATTGTGGGCCCCCTAATTTTTTTAATTTTTTGGGGCCCTGAGACTTGGGCCTCTCCAGCCTAACATAAGGCACGGGCCTGAGATGATACAAGATCACTCCTCCACACGAATACCCGCCTTCCATTCAGGGCCGGACCGTAGTACACAGACCCAGGGGGGCTGCCGCCCCCCCAACAATTTTTTTTTAGTGTATATATATACAAAAATTTTTATTTTTACACCCCCCCAACATTTAATTCTCGCCCCTCCAAGAAAATTTTGAACCCCCCCAAAAAATATTTTCTCCCACAAAGCATAGCCCACTCGCAGAAACCCCAATTGTTTAAGAGCCTAAAAAATAGAAATTTTACAAGTAATATTATATCAACTCACTCCCCAAATTTATTCCCCATTAACCCACCCCAAAATCTAATCCCCAGCCCACAGCCCAGACCAAACTAATGAAAAACATGCGCACCTAGAAGAAAGAAACGGAAAGATCGGTTATTTTTAAATGATTGTCCTTATGCCTACTATGTTCATTGCTTAGCACATCAGTTGCAATTAGCATTGGTTGCTGCTTCTAGAGAGGTGAAATATGTGCACAATTTTTTCATCGATTCAGTCTTTATTATTAGTGTGACTAATTCTTCTTGCAAACGAAGTGATAAATTAAAAGAAGCTCAAGCACTTGAAATGGCAAGAATGTTGAAAATTGGTGAGCTTGAAACAAGGAGAGGACTTAATTAGGTTGGTACATTACAACAAGCTGGGGAAACTCGTTGGAGCTCTACATTTCAGTTCTGTTTGCAGTTTGATTAGGATGTTTGCTGCAACTTGTTCTGTTTTAGAAGATGTTGAAGAGAATGGCAATAACTATTCTACTCGTGGAAATGCAGCTAGAGAACTTAAGAAGATTAAATCTTTTGATTTTGTTTTCTTGTTGCATCTTATTAAAGAAATTATGGGCATTACAGATCTTCTATGTCAACATATACAGAAGAAGTGCCAACACATAGTAAATGCTATGCATTTTGCAAGCACCAAAATGTTGATCCAAAAGTTAAGGGGGGGTGGATGGGATAACTTCTTAGAAATTGTTAAAGAGTTTTGCACAAAGCATGAAATTGAAGTTCCTAATATGAAGTCTCCTTATGCGGTAAAACGCAAACGCCATGATCAAGAAGGGTTTGATATTGAACGTCACTATCGGGTTGATATGTTTTACGCAGCCATAGATTCACAATTGTTGGAGCTGAATAGCAGATTCGGTGAACAGATAATGGATCTTCTTACTCTTAGTGGTGCTTTGGATCCTAAGAACTCATATAAGTCTTTTAACATCGATGATATCTGTTCTTTAGTGGATAAATATTACCCCTTTGATTTTATTGAGCAGGAGAAGGTGAGCTTGAGGTTTCTATTGCAACATTATAAGCTCAATGTTCTAAATCATCCCAAAGTTGGCGAATTTTTCTACAATGGGTGAACTTTGTCAAAGATTAGCGGAGACGGAGATGTCAAAAGTGTACTTTCTTAGCTTGTTGATAAATTGATCCGAATTGATCGAAAGGACTTTTTCCGCAATGAAAATTATAAAAACAAGGCTTCGCAATAAAATGGAGGATGAGTATGTTGCAGACAACCTTATTGTTTATATTGAAAGAGAAATTACTAAAACTTTTGACTAAAAAGCCGTGATTGAGGAATTTATCTAGTTGAAGAAGCGTTGGGTACAATTCTAAGGTACTAACTTTAACTATTTTGTAATAATATATTTGTCGCTTCATTTAATTACTACTCCGTATTATATTAAGATTATAACTTATAATAATAATCGCCTAGATTTTTTTGTTTAAATTATCGCCCCCCCAATATCAATTTCCTGGGTCCGCCCCTGCTTCCATTTTGCTCTCTCCAAAGCCATACTCTCATCCAATCCAAGAAGAAGCATATCACTTCTGACTCCCCTAACCCACGTCTGTTTGGGTCTTCCTATCTCTCTCTCTCTCTCTCTCTCTCTCTCTCTCTCTCTTCCCTGCCTCTTCTCCACACATCTCAACTCGTCTGACAGGTGCATCACTCGGTCTAACAATGATAAAGTAACAATGATCTAACAAATTTGATATGAGACAATCTTGCCGAAACGAATCGAGCTTTACCAAATTTGATATAAGACAATCCTACCGGAACGAATCGAGCTTTATCAAATTCAATATGAGACAACTTTACTGGAACGAACCATGATAAAGTAACAATGATCTAACAAATTTGATATGAGACAATCTTGCCGAAACGAATCGAGCTATACCAAATTTGATATAAGACAATCCTACCGGAACGAATCGAGCTTTATCAAATTCAATATGAGACAACTTTACTGGAATGAACCGAGAAGGAAAGATAAAGACAGTCTTAGCAAGACGGAATGGATTCACATCTCTCCCTATCTCCACCACTACATTCATTCATAATTTCACATCATTGATGAAGCATGAGTTCCCTAATCCCATAACTAAACATGCGTTCGATAATTAAAATGAGTAATGGCGACCTACTTACCATATTAGATTGAACCCTTTTTGCCGCTATCTCAAAGTAGACAGCTAAACAATCCATTGTAACGCCAAGCCAAACAGAGACAAACACAAACCAATCCATTTTGAGCGTGAGGCTAATTACCGTGATAATAATGTCGGTTATGCCCAAGTTATTGTTTTGGCTTTGGTCAGTCAATTCAGAATGAGATTGCAATAATAATCCAAAGAAGGTAACCCTCCCCTTTTTATAGTATGTTTCACTTGACGATTCTTGCACTGATATTAAGAAAATTGATTGCGACCACCTTTTCAAATTTACCCTGGTAGAAATTACAAGAGTCAATTCCCTAAATAGGACTAAAAAGTGGCAAAATTGCACAAATAGGACTACATTTTTTAAATTCCCTTAATAGGACAATTTATGTGTGTTTGGACAAATATACCCTTGTAACTTGTGAAATGTTTTAATTAATAATAAAATCATAAAAACATTAATAAAAATCGAAAAAAATACTAAAAATCGTAAAAAAATAATGGAAAATTAATAAAAATATTTTTAAAAAAAATAAAAATAAATTATTTTTTTTTAAAAAAATAAAAATTAAATAAAAAAATCATAAAATAAAAAAAAAAAAACATTACCACCTCTGCCACCCCCAGCACTACCATCTCCCATCACCGGAGAAAAATATGCCAACATTTTAAATAATGCCATAATGATGGCATATTCAATGAAAATGTTGGCATATTGAAGAGTAATTATGCCATCCTTTTGGCATTTTCAGAAAAATATGGCATTTTTTTACCAAAAGTGGAAGAAATTTCACCAATCGGAGGTGGTGGTGCTGGGAGGCGGCGGGAGGCGGTGAGAAAGGTATCCATAATTTTTTTCATTTTTTATGGGTTTTTTACTATTTTTTATTATTTTTTTAAAAAAAATTAAAAAAATAAAAAATTAAATTTTTTATTTTATAAATGTTTTATAAAAAATTTTTATAATTTTTTTACGTTTTTTTAAATATTTTTTACGTTTTTTGTGATTTTATTATGAATTAAAGCATTTCATTATGAATTAATACTCTTAGGGGTATTTAGGGTAGAAAATCAATGTTTAGTCCTATTTAGGGAATTTTAAAAATAGTAGTCCTATTTGTGCTTTTTAGGAACTTTTTAGTCCTATTTAGGACAATTTCCGAAATTACAAACCTTTTCGTAAATAGGTCATACCAAATCATAAAAGCAAATTGAGAAAATTATGAAGTATCGTTTAAAAAACTTGATGTAGTTTTGGAATAAAATTAAAAAGTGACATCTGACATATAATCACTTGAGTGCTTGTAATATAAAACATTGATTGATTGTGTTTTGCAGTCTATAATTCTCTAGACGGTTAACGGTTAACGTATTACATTAGCCAGGGTTTGGAAGAACTTCATTGCCTCACGTAGAGTCTAATAGAAAATCAATGGTATATGTTTGTTTTCTTGTAGTAATGATAGGGAACGGTATGTCTCGATACATATAAGGTCCAAGTCATGGACAAAAATATAATTTTTATAATTTAAGGATAATAATAATATTGACTATAGTAGACATGATTGTGTTAAATTTTACACTGATGATATACTTACAATTCTTTAGTTGCATCGTCGTTCATAAATTATATTTCAATATCATGTTTTAATTTTGAAATATTTGTTTCAAAATGGATGGAAAATACGTATCATGCATTATGATTTCAATTACTTAAACAAATTTGACTCGAAATCTTTTTATGTCAAATATTCAAATCAAAGTCGAATAACTAAAACGTAACAATCAAATACAAATGGAAAATAAAATTTGACTATTAAACAAATGCATATATTCATTCACTATAATCAATATGAATGCGAATAATAATCTCAAGCTCGCTTCCTTCGCAACCTTAGAGTCTTAGATAGGGATGGACTCGGGCCGGGCCAACCGGCCCGGAACCGGACCGGCCCGCTACTGTGCGGGCCCGGACCGGCCCGGTCAACCGGTTCGGTTCCGGTTCGGGCCTCCAGGCCCGGTGGTATACCGGTCCGGGCCCGGGCCTCCAGTTTAGTGAACCGGCCCGGCCGGGCCGGGCCCGGTTCGGGCCGGAATTTAATTTTTTTTTTTTTTTTTTGAAATTTTTTTAAGTTTTGGGTTGGATTAGGTATTTTGGGCCATTTGAGGTGGTTTGGGGTGGAGGGGGAGGGGTAGGGGGTTAAATAAGAGAAGAAGAAGAAAAAAAAAAAAAAACATTCCGGGTGGCCCGGCCCGGCCCGGCCCGGTTCTGGCCCGGAACCGGAACCGGAACCGCCCACCACCGGTTCGGGCCCGGGCCTCCTTTTTCTGAACCGAGGCCCGGCCGGGCCCAGGCCCGAACCGGGCCCGAACCGGAACCGGTCCACCCCTAGTCTTAGACTAGGAGTGGACCGGGACGGGTCTTGGGCGGGTCGAATTTTTTGGGCATTTGGCCCGTTACCGGTCCGGGTCAGGTGTATTTTTTCCTTGTTTGTTCCTACACCCCCCCCCCCCCCCCCCCCCCCCGCTCACCCCCAAACCACTCAGCCCAACCCACCTACCCCCAATCCATTTGGGAAAAAAAAACCTTTTTGGGACCGTATCGGGCGAGCCAGTTCCAAGAAGCCTTAAGCCTGTGACCCGCCCCCAAACCCTCCCAGTCCGGCCCCAGGGCGGGTCCCGGTCAAATGGGCTGGTCCGGTACCACACAGTGGCGGTCCGGGCCGGCCATCGGGCACCGGGCCGATGCCCAAAAAATTCGACCCGCCCAAGACCCTCCTCGTCCAAAAGCTCCAATAACGATTCAATTGTTAAAGAGTCCGCTAAATTAAAAAAAAACAATTAGTAACAAAGCGAAGTCAGCACTAAGGGAGTGTTTGCAGCTGCTTCTGCTTAAAAAAAAGCACTTTTGAAGATGTAAGGAAAAAGTGATTAGTAGGAAAAGTTGATAGTGTTTGAGAAAAAAGTGATTTTGAAAAGTAAAAGTTGATAGTGTTTGGTAAAATAAGTGCTTTTTGTGTAATAGAAAGGGGAAAAACACTTTTCACACGCAAGCCGAGAAAAGTAAAAATTGGTAGTGTTTGGTAAATAAGTGCTTTTTTAAGCCAAAAGCTGAGAAGTGCTTTTTTTAAGTGATTGCAAACACTCCCTAAGACATAGATAAGCAGTGCAAAATGAAGAAAAGAAATGTGTACTACATTTGACATTAATTGTCTCAAAAGCTAAATGAGAAAAAATGACAGTTGAGTATTGCTCCAAAAAATTACCAGAGTAGAAAATGTAATCATGGGTACCAATGAAGTCCCTAGTGCAATTTGTAAATAAGGGTTCATTCGTAGTAGGGTCAATTCGTCTTTTCTGTTGCTCAAACCCAAGGCCTACCCCTAGCCTACCAATGGCAGAATAAGCACTTACATGTATTGAAGCATGCCACAATAAATTAACAAAATTCCAAATAAGCCAATATCAAACTTATTTCCTCTTCACTTGATTTTATAAAGGGCAAAAGGGCAGAACTAGTTGGAAATTTATAAAAGGGAAGCCCAATGCACATTGGCATCCCTCCAAGGCGAGGGTTCGGGGAAGGATACAAGCACAAGTGTGTACAAAGAGCAGGCCTTCCCATTTTGTTTTGACAAGAGGCCGCTCCAAACATTTGAACCCGTGCCCTCTCAGTCCCACAGAAACACCGTAACCGGTGCGCCAAGGCTCCCCTTCTAGTTGGAAATTTATAAACATATTAAATAAAATTATACCAATGGCAGGTGATGTGTTAAGGATGTTTTCTTTTGGACTGTTTTCAGTCCCAGACCAGACTTAAACAGACCAGACCAGACTTAAACAGACCAGACCAGACAAGACTTCCGTAGTTATAAAATACACAAAGACCAGACGTTTACCAGACCAGACCAGACCAGTTCAGACCAGACCAGACCAGACTTAAACAGACCAGACCAGACTTAAACAGACCAGACCAGACCAGACCAGATCAGACCAGCAAATTTCAGTCCAAAAGAAAACATCCTAACTTGGTAATTGGGCGCAGAATACCAAGAGGGTCAATGTGTAGATCTGGATGCATTGGATCAACTTTCCCAGCTGCAAGTAGGAAGTGAGTGGCACTGCATTGGACCCACATACATTTCTTCATTATTACCATAATTATTACAGTAGCCTATTATCACAGCCAATTACACTGAGGTTTAAGGTTTTAGAAGTTAAATAATTTTTATTATGAATCAAAGACGACACAGACCTTCCAGGCACTGAATTAAAATCACCACACACCGACATTGGAATATCTGCACTGGCCGCAATCTTTTCCAGACCTTTAATAAGTGTATGAACCTGATGGATAAAGACCAAACACGATCAGTTTTCAACGAAAAGTGTCATGCAGGGTTTTAAATAGCGGCCCGCTACCGTTGTAGCGGTCGCTACCGCTACGGTCCGCTATTCCACTGTGAATTCCAAATCACGGGAAAAACCCGCTACGCCGCCCGCTACAGCCCGCTATTGACATTTCCGGCAGTATGTCACGAACGGGTTGATGTGTAAATGTGTCTATGTTGTGTAAATGAACTCTTAATGTTATAAGTGTTCAAACAAATATTCACAATGTTTGTATTAACTTCACCACTCATTAAATATATGTTTTGCGCAATTGAAAATATTTCACGCCGCTGCAATCGCTATAGTCGACTACAGGCCGCTACTGCGATGACCGCTACCGCTACCGCTACCGCTGCGGCTACGACTATTTAAAACCTTGGTGTCATGTAAAGATGGGAGGGATAGAACGGGATAGATATATATGACCTGCCAAAGCTTGACATCTTTCAACTCTTGTTGAACATGCACATGAGTGTTTGCCTGATTTATAACGGGAAGAACACTGTGATTCAGATGAGGGGGGAGAAAATTCTCCCAGAACAAATATTTTCAATCATGACTTTTGTATAGAAAATTGATAAAACTAGAGAAAACACATTATTTGTCCCCTATACTTCTCTAAACTACTACCTCCACCCCACTAACATTCGGACATGAGGAGGTGGTGTGCTTATTTAGAAATCTGAGTTTATGTGGTTAATATTGAATAGATAAAGTGAGAATAAAGTAAGAATGGTTTAAAATCACACAAACTTTATCCAATTTTGTTTAGTTTAGCCCTTGTAAATTTCAGATATATCACTGTGAAAAGCCTTTTTAATTTCTGAACTTATCATGATAAGCCTGGTATACCTTCTTTAAACATATTTCTGGCAATAAAACCTAAAGCACAAAAAGATCTTGTCAAAAGCAGTGAACTATTCTTTCTAACACAAACAATCATTAAGAGCCCGTTTGGTAGCCCGAAAATCGGCTGTTTTGGCTGATTCTGCTGAAATTTATGAAGTTCTGGCTGAAGTGGCTGCTTTGGCTGTTTCTGCTGATTTAAGTAAAAATTATTTTTAAAATATATTTTATTAATAAAATAAAGAAAAAATTATATGTAAAAATAGCTAAAATGGTCATCTACAGTAACTTCAGCCAATACAGTCAGAAAAGTAACTCTAACCTTACTTTTTCTGCTTATTACACAATTCAGCGCGCGAAAGTAAAAATTACGTGCTTGGTGAAAAAGTTAGCTGATAAGCCTGATAAGCCAAAAAAAGATGTTACCAAACGGCCTCTAAATGACCTGTTCATGACAAAATGATTACTGAAATTTTGAACTTGAAAATAAGCACCACATTAAACCGAAGCAGTTGATAGATACTCCCTCCGTCCCATTTATTTTGTCCCGTTTTACCTTTTTAGGAAGTCCCACTTATATTGTCCCATACCATATTTGGCAAAGTTTGTGTGGCTCTAAATCATTCTTACTTTATTCTTACTTTATCAATTAATATCAACCACACAAACTCACTTTTCTTAATAACCGTGTCACCCTCTTCCGGGACAATATAAATGGGACGGAGGGAGTATAGAGTAATATAGACGCATGACTCAACTGATTAAAACCAAACGCCCATAAGGGATTTAGTGGGGCATGTGATTAATTCAAAAAGTACAAGGGCTGAATAAAAAAAATTGAGGTTGTGGCTCAATAGAAAACCTCGAAATTTTTTCTGGATCAAATAATGTGTAAATGTGTTTTTCCATGAATCTAGATGTCAGCCATAATTTTTCCATGTTAATTTGTTATTTTTGACGTCTATTTCACTTGAACTGTTGCCGATATATACAGCCATAATTGCTTTGATAATCAGTCATTGCCATTCGGTAACATTTTTTTCCTAAAGTTACAAATTAACATTTTTGTACTATGGGTACTTGGTAATACTAAAGAAATTTTTTGATTAAAAAATAACCAAATTAACATCAAAACTAGGGGTGGGGAAAAATACCGAAATTTTGGTATGTCGGACTTACCATATCGAAAAATACCGAATTTACCGAAGTGTTTGGTATACCGACACTTTTGGTACGGTATGATACCGTACCGAATTACTTCAGTATGGTATCGGTATATATTTTTGAAATAAACGGTATACCGTTATACCGTCATACCGTAATTCCAAGCCAAAAATTTCTTTGAAATTATAAAAATAACTAGAACCACAACATTAATTCAAGAATAATGACTTTATATCCATGTTTCTTGAATTATTTATACTTTTTGTTGGAGATCGATGTTATTTCAAATATATTTATGTTGTTTAAATTATTATTTTAGCAGAATGTGTTGTTATCTTCATATATCATGTGTTGAAATATCCGTACATATTTATAATATTTTTTTGTTCAAAGTTGAATAGAACACAAATAGGTTATCATTGGTATTTTATAATTAATTTCATTAATAATTTTAGTATATCACTATTAATACTGATTTTCTATATTTCATTTGATATATAATAATTTGATATTAAATCATGATAATTTATCGATACCGGAGCTTACCGTACCGAAATTTTGGTATACCGAAACAATGTATACCGAAATTTAGGTATGGTAACGGTATGTATTTTTGCATACCGAAAGTTTACGGTATGGTAAAGGTATGGGATAAAATCTTCGGTATACCGTACCGAACCACCCCTAATCAAAACATACTCCGTATTAAACAAGCACCTTCACCAAGCGATTGAGTGTGGCTTTCTTTTGAGCACTGGGAGCTAATGCATCAGCCAATGATTGTGCAGCTTTATTAAACTCAACCTACACCACAGATGGCGATGATGATGATTACATGATTTAGATAGACTTCAGCGGAAGACTAGCTCCGTCTTACCTCATATATTGCTTAACATGAGAAAATCTATCTCGTCGGAAAAGTGTAGCACATCCATCAATTGTATTAACATCTCCATTAAATGCCTGCAGCATCAACAATTGTACAGTTTATAGAAGCAGCAATCTCCAATGCTCAACATTTTTTTCAAGAGAAAATGACTCCATTGACTCCTAACAAACCTCAGCAGTTTTGCCTTTAAAAATTGCTTCATAGTTTTTTTTTGTCAAAAAAAACTATGCTTGTCTAACTCAGGAGCAAAAAAATCCACAAAATGGTCACTGTGAACCTGAAATGGAAATATTCAGGCAATAAGTAAAAGGGTGTGTAAGCTCATTTACCAAATGGAGCTAAACATTAGATATCAGCATAGTAGCCATATGCGCCATCGCCATGAAAAAGTGGTCGTCGCCATAACGCCATATGCGCCATCGCCATGCGCCATGAAAAATGCCTTTGAGCCATGGCGATTTCCATGTGCCATGACAACTATGGATATCAGCACACATTAAACAAGTTTAATATATCCTCTAGTGGAAAATACTTGTGGAGGGATGACTGGAGAATAAGCTATAGTGATACAATGGCTACTGTTGGATTTGGACTATGATATTTAGATAATCTTATTATTATTATTTATTTCATACTCCCATGTCCTTGAAGATGTGTGTACTTGGTAACCTTGTTTCTTTGCATATGAGGCTATGAGCATTATCAGCCAGATACTTTACCAAACACTAATATTTTGAACTAATGTGCTGAATTGAAATAAAGTGAAACTCTGTAAATTGATCATGTTTCCCTCACATACATTTCAAATTGGCTTGATACTTTTTTAATACCTATAATCAATATGGCTCATTTGTAAATTGAGAGAATTCCCTAAATAGGATTAAAACAGTTTTGAAATTCCAAAATAAGACTATCATGTTTTTATTTCCTGAATAAGAGTAAATTTCTGCCAAGTTTGATATTACTAGACTTTAAACATGGCATTTTGTTCCAAACTTGGCATAATTACTCCTATTTAGGGAATAAAAAGATGAAAGTCCTATTTTAGAATTTCAAAAGATTTTTACTCCTATTTAGGTCAATTTCTGTTGTAAATTTATGAAAAAATCTGTCACCTTAAAAACAGCAAATTGTCCTTAATGGGCGGGAGTGCGTCATTTCATGGATATTTGAGAACGGAGGGAGTGCGTCATTTCATGGATATTGTTTCTTGACAGCACATGGCTTACTGTTAAACAAAGAATTTTGTCATGTTCTGTAAACTTGTTTCTTCATGTTTACTTACTGGCCAATTCATAGGGAGGGATAACCACTACTTGCTTGAATGTTTTTAGTGAACAGGTGGAAAAGTTGTTGCTACATCTGTCACATTAACTTTTTATTCTCCAACTTCTGCAATTTATTTGGAATAGTTGGGGTGACTGACAAATCCCTGGAGGCACTCTCAAGCTCCTGTTCAAAAACACTAACAACGTTGGATGTGAATGGTTGTATTGGCATAAAGGTAAAAACACAAAGTGAAACCCAAAGATCAAATTGTAGAATGACGATGTTTGTCCCTTCGACTAATACTTGCTTTGCAAACATATTC
The DNA here is from genome assembly GCA_945859915.1 of Cuscuta epithymum. Taxonomy (NCBI): domain Eukaryota; kingdom Viridiplantae; phylum Streptophyta; class Magnoliopsida; order Solanales; family Convolvulaceae; genus Cuscuta; species Cuscuta epithymum. The sequence continues at coordinate 11,758 of CAMAPF010000103.1, forward strand.
TAGAACCGAACCCGGGATCAACTTCTCAAGATGTTTCCTAACCTGAAGTGCTTCAAAGTGCACGTACAACTAATGTTTGTTTGTTTGGATTCAAACCTTTCATTGGGAGCGTTGTTACCACACTTGGTCTTTTTAATGCGGTGATGCAACATAATCCCTTGTTAAAACATCTCTGCTTATCATATTTTGAGGACTCACAATTTTGTCATCTCCGGTGCTTTCTTTCTCCCATGCATACCTAGTCAAGTGCTCATGCGCTACTAAAGTTCAATTGCAAATGTTTTTTCTTTTGCCTGTTTTTTTCAATCAAAAGAATTGAAAGTAATGACATCAATCCTTATCTGTCCATGTGTGCCTATTTTCATTTCTAGTTTGACAATACGCTGCTTCCTTATGTTTTTTTAGTCGCACAATTTTCTTTTGATCCGTGTCACTGTTTTCACTCGTTTCCTCTTAAGAAAAAGATAATGTTATTCCTTATTTCTTGCTAATCACATTTCAACCATACTGTTTTCACAATTTCACCCTTTTAACCTCCATTTATGATCAAATGAGGGCTTAATTTAGGATGGATTTAATTTACTAACAGACTACAAGAAATATTGGTATGCACTTCTCAAAATTTTATCTTTATTAAGGTCCTTCTCACCTATTTTAAAACTTGATCCATATGGGCTCTGGGCACACGTGGAATGCATGTCTCATACGCTTGGGACAGCAATGAAGGGAATGTAAGTTGATCTTAGTTTTTTATTCAACAAACTTAAAAAGTCGAGAAAATATCTTTTAAACCTTTTAAATGACTTTTTATGATTCTTTATTATGCGGCTTAACAATGAAAATGTTACTCCACACCCCTTTTTGTGTTACTCCACCTGGACCACATCCCTTTTTGTATCGGCAAATCCCCTATTCAGTCATCATAACTTTTCACTCAAAATGTTTTATAAAATTCATAATTTATCCAATAAGCATGTCATCTATATTCTGTATATATATAAACAAAGCTTTTGGCTGGTTACTTGTCATTTTCGACCCTTGTGGCTTGTAAAACCAATGGTTTTGTTAAATTCTTCTCACTAGTTGATCAAACTTTGGATTTTGTTTGCTCCTTTTTGGTGGTTGGACAAATCAAATAAGTTTTGCCAATAACGTTATGAAGGATGAGACACATGCATCGTCTAAAAATCTTTAGTGAGTCATTTTGCTTCCGAGGGGTGACCATTCGCTGTGTTGTATATGATTGTACTTTCAATTTGGGTATTTATTGATCAAGCTCAATAATTTTTATTCATTTTTTTTACTTGTAATACCGAGCGATCATTTCGTGACTCTTATGCAAGTCTTCCACCGCAAAAGAACCTAAAATGGTCTTCGAAATCAGTTTTGTAGTTTGGAGTACTACTTTAATGTCATTTGAATTCCATCTAAGAATTTGTTCAAACTAGAAATGAAACCGGAGAAAATTTCAAAAAGGGATCGGAGTTCTATTCACAAGGACTTATTTAGTCATATTAAAAGAATAAAATATTAAAAACTTACTCATTCCGTTCCATTGAATTTATCAATTTTTCGTTTTTTATTTATCTTAAAAAAAATTATCAATTTTCCTTCAAAATAAATATTTTGTGATTCTACTTATTTTTCTCTCCCTTACACAATTCTCAACTACACCATTCTCTACTACTTATTTTCGTTAACACCCGATATAAGCTTAGTACTTAGTAGTACCTAACACGATTTTAATTTAGAATATGAGTGAGTTATTTGAAAAATGTGATATGATGTTGAAGATTTCAAAGACACTTGGTGGTCAAAAGTTAATTTCGTAAATGATTAATTTTGTTGTAGAGGTCCATTATAGGTTGTGGGCGCACTTAATTTTATGAACAATTTTTAGTGTAATTATTTGTACAATTTTTGTTCACCTTATCTGTATATATGAACCATTTATGATTTTTTACGTTTTTTAGACAAGTTACCTTCAAAAAAATAAGAGTATACACAAGACATATAAAATTTCTTAATTTTATTGACACTTACACAGATTGATTTGTATAGTCAACATTTTTAGCAACTAATGTTAAAATTAAATCCTCCCTATCGATAACTAATTCAATTTTAATAATTAAAATTTACATATTCCGGAAGTACATTAAAATATCTATAAAGTTGCAAAATCCAAATAAAAATATAATGAAAAATTAATATCATATTTAAGTGAATAAATGAAACTATTTGAAAGAAAATGACTTTACAAATCAATTTGCGATGAAGGTAGTAGTACTTTAGTAGGCTACAACATTAAGATTCAAAATTTTAAATGACATGATAGTATAGATGACGTAAGCACTTAAGGAGATTTTTCAAAATCTGAGTACTATTTTTTAGAATTTCAAAATAGAATTTCTATGTTTCTATCGTGAAATATGAATAACATGGTAGTATATATTATTATCTTATAGTCATGATTGTCAAATAATTGCAGTCCTATACATTCAACATAGCAGTATTTATTATAGTTAATGACAATATTTTTCAATCATGACAATAACTACTCTTATTTCGGGAAGAAAAACATAGTCATTATATTTCAAAATCACAAATATTGTTTACTCCTATTTGGGGCAATTCCTCAAGCACTTATGATAATGTTTTGTTTGAATGACAAATTATCATATTTTATTAAGTTGATAATCATAGAGAGAATATGTAAGAATTGAAGGGCATGGATTGCATGCATGTACAATAAACTCATGGATTGCAGTAACCCCATTAAAAATGATTTGTTGTTACAATGATATGCATCACATATGTGTCTGTAAAGGAGTCATGTAGAAGCCCTATATCACAATTACTACTCTCTTATATCATCTTTTTTATTGATAACTTAAATATGCATAAAGAATTGTTTATCACCTAGTTCACTTCGTTAAATTCAAAACACATATGTATGTTCAAGTGTTCAACATCATTCATAGGAGATTTATATAAAGATTAAAGAATAAAACTTTTTGTTTTTTCTTATTTTGTGTAAACATAAAAATTATTCACCGAATCGGTCCCATATATTAGACAATGTAACACCTAGTAAAAATTACTATGGTATCAGAGCCAAATCGGTCTCATGTTATTGTGTATTACTTTGTATATAATGTATTACTTCGTATATATTCTTTTTGGTAAGTTATCTTTTACTTTATAGACCAACTTCCTTTATGAAATCTTCAATAGTTGTCAAGATGTTATCTTTTCTTACCTTTATCTAGTACCTCACCACTTTATTATGTATTATTTCATATATATTCTTTTTGGTAAGTTATCTTTTACTTTATAGACCAACTTCCTTTACGACCAGTGGCGGATCTATAATTTGAGATTTGGGTGTTCATTTATTTCTATAATTAAATTTTGAAAAGCCAATAAGTAATTAAACCAAATTTATATATGTATACTAATATATTTTTGAAAACTCTAGGTGTTCACATGAACACCTTTGCACCAATGTAGCTCCGCCAATGTTTATGACATCTTCAGCAGTTGTCAAGAAGTTATCTTTTCCTACCTTAATAGGGTTCAATCTATCTCTTATTGCTGGCATGCCTCTCTTTTTGTCATCATCAATGAATATAATTGACATATTCTTCCAGTTATGGGCCACATATTTATGCATAGGTTGTCAGGGTCCAATATCCAATCATGTTGATTCTCATCAGCACATCATTCTTCTTTGACATGTCTCTGTATGGAGTTAAACCTTGCAGCTTCACAAAAAAAAAAAACAGAATTAAAGTGAGGAGAGAAGATGCTATATACTGCTTCATCTTGTCTGGATCTTGTTGAACTCAGACATAAAAACTATTGCATCCCGTATAGCTGTTCCAATTATAGGGGCAACATCCAATGAGCTGATTTGGGAAGTAGTTAGCAGACTTGAAACCAATCAGGTAGGGGTGTAGACGTACCAAAATCTACCCCGCTCTCACCTAAGTGAAACCAATCACCATTGTTGTTCGTATCCCGATCAGGTATAAGTCGTGATGCTTGAACTTTCCCGTGCAGGTGTACTCTTAGGACTCTTTCTCACAAACAAACGTCACATGGACGCACTCGGTATCAGCTTCATCACGTGAAGGCCTTGGCAAGACATTGATGATTGAGATTCTCGTTCCTAATCCCAAGTCCTCCCGCCAGACGTTTATAAACTCATCAAAATGTATATCACCCCTGCATTTGAGACTCTGTTGCTCACAATCATTTGAATTGGGGGGGGGGGGGGGGTTGCAAATTAATGTAGTAATAAATTGCATGAAGTGCATGGATGAGTTTACTAAAAATAAAATGAATTAGAAAAAAAGAATCAGAAAGTTAAAACTTTTTCCTATATTAGATATATATTATGCACACAAACATATATAGGAAAATATGAATTAATATACATGTTGTTGGTGATCCATTTTCTTAATCAACGGAATTATCCTAGCAGACCAACAAAGGAAGTGATTAAACACACCGATGGAGTTGTTATGCATGTATCATAAGACATGAAAAAGGGAATGTTGATTAAACATACTTCAAATATAAATATCTATAAAAACTACACTAACTTGTACTTTAATCTTTGACAAAAAAGAACTACTAAGAATGTAGAACTACTCTACATTAGCAAACAATATTTAACAATATATCATGCACACATTTTTCTAGCAATAGATTAAGTATTTAACGATGTTTCTCACTCCAGCTAGTTACATGTTTAATTCATGTGATCGAAATGGGAAATATGTCGTTCAATTTACAGCACAAGCATGCACAATAATAATAAATCTCAACGTTGATAATCAATTCATCTCCATCCAATCAAGGCACAATAGGAGAACCCTACCAAAAGAACAAGTATACATGACTTTTACCCTTTTTAAAAGGGGGACAAAATTGAGAAGCTTCTATTGGGGTCCATTTAGACTTTTTCAGGATCAATTTCTCCATCTGCATCACTTTGTGCCACCATGGATTGATTTGGCTCTGATACCATATTAAGACATGTGATTCCATCCTAAAAGGTCAACCTTATACGAAAAGTAATCCAAATCTTAATATAGCACTTCATACCTATCAGGTTAACCTTTTAGGATGGAACCCCGGGTCTTAACATGACATCGGAGCCAAATTGATCCATGGTGGCACAAAGTGATGTAGATGGGGAAATTGATTTTGAAAAAGTCTAAATGGACCCCAATAGTAGCTTCTCAATTTTGCGCCCCTTTTAAAAAAGTAGTTGCATTTTAGTTAATGTTACTATACTTGTTAAATTATCATATTAATTAACCATATTTGTTACATATTAGTATTAATCAGATGAAAGTTGTTAGCTTAAATCATTAAAGTAGTTGCATTTTAGTTAATTTTACTATACTTGTTACATTATCATATTAATTAACATTATTTGTAACATATTAATATTAATCATTTAAAAGTTGTTAGCTTAAATTATTCAAGTAGTTGCATTTTAATTAATTTTACTATACTTGTTATATATACTTATAGACTAGTCACATTTTTATTAAATTATCATATTACTTACATTTTAATATAAAAGGAACATTTTTATTTTAAAGTCACATTTTAATTGTACTCACAAATAAGTATTTGTTACAAATTACATTTTAGTTATATTAAACTCCCATTCTCTTAGATTTTGGTTACATTGTACTCACATTAATATATTTTGTTAGAATTTAATCTCTGTTACATTTTAAGATGGAATGAGGTAGACATTCTATAGATATGAGTAACCTCCAATGCAACCGAAAGAAGGAGATTGCGAAAATCCATCCTACTTCGCAAGGCAAAGGTAAAGGACTTGTCTTGTCTTCTTCTCAAAGCCCACATGATTTTGACACGACTTACAACCGGAGAGATGTATCTCCAACGCGCAACTAGAACAACTATTGGCCCAACGGGATGGACAGTTTTAACAACAACAAGACATTCCCGATATTGATGAAGAGCTCGAGGATGACGACACCGAAGAGGAGGAGCCGACAACAGCCGAAGAGGAACAGTACAAGGCACTTCATTCCCGGCCGGTACATCGTGCCGCCGGGATCGTCATACGGCGGCCTGAACGACCGGATGGGCATCAGGGACATGAAAACCTCGGAAGTGGCTCTGTCCCGCCTGTCCCCGATTCCGCAGCTGGAAGCGGCAGGGTACGAGCAGCTGAACTCGGAGAGAGCTTTCAAAGCCCAGCTCACAACCCAAGGGGTGGTGTACGCGACCCGCCGTCTGCCCTTCTGCGTGGTGACGGACCGGCAGTACCCTTTCCCGCCGGGCCCGATGGGAGTCCCGGTGGCGGCGATCTCCAGCCCGGGCCCGCTGAGCGGGGCGAAGTGCAGGCCGTGCACGCCTTCCTTCACCAGGGAATGCATTCCTGCGGTGATGGGGCAGCTGAACCGGGTGTGGAGCTGGACGGACTGGGCCAACAACAGCATAGAGCTGTGCGACGCCCACGGCGAGTGGGAGCAAGGGTGGGAGGGCATCTTTGACGAGGTCGCCGGCAAGAAGCTGGCGGCAGTCAAGAAGCGTCAACGATTTCAAGGCAATGAGATTCAAGTCGGCTTCTTGGGACGCTCCTCCTGTCACCCAGATGTGTCGGCTAGGCTTACAATCCGTCTAATCAATTTCAATTTATTCCTGTATTTTTTTTTTGTCTTATTCAAACAGTAAATTAAATTCTGTAACAACGACTAATAAAAGTGCAATAATTAATTCTGTAGGAGTAGATCGGAAAAAAAAAAGGAACAGTACAAGGCAATGAGGAATTCCCCGATGAGGACGATCCTAGTTTATCCCAACCCGGTAAGAAAAATGAATCTCTCTTTATGATAAATAATTTCAAAAAGCGGAAGGAAACAAATAGCGAGAAGTAGTGGGCAACTTGCAAACATCGTGAGAAAAATATAAGCTTGGGGATTTCGCAAGGATACGGCGGCGCTCATAGGCATTTGAAGTAGGACTGGGAATGTTTTCCCAAATCCCGAATCCCGATCCCGACAATCCCGATCCCGACATTCCCGATCCCGACTAGTCGGGAATTTTTCCTATGAGCGGGATTTTTTTTTTTTGAAAAAAGTCGGGATCGGGAACATCCCGACATCCCGACACCATATATATTATAATATATATAATATATATAATATTATATATATGTTTATATATAAATAGAAATATATATATATATACATGCATATAATTATATATGAATATATGAAAAAATGCATATACTTTTATGAAAAAAAGGAATATCTATTTAAATATTTGCATATCTTTTTTAATTACTTATTCCTTACATAGATTAAACTTTTACTACGAGCATCTTAAAATATCAAATTTCTAAAACTATTCGGCATTTGTCTGAAACTGAATATTATGGATCCTAACTAAATAGAGATTATTCTTGATCCCGACAATCTAATTATCTAGATCACAACAATACTACAATTTTTGCGGTTCTAATGAACTCTTTAAAAAATCATGATCAATACTAAGATTTCTTTCTTTAGTAAACAATCATAATATGTATTTATACATTATATTCATTGGTCACAAAGTTTCTCAATGAGTGTACTTAGTTTTTAATTTTAAATAATGTACGTTACACATCCTTCTTTTAGTGATTTTTTATATAAATTTTGAAGTAAGTTTCACTAAGCCTTGATAGCTTATTCAAAAATTATACTATTAATTAATTGAATTTATAAATAAAAATTATTCTAAAAGTATGTACTGGTGTGAATTTGAGATGATAATTATTACACTAAATTTTATAAGTAGATAATGATAAATATGATATAATAATGACCAAATAATAATGTTGAAACAACTAAATATCAAAGTTATTAGTGTCTAACTAAAGAAATTACATAATTTTATGTTTGTTACTTCATTATCGGGATTGAGCGGGATTGAGCTGGATTTCCGATCGGGAACCTGACTTAATCGGGATTTTAATGTAGGGATCCCGACTTAATCGGGACAGGATTGAGATTTTGGCAATCGGGATCGGGATCATCCCGATCCCACCCCTAATTTGAAGGCCCGTCACCTCGTGGAGTTTGCGAAAGTAAAAGGCAAGGGGGTATAAACACAAATATCGAGGTTTGCGAATGCCTAACCGTTTGGTAATTTCTCTTATAATGATTCCAAACATTTAACTGCTATGTCCGAATTAATTGTTGAAGAAAATTACCTTATACTCCCTCCGGTTTTTAATAAACTTCACACTTTCCTTTTTGGGACGGTCTAAAATAAACTTCACACTTCCTTATTTCCTTTTTTGGCAAAAAAATCTACATCAAAACAGTGCCAAATAGTGTCTCAATAGTGCCAAACAGTGTCTCTACAGTGAATTGTGTGGTCCTACTTTGGCGGGTAAATTTTTTCATCGGCGTGCATGTCATATTCCCAATTTATGTGTAAAAGACGGTTTAACCGCACTAGGTGATGTTATGGAGAAAGTTAAGAGGGGGGGGGGGGGGTATTAGACTAATTTGGGGTAATACTCAACTTAAAAAACAATGATGTCAATATATGAGGGTTAGACGTGTGATATATTGTGCTTTTCCAATAGATTTGTCTATTCGCTGGAATAGTATTTATAACTTAATTTTTGTACTTCTTAGATATTAAGACCATTTTATAAATCCGGCTGAGATTGACACTATTTGGAAAAAAAATCAAAGTTTTGTTTTTAATAATGCAACTATAACTTTTAGTCATGTTTATGAACCTACGACTAACCAATTTTTTGTTAAAACTGTTAATCTCGCCGGTGCATTTTCTGAATTTCAACAAGTCGATTACGTTCATTATTTTTGTGATTAGATGAAAGAAAAGTTTTTAAAATATTATACATATATTCTGCCTATATTTAGTATTGTTTTTGTTCTCGATCCTCGTTTCAAACTACATGCTTATCAAAATTGTACAGAGTACTATAATACAACGATGTTAGTAACTTATTTAATCAAGTATTTAATGAGTTTCATGCACATAATTTTTGTCACGCCCCAGACCGCAATCTAAGCGCGTGTACAACCGCCGTATAATCAAGTGACGTATGCCGCGAGTCAACCTCACTTAATCATACAAGGCGTTCGAGAAGATAATCCATCCATACTCAGTAGTAAACATACATAACAACATCACAATTAAACCATTGAATAGCGGAAATATTCAGCGGTAATTCATAAGCCACATTCAGCCAACAACATGGGCATGCAAGCCCAAAAGTAGTTTATAATAAATAAAAATATCCATGAGCAATGTTTGGTAATTTGAAAGAAAATAAGGAAGCATGAACCACGCCTTCCTTGAGTTGATGTCACCCGTAGAAAGGTGCAGGTAGCAAGCCTTAGCTTCAACCTGAAAATGGTGCCCCCCCCCCCCCCGAAGGGGTCACCACAAGTACCGAGCGAGTAAGAGGCTAAATATAGAATAACTGGCGTTTCAAGTATAAGACCCAAACATAGGGTGATACTTATATAAATAGTCTTTTCCCCCCAAGTTAAGAAATACTTATTAGTATATATACACTTGGAAAATACCCGATCCGTAGATCACCATTTTGTTTGGGAAAATAGCAATAGTCAATATTATTGACTAAAAACCCCCAACCCACCCATATACATATGAGTGTATAGGACTCCTCCTTGTCCATATTTCAATATCAAAATCTATGAGTTTTGAGGATAACATAATCCTTGGGTACTCCACCAATTCATAATTCGAGTGTTAAGGACTTTTAGTCCTAGGGTCCTCCACCATTAATAATCTGAGTGTCAAGGACTTTTAGTCCTAGGGTCCTCCACCATTAATAATCTGAGTGTCAAGGACTTTTAGTCCTAGGGTCCTCCACCTACCATTAATAATCCGAGTGTTAAGGACTTTTAGTCCTAGTGTCCTCCACCATTAACAATCTGAGTGTCAAGGACTTTTAGTCCTAGGGTCCTCCACCGTTATGCATATGAGTTTTGAGGACTCTTTAGTCCTTGGGTCCTCCACCATTAATATTCCTATGATCAACCTCATATCAACCTAGATAGAGTCTATATCATATTTATTTATTCATAGCTAAATCAATCCATAAGGCTTATGTATCTCAATCCATGCAAAGTCATGCACTTATATAGATTTATAATTAACTAATACCAACCGGTATTGATTTCTCCATTTTCAATCGGTCAACGTTTTCGTTGACCGACATTTCAAGCCTTATACATATCAACTTAATCGTCATATATATATTAAGTTAAGAATATTCATTCTAGGCTTCTTTTACCCTTCAAGCATGCAATTTCATAGAAATTCTCATATCATATTCCATGCATATTCAAGTAATTCATTTTATACAAGCCTAATCATTTTGGCTAATCACATGTTTAAATATCTTTTAAACATCATTATGAATGCATATAACATTTATTTAGGTAATCTCATTATTAACCCAAAAGTTATAAGATATTAAGTCGTCCACTCACCTCGAATTAGCGCTATGAAGTTCTACTCTCCTTGGTTGAACTCCGGCGAAACTCCGGCGACTTTTGACGAACTCCGGCGACAACTCCGGCGACTCTTTCAACTTTGTGAAAGCTCTTGAAATACCTTAATCAAGTTCCTAATAAGTTTTATAATCATAAAACCCATATTAATACAATCAACCTCAAAAAGGTTATTTTCCGGCGAACTGGTAACTTTGACTATAAGTCCGTTCTTGGACTTTGCATCACTTTCCAACCCATATTTCTACATATGTAAATATGTAGAACCACAACAAGGGTTCACATATGCTATATAAGTCATATGGTAGAAGAAAAATAAAGGAAAAGTTATTATAAGGTCATTACCTTAATTCTCCACACTTTTCGTAGTTTTTTCCTTCTTTAATCTCCTTCCTTAGACCTCTATTGCATGAGCTCGTATTGTAGCTATGGAGGATGGTTTGAGAGCTTCCTTCTCCTTTCTTGCTGGGGTTGGTCGAGCTTAATGATAGGGGTGAGAGAGGATACTCACTTTTGTCTCAAATGACAAATAAGAGAGGGTGAGGGGTCCTCCTTGGTACTATAGATGCCAAATGATCCTCCACATAATCTTTTGTCATTCCAGTCCCCATAGGTCTTTTTGAGCACACAAAAACGTGGGGTGGGCCCCACCCATGTGGGAGGTCATACCTTTGTGTCCCAAAATGTACATTCGGCCCCGAAAGTTGTATTTTTTTTACTATTTTAAATATATTTTATTTTATTGGGTCAAATAAAATATATTACTTACTCACGATCGTAATGGCCCTTTGAAATAATATATATTCCAAAACTTTATTTTAGAAGTCACCGAAATTCATTTCGGGCTGTTATATGATAAATTGTCGCTACAAGTAATTGGGCCATTTTTGACCAATCGGTCAACCCTAGGCCTTCTTATGCCCAAATAAAATATCCACCACTATATAATTATCATCTAGGCCAAGATGAATAAAACATATGGCCTCGGAAATATCGGGTGGCCCCCGCTCCCGATGGGTCCCACGTGAAATTTACTATTCACGCGAAAGAAATAATAAAAATTTACAACTTCGTAAATTCATTAATCATTCCATATGGTTTATTACATCATTTACTTAAGAGTAAATATATTTGGGGACGGTGTTACAATGTTAACGTCCCCCCTCCCCTGAAACTAACTGCTTCTTTATCTAAAAGAAAATCAATTTTCAAATCTACATTTGCTAATCTTATGGAAAAAGTAAATCAACTCCCGTTGTTGCACAAATCTCGACTAACGAGGAGGAATGTTCCCGATTTTTCGAAGATGACAAAGCAAGTGATATCGATGCTAGTGTCAGCAGTAGCCGTGAAACAAGAATTTAGCAAACCCGGCAATGTCCCCATCGATTATAGAACAAGATTGAGCGCACAATCTCTTGAGACGCTCATTTGCTTTCACGATTGATTGACGGCATGATGTAGAATTCAATAAATTTGAATTGCCCCCGACCGCCACTTCATGGAAGAAACAACAACCGAATCTTGCGGGGATTCCGACTAATTTTTACCAAATGTATTTGTTGATTGAAATTCTTATCAACTGTACTTCATGTTTCAATAAATATACATTGAATTTTTTTGTAGCACTTTTGAATTAATTAACAAAAAACAAAAACAAAACAAATTGAACCCGACCCTGGCCCGAAGCCCGACCCGACCCAGAACCCGTTCAAACCCGGGCTTGTACCGTGACTTAAACTCTTGGGCCCAAAGTCCGGCCATGCCCGGCCCAGAACCCTCCCACTCCACCCTGGCCTATGTTGGGGTACTACTTAAATGTCCTTTGATTTCCTTTTAAGAATATGTTAAAAATAGAATTATGGAAATGAAACTAGAGAAAACTTCAAAAAAGGAGTTCTATTCACAAGGACTTTTTTTTGGAAAAAGATAACTTAATTAATTCATATTAAAAACGAGAACCAGATACAAGTTCGCCATATAAAAGGCTACACTGGGATGAGACTCAGAGCTAGAGTCACGCTTAAAAGCGGCCCAACTCGCTAATCCCACAATGTGGTAGACTCTATTAACATCAATGTTGCACCGGCTACTAGAAGTAAGAGCAAAAATAATTAAAAAGTCTTGAGAAAACAAAGAAAAATAAGAAGAACAATATCCAGTTTTTCCAGCCAGTAAGGAGAGAGCGGTTTGACCAGCCTCCGCCAAAGGTTCCTCCTGAACATCACAAAAATTCCTGATCACTGGCGGTGCTCTCCAGACAGCACCGCCACCTGCAAGTTTTTTGGAACCGCATCATCGACATCCATGCTTGCTTGAACACCCTCCTCGCTAACTAGTTCAATAACCCTGCGTTTCCTTGGATCTTCCAGGGTAATAGCAACTTCATTTCCCTTTGAGAGATGACCTTCCACCACGTAGCTTCCCTGGTCAAACATAGCTCTGACCGAAAAAACCCGAGACCTCTCCTTCATCCCTTTTGTCACTTGGCATGTAGTTGCTAGGAATCAGCCACTTGTTACCCGGGTGCACACCACCCCTTCTCATATCAGCACATAACCATGACCCATACGGCTTCTCTCCAATCCAATGGCCATTGTGTAGATTAGAAGGGCAAAAATGATCTGCATGGCCAAGGATCCCACACAGGACTTATTCACAAGGACTTATTCAGTCATATTAAAAGGATGAAATTTAAAAGCTTACTCATTCCGTTCCATTGAATCTTACCAATTTTCATTTTTTAATTTTCTAAAAAACTTTATCAATTTTCTTTAAAGTAAATAATTTGTGGTTTGTTTATTTTTCTCTTTCTTTACACAATTCTCTACCTATTTTATTTAACACCCGATATAAACTTAGCAGCGTCCAACATGATGTTAATTTAAAATGTGAGTGAGTCATATTTGAAAAGAAAGTAATGATCCTCAGCTCCAATTAAAAATGTGATATGACATTTAAGATTTTAATGACACTAGGTGGTCAAAAGTTAAATTCACAAGTGATTAATTTCGTTGCACTAGTCAATTTTATACGCTTTGGGCGCAATCAGTTTTATGAACGATTTTTCGTGTACATTTTTGTACAATTTTAGTTCACCTGTATATATGAATGATTTATGAAATTTTAACGTTTTTTAGACGAGTTACCTCCAAAAAATAAGTGTGTACACAAGATATATAAAATTTCTTAGTTTTATTGACATTTACCAGCTCGATTCGCATAGTCAACATTTTTTTTATTAACTAATGTTAAAATCAAATTCTCTTCCTATTGATGACTAACTCAAATTTAATAATTAAAATTCACAAATTCAGGAACTACATTTTAATCTCTATAAAACTGCAAAATCCAAATAAACATATAATTACAAATTAATATCATAATTAAGTGAATAAAATGAAACTATTTAGAAAAAATTGACTTTACAAATCAATTTGTGATGAATGTAGTAGTACTTTAGTAGGCTACATCATTAAGATACGAAATTTTAAACGATGTGACAGTATAGACGACGTAAGCACTTATTAGGGAGATTTTCTAAAATAGGAGTAATCAAGTCTTAGAGTTCTAAAATTGGACTACTATATTTTACTGGCATCTTGTAATCATTACTGTCAAATAGTTGCAGTACTATGCATGCATTTGATATGACAACATTTATTACTATGTATAATTAATGACTGTATTTCAATCATGACAGTAACGACCCTTCTTTTGAGAAGAAAAATATAGTGGTCATATTTTGATGTTTCAAATATTATTTACTCTTATTTAGGACAATTTATCAACTAAGCACAATAGCACATGTGATAATGTTTTGTTTGAATGACAACACATCATATTTTATTAAGTTGATAATCATGGAGAAAATAGGTCAGAAGTGAAGGGCATGGATTGCATGATATCTTCAAAGCGCATATATTCAAGTGTTCAACATTATTCATGGAAAATTTATCAAGGCCCGAGTGGTCCAATATGTGTTTTAGGATGTTTTAACTCGATTGATTTCGAATCCAAATCCGTATCTGAAATATGTGTACCAAAGGGGGAGTGGCGTAAGGAAAGCAAAAAAGAAAATGAAAAATAAATATGAGAGAGGAAAGCAAGGAATGACCAGGTATTAAAGGTTAGTTTTAGATGATTGGGCTCAATTGATTGTTTTTTAAGAGTAGGTGGGTCTATATGATGGTTTTTATAGTATATGGACTTAAGTGACCAATGTGTAATAGTAGAAGGGTCTATTTCACCCTTTTTATCCAATTTAATAAGGCTTATCGTTCACTATTCACGCTATCAATTTAAAACATTCTTAGTATTTTACTTTATATATCAATTTTTTATAAAATTTGAATTATTTATTTAGGAATATGTAGAAATTTTAATGTAAACTGTTTTTTACTAAAAAAAACAAAGTTTGAATGTTGACAAAGATAAGTTACATTTATCATTGATCAAACATTGTAAATCGAGAGGAGAAATTCTTTATAGAACGGCCGAACATATCTAATGAGGTCATTAAAAAATCATATGCTTTTTGAATGTATACTCATTATGTATTTGGTCCTTAATTCTATTAGAAAAAATTCATCTAGTTTGTTACTAAATTACAAAAACTTTGCAACATATGACAAATTAGTTTTATTTTATGATTTTTGAGTTGTGACTTTTTGCAGATATGAAAGACTCCAGTGTCTTTCAATTATCATTTATCAATACTTTTTGGCACATTTTTAGTGCTTTGATTGTAACTCGAGTCTTTTGAGAAAAAATGTGATGATGGCATAAACTCAAACCCAAGTCTAGAAAGACATGCATTTGAAAACCCAAAAATCATTTGATATACTTCGTATATTCCTTTGAAGTCTTTGGCATTGTCGGAATGGTGATATGGCAAGTCTTTGTATTGCTTCAATTTATGTGTCTTTTTAACCCATAACACTTGCTCAATTATGTACTCCTAAACTACTCCTAAAAAGTAATGAAACAAGTAAAAGATAAACCGAGTAATTTACCAAAAAGAATATATACGGAGTACTAATATAATAATAAATAATTGGATATATAAAATAGTAGATTATTATAAGTTGTTTAATTATTTGCATTTTCATCCAAAGTGTTATTTTCCCACACGAGACATAAGATCCTGCACCCTATCAAAAGCGGTGAAAGAGGCGACAAAGGCAATGAAACCATGAACAAAGCAAGCAATGGCTCCATAGACGAGATATCGTGGGTATTTGATCACACACTCTCCACTATAATGCACCACCTTTAGACCAAATCCAACCAATCCAATTTCCAAAACTAATGTGGAGCTGCACACATCACAACAAATGGAATCACCTTCCTTGAATAATCAAAAGTCATCTTTGATTTAACGTCTCCTTGAAATTTAGGAAACTTTCCTTAAAGAAAAGAGTAATAAGGTGTAGAATTCAGTATTTTTACATGATCTTTTTAGGTGTGTATGTATGACCCTATAAGAGAACTAAAAATAACTTTAAATAATACCACATATGCTCATATATCAATAATAATACATATTTGTAAATAATTTTTAATAATATCCACTACTGACTTTTTGATTTTATCAAACAAAATTCATATGAAGTCACCTTTCAACTGGAAATTGAGTCATTTAAGATATCAAAACCCGATATATATATCAAATCCTCAAATAAAGCATATCTCAAAATGAGACACTTATTTGATACAACATTTCCAACATTAAGAATGTTTTAATCGATCTATATGTATTTTAAAACTATCGAAGTATGGTCTTATCTCATTTGTTTAACTCTGGTATGTTTTTGACTTTGAATATCTGATTTGGGACTGAGATCAATCCAATTAACAACTACCTAAATTTCTCTTGCACAGGGGAATGTATTGTACTCATCTATAATCACGTACCATACGTACGTTATTCTAAATGCATCCTATTTAACACCATTTCTCATATACAAACTGTTCCCTGAATCCTCAATAGGTACTCCACCCTAATCATACAAATTACGGATAGGGACACATGCCGAGTGCATAAGTATTGTGATATTTTATTCGAACCATTTCTCATATACAAACTATTCCATTTATTGTGATAATTTATTCGAACCATATGCAATTACGGATATCACCTTTTTTAGAAAGTCATGGAGCAAACACTGTAATCATTTGGAAAGAATGTCACAAGAAAACATACTCCGTATTAAGGATCAATTTTTAAACAGGCACTCATATCATCATCATCACATAGGGAGTGTTTGCAACTGCTTCTGCTTAAAAAAAGCACTTTTGGAGATGTAAGGAAAAAATGATTAGTAGGAAAAGTTGATAGTGTTTGAGAAAAAAGTGATTTTGAAAAGTAAAAGTTGATAGTGTTTAGTAAAATAAGTGCTTTTTGTATAATAGAAAGGGGAAAAGCACTTTTCACACGCAAGCCGAGAAAAAGTAAAAATTGGTAGTGTTTGATAAATAAGTGCTTTTTTAAGCCAAAAGCTGAGAAGTGTTTTTTTTAAGTGATTGCAAACACTCCCATAGTATAGGATCATATATTTTTTAAAATATACGGAGTAGATCTCAACCGACTAGTCACACAAAGCACTACTTTAATTACTTTTTATTCTTTATTTATGATTGAATGAATTTGATTATATATTAGATCAGAGAAAAAGATATATAGATCAAATTTCGCACATAACCCGTGTTTTACTATTACTTTCCACAATCTTAAATTATTAAACTCCAACCCGTTAGTTGAAGATTTTTGATAAATTATTAAACTTCAAACCTCTAGTTGCACTCAAATACGGAGTATGCAGTAACGGATCTTATTCCAGTTGTGCTACGAAATTTAGTGGCGTTTTGGCAATAAAAAAGAGTATATAAATAACTTCATCCATTTTAAAGTCTGTTTGGATGCACATTGTAGCTTAATCGTGCTTATAAACAAAAGAACTAGCACTTTTCAAATGTTTGCCCACAAAAAAACGAGATTCAACGGTTTAACAAAATAACTACCACCAAACACGAATTAACTAGTAGTTATATCAAGAAAGGTTAGAAGGTACCTTGAAATGGCGAAGAACACTATTGTGCATAGACCCATGATGGGCTTCCCATTTCTCTTCAAGTAAATAAGTCCAAAAAAGTTAGAATATACCCAAGCTACCAACATTAATAACAAACCAACGATCCAACTTCCATCACTTCCATGACAATCAGCCACATTAAACTTCACCTATATATTCATTCACGGGCAGAGTCAAAAATGTATTGTTATGACGATTGAGGCTTAAGAATTTTACTTTGTAGAGGTCAAAACTTAGAACGTCAACATCTTTTTTAAGGATTGAGAATATTTATGGCTTTATGCCTATATATATAGACATTAGAAACGGATGACACCCCACCCATGAGAACCTCCCAAAACCAACCAAACAAATATCTGAGAGTATGTAAGTTGAGCTTTGATCTCTCTCTAATGAAAGAGCGTGAAATTTCATCTCAAATCATTGTTTGGAGTTGAGCCCGTACCTTTCTCTTGTCGCACCCCCTTCCTACCATATGAGCTACACCCCCGGTGACATTAGAGTTTTTATATTGGGGTGGCCGAGACGTACCCCTTTCAGCCCCTCCCCGTCTCCGCCCACCCCTGTATTCATTCATTTACAAACTCAGAGCCCCGAATCCTATAATGAAATTTGGAATACATATATGCATTTGATAAAAACACATAGATGATTAAAATGAGTAATGACCACGTACATACCATATTAGATTGAGCCCTGTTTGCCATTATCACAAACCATCCAGCAAAAATATCCACTACAACGGCAACCAAAACAAGCAAAAATACAATCCATTTCATCATTTTGAGCGTGAGGCTAGCTAATTAGTGTTTGTATAATTAATAATATAAGTAAAGATAAAGTAATCCGTCAATAACAATAATCCAGATTGGAGACGATAGATACCCCTCCCCATTTCATTTTATATAGTAGGGGTCTTTTTTTTAACTGACATTAAGAAAATTGACGCTCAACACCTTTCAAAATTTACCCTGGTAGAAAGCACAAATCTTTCGCAAATAGGTCATACCAAATCATAAAAAGCAATTTGAGATAATTATAAAGTAAAGTTTACAAAACTAGATGCGCAGTTCTCGAATTAAAATTAAAAAGACTAAGACTTGAGAAGTGAATTGAAGCACTTGTAATAGAAACATTGACGTACGTTGCGTTTTTCAAGTCCACAGCTCTCTATACAAACGTACGGGAACCAGAAACTCAAAGAAGCACCTATTTTTTAAAATTAAGGATATGAAACACGAGCAAAATGCACATATACACTGATATACATACATTTTATAATACTTCTTTTGTACTACAACTCTTCCGCTAACATGAGAACAAAATGTTGTATGAAACTTTTTCACAAATCTCTCATAAATATTACACAACTCTTCTCGATTGTGTTGTGTTCTAAAAGTTTTACAAGCTTCTCAATTTATAGGATCAAAACTACGTAGGAGGAAGCTTTGAGGGAACTTCAATGATGGGTAAGGAAGGTGACTCCTAGTTGTGAGGAAGCACCCCTTGTCATTGATCATAGATTTGGAAGAAGTTTCATACAAGATGTTAGGAGTAGAATTCTTGAACCCGGAAGTAGGAACTTGAAGTTTTAGAGGGCAACGACTGATCCTGGAATTTGGGTTTGATTGAGTGATGACTAATTATACTAGGATTAAATATATAAAAGTGGAGTGGGTTAAATATGAATATTGAAAAAGTTTACACTAAAAAAATTGAAAACAAAAATAAGTTACCTTCAAATGGCACCACTGAAAAATACATATTTTATTGTATATAGTTATATACATATATGGATTGAAAGTTTGGATAATGATATCACAAGTTTTTATAAAAATGGGATGATCAATAATTTTTTCAACGTGCATGTATACATGTGATTCAAACTTTTTTAAAACTAAGTTGGTGCTGTTACAATATTTAGAAAGTGAAACAATATAAACTAAAGTTTCGTGTTACAAGAAAATTAGATGTTTATTCTGACATTTTTTATCAACAGACGTTTGTTAGATGCTATGGTACTCATAATTAAGGTATCATACATTTGTCCACATGTACCAATGAGAATGTAGCAGTTAAATTATTTAAATCTAAATTAAAAATGATAAAGTGATGTGGTCCAATCAAATGAATGGAAGGTACGGTACCACATTTTTTACAAGGGTACCGGAGTTGTCACCTTTGTTACAAACGAAATGTACATATAGAATGAATAAAATTGAGTACAAAAACTTAATAAAGATTACTATAAGCGCTTCACATACAATTATAAAAGGGTCATATATATAATATATGAAATAACATACGCTCCGTAATATTTATTTTATGGTGTTCTATACACTAGCTACTTTACCTAAACTATTAAAAAAAGTATACCTTATTGTGGAAAAAAGGGTCATTACAATAATCACTCTTGCCGGATAAAATACTCGATAATGAATAAATTAAAAGTGAAAACTTTAATGTGTAGTGAGCATATTAATAATTGTTTCTGGCTCCGTCCAGGGGCGGAACCAGGGGGGAGCCAGCCGGTGCTGGCGCCACCCCTTCGCCGGAACTTTTTTAGTATTAGTATTAGGTATACTGTTTAGCGCCCCGGCCGGCGGCCGGCCCCTTCGTCTTCTTCCTGAGACTGTCGTGGCCCGTGGGAGATTGGAGATTCAGAGAACCAGAGCGTAGAGAACGAGCGGACAGGCTGTCTTTTTTAATAATTAAAGAGCCAAACGACGTCGTTTGGATAAGTGCACAGAAAAAAGAAAAACGGTGTCGTTTTAATCATAACTACATAGTACGTAGTAGTCCAGACCTTTCTGTTTCGCTCATTCGCTGTGCGCCTGTGTCTGTTCGTCCTACCATAGTCCAGACCTCGCGTTCCTCATCTGTTTGCCTCGCCAGTCGCCGACCTCGCGTTACAACTCCAGACTCTCCGTCTCTGCCTGACTTGCTCTGCGTGTGCGCATCACGAACTCCGAAGTCCGAACTCAGAAGGGCAAAGCGGAAGATTTGGGTAAATCTCTAAGTTCGTAAGTGGTAATTAATTTTAAAATTGGTTCTGTTTGAATTACTTTAATTGCGTAGTTGGTTTAATTACTTATTTCCTTTAAAATTGCTTGTTTGCGGAAGGCCAGTTGCTTATTTGCTTATTTTGGGCAAGTCCATAAGTTTGGGTATTTGATTAATGAGATATTATCCGAAATAGGACTAAAAAAGTTTGCAAATTCCAAAATAGGACTTCCATGTTTTTATTCCCAAAATAGGACTAATTACTATCATTTTTTGACAGTACCAGACTTCAAACATGACAGTATTTTCCAAATTTGGCAATAATTAGTCCTATTTTGGGAATAAAAACAAGGCAGTCCTATTTTGGAATTTTCAAACTTTTTTAGTCCTATTTCGGGTAATATCCCTTGCTTAAATTGGTACAGAGTATAACCGTATAAAGTTGAAATTGATTGTGCCATGTCTTTAATTAATTAGTATCATGTGAATTTTAATTGATTATAACTATTTAAGAATTTAAAGTCGAAAACTTTTATAACTTGTTAGGTTACTCGTGTGACCATGTTTTCAATTGAGTGTCTTTTCTGGCATGAAAATCGTCAAGACTGATTTACGGAATAGAATGGAAGATGAATGAATGAAAGACAGCTTGATGATATACATGGAGAAGGAAGTTTTTGCCAAAATTGAAAATGAAGCAATTTTGCAACGTTTACAACATTTAATTGTAATATTATCTACTCTTCTCACAAATTTATATTCTATAAAATTTAATAACAATTTGTATTTTTTCATTTTATCACACTCTCAGCCACCCCTTTATTTTCGTTCTGGTTCCGCCACTGGCTCCGTCCTTCGGGTGAGTAAATGCTTCTAAAATTATTACGTACATGGCAATAATTTTAAAATTGTAAAAGACTAAAAACCATAAAAAATGAAATTACTCTATGATATGCCGGTTTAAGATATCAATGATTGCAGCATTAAGCATTCATTATTATCCTTCACTATCGATGAATGCTTTTATGCGTTAGTTATAGCTAGGGAGACATTATCGCATACTATACTGCTTTTATTTTGATTTTAGGATAAATAAATAAATGAATAAATAAAACATCATTAGTTCATTACTTTTAGAACCGGAAAAAATCAAAATTATATCCATATTAGGCTAAAGCCATTTTGCCATTATCTCAAAGTAGCCAGCTAAAATATCCATTACAACACCAACCCAAACAGTGTCAAACACAAACCGATCCATTTTTAGCGTGAGGCTAATTAGTGTGATTATAATGTAAATTATGCTCAAGTAATTGTTTTGGCTTTGGTTAGTAACTCATAAGGAGAGTGCAGTACGTAATAATCCATGAAAATAACCCTCCTCATTTTATACTACTTCACTAGTTCCGTCCTCCTAAGTTTGGAACAAAGGGGTGTGTTATGGCTTTTAAGAAAAAGTAAAATTGTATGATTGATATAGAATTGATAAAAAGTACTACGTATTAACAAAGTAAGAATGGATTGTAGTCACTCATATAATATTATCAAATATGATAAGAGACAAACTTAATAGGATGAACGAAAAAACTAAAAAAGACAAAGTTATGAGGACGAAAAGAGTAATGTGTTTTATTTGTCGATTTTTCATCGATATTAAGAAAATTGATTGCGACCACCTTTTCCGATTTAGCCTGGTAGAAATCACAAACCTTTTCGTAAATAGGTCATGATACAAAATCAATTGCAATCATAAAAAATAAATTGAGATAATTATGTAGTACGGAGTAGCGTTTAGTTGGTGTAAATTTGAAATAAAATTAAAAAGACTAAGTGCCCATTTGGTGATTATGTTTTTCAATTTATCAAACTTATCCCTCAATTTTTTCGTCAAACACGAAATTTTTGATTCCACTGTAAAATTATAAAATTGGAGTTACTTTTCATACTGTATTGGTTGAAGTTACTGTAGAGAAACATTTTATCTATTTTTCGTATAACTTTTTCAATTTTATTAACAAAACATATTTTTAATATTTTTTTTTACATAAATCAGTCATATCAACTAATGCAACCACTTCATCCACAACTTCGTTTCAGTAGAATCAACTAATCCAACCAATTAAACGGGGTCACACTTATAAAGTGACACAATCAATTTTACTTCAATAAGAGTGACACGATTACTTGCGTACTTTGGATGGAGTAATATACTACGCCAAAACATTCACGGAGTCAAATTTACCTAGAAGATAGTCTTCCCCACGGAGCAGTTACCGAGGTTTGGAAGACCATCGTTGCCTGACCGTCTCACTTTGACCCAGTCATAACTCATAACCCACGTTAGGTGCTTACAAATTCATCATTTTATTCTTTTTCTCTTGTAGTTTGTCTAAAAGATAATCACGACTTAATCAATCCTAACGATAATAGACTTTATATCCGTGTACATCAGAGGACCAACCCATCACATAAGAATGGTGACCTCTATACAGATATTGTGGATTTCGATCTTTGATCATTTGTTCAAATTTCTCACTGTTTTGCCGGTAGAACTATCCGTGCAGGTGTTTTTTCTCTTGTAGTGATGTCAAATAATAATGTGACTTCTTATAATTTAATAACTACAATTATAACTTTAAATGACATGATGGTGTTAAATTTTACCCTACAATGTCTGTAACGATAACTCGTTGATAGACTTATAGTCACACAGTTTTTCATAAATTATATTTCAATAATATATTTCTGAACGTCGAATAAATTTGACTCCAAATGTTTCTGGACATCAAATATTCAAATCAAGGCCGAATATACTACGTAAAATATAACAATCGGTTACAAATAGAAAATAAGATTTGGCTACTAAAAACAAACACATATATTCATTAATTAATCTATGTGATTGCGAATAATAATCGCAAGTGTTCGCTTTGATTCATTTCATTTGCAAACAAGGGATCATTTAGCTTGATTGTTCAAAAAGTTCAATAGTTTTCACTAATTTTATTTTCATATCATAAATCTTGTGTTGAATTAGCGAATGTATAAAGAAAAATATGAATACACCGAAGATATTGAATAGAGATTTCTCCATTATATATTTATATTTAAGCATGCATACAGAAAAAATACATCAAACCAGTTTATTTTTTTCTTCTATGGAACAATGCAGAGCGGCAAAATAATTAAAAAAAAAATCAACAGCCGCCTAGGCCCCAGTGAAGAAGACAGGGGGCCGAGTGGGGGGGGCTGCAGCCCTAGGCCCAAAAAATGAGAAAAAATAAGCCCAATTCTAATTCTTTGTAATAGGTGTAAGTAGGATGAGTTTCCGGCCTAATATAAATTAATGATTTTTCGGGTAAATTTTTTTTTGGGTGCTTCCGGGTGAAAAAATTAGAGAAAGCGGTACTAAATAAAAATGTTTCAATGGAAAAGTTTGTTTGTGTAAAGAAGTCCAATTCTGAATACCCCTCAAGATGAGAATTCAAAGATTAGAATGATTTAGCTACCAAAAATGAAACATTAATTCATAATGATCACACCAATAGATTGAGTTAATTACTTAAATAAAACTAAAAGATTGTTAAAGTGTCCAAATAAGACCACCAATGTTTCCTTCTTAAATAAGGACCACCAATACTATAATATTATTGATTTAGATAGAAGAGGATTTCACAAGTTTTTTATAAATGTTTTGATTCTTTTAAATGGTTGTTATTATTATTGTTATGCATGTTAGTTTCGACAAAAAATACATTTTTTTTAAAATTAGGCTTGTTTTATTTTTCCGCCCCTAGGCCCTTTAATATATGGGGGCGGCCTTGGAAGAAGGGCACACCAAAGAGAAACAAAAGAGTGATGTTTGGTAAACGACATTTCGGGCGAAAAATGACGATTTGACCACTCTTAACATTTTCAATAAGTGAAAAAACTGTTTGGTAAATAGTTGTTAGGCATCACTGTTTTTGAACGGAAACGCTGAAATGAAAACGCTGCTAATAGGAGAGTTTTGGGTTGGCGTTTTGAAAAATGGCGTTTTCTACTAATTTTATGGTCAAACAGCTAAATTACCAAAATCTTTTGACAACCCGCCAATTTATACCTCTAGTCAAACCCACTGACAAAATCGTTGTTGACAACTCGCTAAAATAATCCGTTAACTGCTAACCGTCAACCGTTGAATGACAAACACGCCCAATATCACCTCTAATCCTTTTGACGTGTTTCTGCTTCTTATGGTGCTGAGGAATTGCATCCTATGAATGCACGGGTAAACATTATGGAGTTCTAATGTTCTATATATGTATAAATACTCCGTATAAGTTAAATCTAAAAATGAGAAGACCCCTACCTGAACACACTTTAAATACATTATATATCCTCCGTATATGTCTGTAGTTATCAGCACATTGAAGTTGAAATTCACATCATTGAATGCTAGATATCAATAATTTATGATAACAAAGAAGCTGAGTATGGATGTATCTAATGGAAGAGTTGGTCGTCTTTTACTCATTCATAGTCAAAGTGCCATGATAAATCTTGATTGAAATTTATAATGTGCCATCATAAATTAATGGAGAAACCACCCAACATATATGCATACACTCAATGTTGTATACTATAAAGCCTATAATGATGTGTAACATTTCTTAATTGTTCTATTAATTGACAATTAACATTAATCAACCAACCCAAACATAGTCTTCATCTTACTAAGTTTCATACAAGTCTATCCATCAAATATAACATTAATTTATATGTGTGTGTGAGAGTTGAAATCTACTACTTGTATCAGGCACTAGTGGAGATATTCATTATTAATAATGATAGGATGACGAGTAATGCACTCTGTACTTGGTAGATTGCAATTTAGTATATATATTATGTATTTATTTATATACAGTGATTCGATTAATATGGGATAATAGTAGCTAAAGTCAAAAGTCTAACATCTGTTACGTTGGCCCGATGGAAGTGAACTGAGCGTTTATAGCATCATAAGGTCTGGAGTTCGAATCCCAAATACTTAATATTTCAGTGCAAGTGTGCAACACGTACTTATTTTTTTATTAGTAATTTAAAACTTTCAATTTTCTTTCCAATATCTCTTTATTCCACATATCTATATACATTTGATCTTCATCAATTTTATAAATTGGACTTTTGAATATTGATCTAAAATATTACTCAGGTCAATTCATTGGGTTTTTGAATATTAGCCTGAAAAATTAATTAGTTCAATTCATTGTGCTTTAGAGTATTGGTTTGAGATTAGTTTAATTCATTTGACATTTGAATATTAGTCCGAAAAATTTATTAATTCAATTCATTGAACTTTTCAATATTGACTTGAAAAATTAATAAGTTCAATTCATTGTGCTTGGTGAGTGATATTTAATTAGTTTATTTTTTTTAAAGAGACTACACTATAGAGTCAATAGAAAACTGGTTTTCGAGAAATTGACTTTAAAATTAGTATTGAACATTTCAGTAGCCGAGCCAATTTCTGTTCGGGTTATCTATGACTTTTAAAATAATTAAATTGTCTGTTCTATAATTTTTTTTTTCTTTGACATTTCTGTAATATTATTTAACTACTTTTTTTCATTTTGACATTTGTTTCAATATACGTTATTTAATTAAAATTTGGCCCACCCTCAACGCAAATGCTAGATCCGCCCCTTAATTTAGAGTCACCATCATTCTAAGTCTAACGCTTCTTTAGGACAAATTAGGATATTTTTAGTTGGACTTATTTCAGCCCAGATCGGATAACGACTTAAACAAATCAGATCAGACCACATTTCGACAGTTACAAAATACACATGGATCGTACATTTACCAAACCAGACTAGTTCAATTCAGATCAGACGAGATTTAAACAGACCAAACCAAGTCAGAATATCTCAATCTAATTAAAAACATCCAAAATACTAAGAGCTTTTAAAAGCGGTGAAAGAACATATAGCGGCTATGCAACCGTGAACGGAGCAAACACTTACTCCAAAAGCTAGATATCTTGGGTAAGCGATTACACACGCTCCATTATAATGCTTCACCATTCTTCTCATCACAATAAGTGAAACTCCCAAAATTAGTGTAGCGCTGCAAGCATCACAATAAGTGAAACTCCCAAAATTAGTGTAGCGCGGCAAGCATCACAACAAATTGAATTACCATTCTAAAAAATCTCTTTATTCAAACCAAGCAAAATAATTTAACATCTTGAATAAATTTAGTCCTAAAAGAAGAATTATATTAACGTCCAATTTTTAGAACGTCCAATCGAAACCAATGCAATTTTCCCAATGTAACATGTATTCGTGATGTCACATAATAAGGATTAATAATTGAGAAGGTTCCATAAGTAGGGGTGATTGGATCTGATTCTTAAAACTGGAAGCAGAAGCTAGAGTGTTTGTGTGAAAGTGCAGAAGTGATTCTGATGCTCTAATTTACTCCTAGAATCAGTTTTTTTAGAAGGTGGAGGTAACCAACTTCTGAAAACTAATTCTGCTTCTGCATTAAAAAGAAGCAAAAGCAGAATCAATTCCAAACACCCCTAAATCTTAAATATAACGCTTCTGTGCATAAAGAACCAAAGACCATTAGTTTTTCTTACTTGTATTATTGTAAAAAAAAGAACTCAGTCAACCACACATAGAAAATAACTTTTCTTTTACTTACTTTTATGTTCTTTTTGTGATTGTATGAATCTTAGTTTTACTAGTGGAAAAAAGACGGTCCCATTTTCCAGAAAAACACTGTTTCATACGGAGTATACAGCAAAAATCTTTGAAAACAGTAACTCTCGCCCCTTTATTGAATTGTTTTGCAGAATTTATGTTGTTGTAAGCTTGTACCACTCAAATATAGAGCGTTTGTTATTATGGATTCTCTTCTATCCATCATTTTTGCCACAAACACTTGCAATTCTAAAATAATAGAAGTATTAAACCTCACACCTTTTAAAGCCTGTTTGATTTTAAATTCCAAATTATTTAACACAATTTTGCTTATCAACAAAATAACAAGAATAACTGACTTTTGATATACTTATGTGTCTAAATGAGATTGAGATGCTCTGCCGTGCGGCTGAGGTGCCTTGCGGCAACCAACGGGCAGATGGGGAAGGAGGCGCCTCGAGATGTGGACCACCAAAATTTGTCGTCGTTGGATTTTTAATCAATTTTTAATCAGACGGTCCCTATGAGCCGAACACCCTACCTTGTTCAGTTGTTCATGATCGGTGTAAATGAACTTTGCCAAACATTGGTCCACTCAAAAAACTCTGGAGATTCGAGGTTTCAGCAAAAAAAAAACTGCTAAAGAAACAATAATTAATTATTTTACCATGAGAAGGCAAAAAATACTATTGCGCATTGACCAAGATTTCGATGCCCATTTTTCTTCAAGTAAACTCCGACAAAGTTAGAATATATATGACCCGCCACAAGGCATGCCAATCCGACGATGAAATGAATATCAATGTCATGACAACGAGCTGCCATATTCTTCACCTATATATTTATTAATTCAATGACAAATATAGTGTTAGGTGAGATTTTGAAGATTTTATATTGCAGAGTCAAAATTTAAACACTACGGACTATATTTTTACACACGTAGTATATTATAAAGTTTGAAAATATTTATACGTACCACCTCCGTCTCATTAACATTGAGATATAAGGAGGTGGTGCAGTTATTAAGAAAGATGAGCTTATTGAAGTAATATTGAATTGATAAAGTAAAAAGTATTTCACTTTACACAGAACTTACCAGATTTGATATGAGACAATCTCACTTAAACGTATCGAGAAGAAAAGATGAGACAATCTTAGCAAGACGGAATGGATTCACATCCCTCCCTATCTCCACCACTACGTAGATTCATTCATTTATAATTTCACATCATTCATGAAGCATGAGTTCCCTAATCCTATAACTAAACATGCATTGGATAATTAAATTGAGTAATAACGACGTACTTACCATATTAGATTGAATCCTTTTCGCCGCTATCTCAAAGTAGATAGCTAAACAATCCATTGTAACGCCAAGCCAAACAGAGACAAACACAAACCAATCCATTTTGAGCTGAGGCTAATTACTGTGATAATGATGTTAGTTATGCTCAAGTAGTTGTTTTGGCTTTGGTTAGTCAATTCTGAATGAGATAGCAATAATAATAATCCAAAGAAGATCAACTCTTTCCATTTTATATTACGTTTTATTTGACGATTTTGAACTGATATTAAGAAAATTGATTGCAACCACCTTTTCAAATTTACCCTGGTAGAAATTACAAACCTTTTCGTAAATAGGTCATACCAAATCATAAAAGCAAATTGAGAAAATTATGAAGTAGCGTTTAAAAATCTTGGTGTAGTTTTGGAATAAAATTAAAAAGACTGAGACTTAAAAAGTGACATATAATCACTTGAGTGCTTGTAATAGAAAACATTGATTGTGTTTTGCAGTCTATAATTCTCTAGACTGTTAAGATATTACATTTTCCAACCGAGACGAAAGCCTTCCCCCGGAGCAGTTACCAGAGGGTTTGGATGACCATCACTGTCTCACTTAGACTCGTCTTTTTCAAGTCACATAGAAAATCAATGTTATATGCTTGTTTTCTTGTAGTAATGATAGGGAATGGTATGTCTCGATACATATATGGTCTAGATCATGGACAAAATATAATTTTTTTTAATTTAATGATAATAATAATAATAATAATAAATATTGTAGACATGATTGTGTTAAATTTTACATTGTGATTGACAAAATAGGATGTGTTTACTTGAATTGTAATTTGCTGGTCTGATCTGGTAATGTCTGGTCTCTTTGTATTTTTATAACTATCCAAGTCTAGTCTGGTCCGATCTGATCAGGGAGACAGGGACGAATTATAGTCCAAATAAACACATCCACACTTGCAATAACTATCCAAGTCTAGTCTGGTCCGATCTCTTATATGCTTACAATTCTTTAGTTAAATCGTTGTTCATAAATTAAATTTCAATATTATGTTTGCATTTTGAAATATATTTTTTCAAAATGGATGGAAAATACATATCTTTCATTATGTCAATTGTCAAATATTCAAATCAAAGTCGAATAACTAAAAGTCTAAAACGTAACAATCGAATACAAATGGAAAATAAAATTTGACTATTAAACACATGCATATATTCATTCACGATAATCGATATGAATGCGAATATGCGAATAATAATCTCAAGCTCACTTCCTACGCTACCTTAGACTAGGGGTGGACCAAGCCGAGGTCAGGACCAAGTCAGATCTTGGGCAGGTCAATTTTTTGGGCATTAAGCCAGGTACCGGCCTGGATTGGTTCTGGGACTGGTCCAGGCCCCGGTCATGTTTATTTTTTATTTTTTTGGTTTTTCTTGTTTGTTCCTACCTCCACCCCCATACACCCCCAAACCACCCAGCCTAACCCACCTGCCCCCCAATCCATTCAAAAAAAAAACTTTTTTGGCCCGAACCAATCCCGGGCCGATTCCAAGAAGCCTTAAGCCCGTGTCCTGCCCCCAAACCCCACCGGTCCAGGCCCCAGGCCCGGTCCCAATCCCAATCAACTGGGCTCGTCCAGTACTGCACAATGCCAGTCCGACCAGTCCTGGTCCACCCCTACCTTAGACAGGTCAGGAGGTGGCTTGATAGCTCTAAAAGTCCAATACTCCCTCCGTTCTTTAATATTAGTCCTCTTAGGCTTTGTCACGGGTTTTAAGAAGAAAGTAGTAGGGATAGTGTAAAAGGTGTAATGAGTAGTGGATAAATAAAAAAGTAGGAAAGAGAAAGGGGTAATGGTAATAAAAGTTGGGGTATAAAGGTATATTTTGAGTAAAAACTTTCCTTAAATGGAAAGGAGGACAGATAAAAAAAACGACCCAAAAAGGAAAGAAGGACTAATAAAAAAGAACGGAGGTAGTAGTTTTCTCTCGTTTGGATTTTCATGTAAAATCATGTGCTTTTTGTTTATTTCATACTACATTTATTTATTGTTGAATTAATGATTATCTGTAATTTTATATCAGAAATCTTGTGTTGAATTAGCCAATGTATAAAGAAAAACACGATTACACAGAAGATATTGAACAGAGATTTCTCCGTTATATATTTGTATTCTAGACCATATGAAAAATACATCAAACCAGTTTATTTTTCTTCTATGAGATAGGGCCCACTGAAGAAGGGCACACCAAAGAGAAACAAAAGAGGCACCATCTACTATTCTTACAAATGATATCACCTTTAATCCTTTTGACGCGTTTCTGCTTCTTAATTTCCCCTTCATGCAACAATGCCTACAAAGCAAATAGACACCATTACCATATTGATATACCTGAGTATATAATACAAGAAGAATCAGCACAAATAAATATTTATCATCTTTAATAAGTAGGATTAGCTACCTAGCCAGTCAGTGTTTAGTTCTAGGCTTGCACCGAAACTCAGCTAAGAGTGCTATATGGTCCGAAGACCACTCCGGAGAAGGAAGCCCTGTGTCTTTTCTCAAGCTCTCCTCGTCCAAAAGCTCCAATAATGATTCAATTGTTAAAGAGTCCGCTAAATTAAAAAAAAAAAACAATTAGTTACAAAGCGAAGTCAGCACGAAGACATAGAAAAGCTAAATGAGAAAAAAAAAATGACAGTTGAGTATTGCTCCCAAAAATTTACCAGAGTAGAAAATGTAATCATGGGTACCAATGAAGTCCCTAGTGCAATTTGTGAATAGGGGTTCATTCGTAGTAGGGTCAATTCGTCTTTTCTGTTGCTCAAACCCAAGGCCTACCCCCAGCCTACCAATGGCAGAATAAGCACTTACCTGTATTGAAGCATGCCACAATAAATTAACAAATTTCCAAATAAGCCAATATCAAACTTATTTCCTCTTGACTTGATTTTATAAAGGGCAAAATGGCAGAACTAGTTGGAAATTTATAAAAGGGCAGCCCAATGCACATTGGCGTCCCCGCAAGGCGAGGGTCCAGGGAAGGGTACCAGCACAAGTGTGTATAAAGAGCAGGTCTTCCCTTTTTGTTTACACAAGAGGCCGCTCGAAACACTTGAACCCATGCCCTCTCAGTCCCACAGAAACACCGTAACCGGTGCACCAAGGCTCCCCTTCTAGTTGGAAATTTATAAACATATTAAATAAAATTATACCAATGGCAGGTGATGTGTTAACTTGGTAATTGGGCGCAGAATACCAAGAGGGTCAATGTGTAGATCTGGATGCATTGGATCAACTTTCCCAGCTGCAAGGAGGGAGTGAGTGGCACTGCATTGGACCCACATACATTTCTTCATTATTACCATAATTATTACAGTAGCTTATTATCACAGCCAATTACACTGAGCTTTAAGCTTTTAGAAGTTAAATAATTTTTATTATGAATCAAAGACAACACAGACCTTCCAGGTACTGAATTAAAATCACCACACACCAACATTGGAATATCTGCACTGGCCGCAATCTTTTCCAGACCTTTAATAAGTGTATGAACCTGATGCATAAAGACCAAACACGATCAGTTTTCAACGAAAAGTGTCATGAAAAGATGGGAGGGATAGAACGGGATAGATATATATGACCTGCCAAAGCTTGACATCTTTCAACTCTTGTTGAACATGCACATGAGTGTTTGCCTGATTTATAAAGGGAAGAACACTGTGATTCAGATGAGGGGGGAGAAAATTCTCCCAGAACAAATATTTTCAATCATGACTTTTGTATAGAAAATTGATAAAACTAGAGAAAACACATTATTTGTCCCCTATACTTCTCTAAACTACTACCTCCGTCCCACTAACATTTGGACATGAGAAGGTGGTGCGCTTATTTAGAAAACTGAGTTTATGTGGTTAATATTTAATTGATAAAGTAAGAATAAATGAAGAATGATTTAAAACCACACAAACTTTACCCATTTTTGTTTAGTTTAGCCCTTGTAAAATTCAGATATATCACTGTGAAAGGCCTTTTTAATTTCTGAACTTATCATGATAAGCCCTTGGTATACCTTCTTTAAACATATTTCTGGCAATAAAACCTAAAGCACAAAAAGATCTTGTCAAAAGCAGTGAACTATTCTTTCTAACACAAACAATCATTAAATGACTTGTTCATGACAAAATGATTACTGAAATTTTGAACTTGAAAAAAAGCACAACATTAAACCAAAGTAGTTGATAGATATAGAGTAATATAGACGCATGACTCAACTGATTAAAACCAAACGCTCATAAGGGATTTAGTGGTGCATGTGATTAATTCAAAAGGTACAAGGGCTGAATAAAAAGATTGAGGTTGTGGCTCAATAGAAAACTTCGAAAATCATTGTGGATCAAATAATGTGTAAATGTGTTTTTCCATAAATCTAGATGTCAGCATTCTCTATTTAAAAACATTAATAAACAATTAAATCATAAAGTCTTTTCTACATATTTTAATAGCCCCCGCCTGGGGTGGTCATAGTTGCACGC
This sequence comes from Cuscuta epithymum, assembly GCA_945859915.1. Taxonomy (NCBI): domain Eukaryota; kingdom Viridiplantae; phylum Streptophyta; class Magnoliopsida; order Solanales; family Convolvulaceae; genus Cuscuta; species Cuscuta epithymum. The sequence goes on from CAMAPF010000103.1 coordinate 44,939, forward strand.
CAATGCACATTTTCCCTTATACAACTATGCACAAATTCACAAGACAACAATGCCAAGGTTCCCATTTCCTAAACAAACTAAACATCAAAGAAGCATCGGAAGGATCTATACCACGCAAACAAGCTGTCTCTTTCCAGGGTTATCAGTTCCCTGGTTACTGAACTTTGCTTCCATGACCACGATAAGTGCAACATTGTCCTACATGATGAAAACACTTTTTCAATAAACAGTTCAGAATAAAATACCCAATAAATACAGCTTGACTAATTAAATAATGGATGTTTCCTTTAATTTTACTAATTAAATACCCATTCAAGAAGAATGTTAATTTGTTATTTTTGACGTATATTTCACTTGAACTGTTGCCGATACAGCCATAATTGCTTTCATAATCAGTCATTGCCATTCGGTAACATTTTTTCCTAAAGTTACAAATTAACATTTTTGTACTATGGGTACTTGATAATACTAAAGGAATTCTTTGATTACTAAATAACCAAATTAACATCAAAACATATTAAACAAGTACCTTCACCAAGCGATTGAGTGCGGCCTTCTTTTGAGCACTGGGAGCTAATGCATCAGCCAATGATTGTGCAGCTTTATTAAACTCAACCTACACCACAGATGGCGATGATGATGATGATGATGATGATTACATGATTTAGATAGACTTCAGCAGAAGACAAGCTCCTTACCTCATATTGCTTAACATGAGAAAATCTATCTCGTCGGAAAAGTGTAGCACATCCATCAATTGTATTAACATTTCCATTAAATGCCTGCAGCAGCAGCAATTGTACAGTTTATAGAAGCAACAATCTCCGATGCCCAACATTTTTTTCAAGAGCAAATGACTCCTAACAAACCTCAGCAGTTTTGCCTTTAAAAATTGCTTCATAACCATGCTTGTCTAACTCAGGAGCAAAAAAATCCACAAAATGGTCACTCTGAACCTGAAATGGAAATATTCAGGCAATAAGTAAAAGGGTGTGTAAGCCCATTTACCAAATGGAGCTAAACATTAGATATCAGCATAGTAGCCATATGCGCCATCGCCATGAAAAAGTGGTTGTCGCCATAGCACCATATGCGCCATCGCCATGCGCCATGAAAAATGTCCTTTGAGCCATGGCGATCACCATGTGCCATGACAACTATGGATATAAGCACACATTAAACAAGTTTAATATATCCTCTAGTGGAAAATACTTGTGGAGGGATGACTGGAGAATAAGCTATAGTGATACAGTGGCTACTGTTGGATTTGGACTATGATATTTAGATAATCTTATTATTATGTGTTTCATACTCCCATGTCGTTATTGATGTGTGTACTTGGTAACCTTGTTTCTTTGCATATGAGCATTATCAGCCAGATACTTTACCAAACACTAATATTTTGAACTAATGTGCTGAATTGGAAGATAATGAAAAAAGTAAGGATGGAGTACTTTTGGTTGAATTTGTTGAAGGGGTTGAGTTCAAATGACAAGACATCTTATCGTGTAAAATAAGAATAAATCAGGTTCCTTAATCTAACAAAATGAACAGAAATAGCATATGAAGTGCACCGTAAATTATGTCATGCGTAGTATACTATTAGTTCTAATATATACACGTGCCCCACTAATACAAGGAGGTTGAGGGCATGTTTGTAATTCGATAAATCAAATGTATTAACATATCCCTATCACCACGCCACTATCTCTTTCATTAAAAACTTACCATTTTTATATTTAAAAATGTGTAGATCGTTTGTGGTATGATCTAAAATCTATTTTTGGATAATTGAAGAGAAATGGCATGCTCACAGAATTCACTTAGGCAAAGTGCAATTGGAGATGAATTTAGTGCAATAAAAAGTGTTAAGAAAGATATTACGTACATGTAGCAGTAGTCTTAGTAAAGTATATCATAGTTATAACTTATAATTGATGCACAAACATAGAAGTACATGCACTATTATCATATTTTATGGCATTGCAAAGTAGTGTAAATAATTTTAAAAGGAGCGAGACACATATGCAACCGTAAGGCTTTAATTATTTTAATAAAATTTATTAATTGTATATTAATTAATTTTTAACCAATACATATACTCATACATGGTTATGCACTATTATTGTAGTACATATGCACATACAAAAACAATTGCTAACATTTATATATGTGCACACACAATATACATATAATGCATAATTTGGTACATTTAGTGCTATTTGAAATTTATTGAGTGCATGTAAATAGCATAAACCGGTCATCATAATATGAAAATAAATAAGCACGTTTTTATGATGAATAAAAGTGTACCGCTTCAATTATTGCATTTTTCGAGACAGGGATGAGGAAGAATATGTGGATAAAGAATTCTTCTTGTAATGCAAATTATAACAACGAAAATATGGGAATGGACAGTTACGTTTGAATAATGGGAGAGAATTTTCCAAAAAGATTAGAAATATGGTCAGTCAATTAATGACATTCAGTTACCAAAATTAACTGTGATACAAAGATTACATAATTGCCCAAACCAACAAGATATAATCGTACAGATTCTTTTAATTGGATACATGAGATTGTTAAAATGGACGAGTGTGATCATTTCTCATTTTACACATTAAGAAGTTTTTTTATTTGAACCAAAATCTTTGTTGAAGAGGACCATTTTAGCTTTTCTCAAGTATAACTTTTCTCCACTTAATTAATAAAATATATTTTAAATGTTTTTCTTAATTCAGCACTTGCAGTCAAATTCAAACAATTTAACCTTAGTTTAGCATTTTTAGCAAACTCAACCAATTTTAGTCTTACCAAACGGGCTCTAAAACTCATAGCTCATGAGTTATACAAAAACTTAAATGAATACTACCTTCGTCCCATTTATATTGTCTCTTTACGGTTTACGATGTTTGACCGACGATAAAGCAAACATATCCCTGTCCGCACTCAAATTATTTTTAGGAAAAAAAAATTACATATTCAGATTCTACATTTAAAGCTTTACAAAGTCGCAAAAACCTGAATCAAATTTGATAAATTTTTGATATATAAAGTAAGAAATTAAGAGTGATTTGTGTTGACCAAGTAAATAGGAACTGGGACAATATAAATGGGACGGAGGGAGTAAATGTTTTTAACATGTACCTCCTGAAGACAAATAATGTCCGCACGATACCCAACAATTTCTCGCAGCAGATTCTGTCTTCGATACATCCATGAAAGAGCCCAAGAGGGACAATAACTGTACATTTCACCAGAAGTGTATGCATCGGATAAGATATTGTATGATAGCACACTAAATGAATCAGCAGATGAAATACGGCAATCCAAATCAACTCCACCAACGGAAATTAAACGGCGTGGTGTAGGAGAGGGTGCTGGAATCACACGAGATGTCAATATGGTACTTGTATGTCCTACTGGAATATTTGTTTCTGCATCTACAGACACACATTCAAATTTAAGGACATGACCAATGTCATCTGCAGTTGGTGTGTATGTTTTGGACCGTCCAACTTCAAACCATGTTTCACTTCCATTTCTTTGTATGACTGGTGCAGGATATAAAGATATTGCTCCATTTGCCAAATTCCCGGCTGATTGTGAATGAGGCAAGCTTGTGCTACTAACCATTGCACCGCCAGGTGGATTGCCGCGTCCAAAAATTTCTTCATCCTCATTCCCGTTTTCATTGACAGCACTAGCAGCACGCTCATGTAGAAGGCGGTGATGTTGCCATGCATCGGAGAAGCATTTGGGAGAGCAGTGGTAACTCTTAGCAATGGTGATTTTGGCCTTAACACATCCAAGGCATTGCAGAGTAGCTTGCTCGGATGGGTGGACACTACAAATAGCAACTTTCTTATCACTTTGTATGCGATACCTGCCGATGGTAAAATATTATAAGATATTGACTTGCACAAGACTTTTCGCCCCAAAAGAGGGTGGGTTAATCAGTTACGCCTCTGTTTTTTTCTCCCTCAACAATATGTAAGGCTATGTTTGGATTTCAGAAAATGCTAGGGAATGGTAAGAAAATGCAAAATTGTGTTATTTTTTATGTTTGGATCTACTTCAGGAAATGCAAAGGAAAGTGAAGTATGATCAATATTTTTTAATATTTTTATATGCTTTGATTTCTAAGTATTTATATAATACACGGAAATGAGAAATTAGTCGAATGTATAAACCTAAATTTATTGAGTTTGAACAGTTTTTTTTACATTTTATTACCTTCCAAATGTCTCTAGCATGTTCCTTTCTATTTCCTTTCCTAGCCGTTTCTGTGTTCCAAACAAACCCTATAAAGTAGTAACACACTTCATATTGCTTTTACATTTAGAAAATCTACCACCACATTTCACTTGGAGAGACCATGTTGGGCCCATCCCATACCTCATGACCTATCCAACACATTCCACACTCCTTGTCCCCGATTCCCTGCCCAACCCTACCCTTAGTAACATCTCCTGACCAATGCTACCCCTTCTTTTGGCATCCCCATCATATGATCATGACTTTGATGCCTTTCTAACCAGAGCCCAAAAGTAAGCAAAAATGTTTCTAAAATTAGATTTTGGATCTAAAAAGTGTGCACTCAGCAAATTTAAAACACTAAAAACATATTCACTTGCATAGAGTTTATGAAACTGAAATTGTTATGGTTGAGATTTATGTAGACAGACAGGAATGGAAAAATTTGAACAACATATTTTTTTACAAAAAAAGTAATAGGAAGACTATTTAGGGAACATAGGAAGATAAGAAAGGGAAATAGAGAGTACACTTCATTATTTCAAGTATAAGCTATCTATAGCATATTCTAGGACCTGCAAGGCTGCAATAAATGAAAACTCACGATTTTCTAAATCCCATAAAAGCAACACAATACCCTCAGCTAAGAAAATAAAGGGGTTTTGACAAAGATATTCTACTCCTGTAGTTTACAACATTGTTGGATACGTGGGCGTAGCCAACCCATGCACTGGCCCACCCCATTTTGGTAACATCTTTAACTTTACAGTTTACATGTAAGTGATGTAACAAAATTTATATGGAAATTTATGAAAAATATATGGATGAATTTTTTTATCCGCCTCACCCTGATTCCCTCCCCTGGTTATGCCACTGGTTGGACATGAGATTCTAATTGAAGGACATATACTGTTCTTGTGGTTCCAAAGTATACTCCCAGAAATAAACCAGAAGAAGAAAAGTAATTTACCATTACAGCCAGTTTAGTTTATGTTATCCACTTATTCTAAATATTCAATAATTTATATTAAAGGTGAATACAAAGCGGGCTTTCAAGTATAGATAGTAGATACAATCATACGGAGTACTATGCTTCGTCAAAGTCATGAAACAAGACCATTAAAGTCCCTAGAACTAATGCATTTCCTACCTAATAACCTTTCAGTAACCTTTACTCTATGCACTAGTTAGCCACACAAAAAAGTGAACAATTCTACAAACTTCTACAGCACCCACACAACTACTCAGGGAAATTACCTATTTTTTTACAAACTTACAAAAATAGATAATAAAAAATGATTACAAAATCCAGCAACAACAAACTCACCGCAGCTAAAAATCAGAATTCTGAGTTCTGACATTGACAGGATTGCAAGACAGGAATATTTTTCGAATAACATAAATAAATTAAAACTTACTCACCATTTGTATCTCAATTGGTGTCCGTCTAAAGTTGCATTATCTAGAACATCGTCCGTAGTAACAGAATTATCTGGCCGTCGCAAGAGAACGTAAGGCGTGAGCTCGCAGCCTACGATCGGAATGTCAGAAGGGAGATGCACTCGCAGAATAGTCAGCATTATGTGAGATGAGGAGCGGCCCACTCTCTACTATCTACTTCTTCACCTATAGCTACTAGAAAACTGAATTCTTCAAACTCCGAACACGGGCTAGCAATCAATTGGCGGCGGACATGTGGCGGATCCGCCATCTCCCGACCTCAGCTTATTCGCCAGCCTGGCCGCCTCTCTAACCCCTCTCGCTGTTGCAGTTCTAAACCGTAATATCTTCCGACAAAATTTTCTTTTAGATGTTTTGGAGAAAGCAGTTCTCCCACTCGCCACGACTAAAAGTAATTAAAAAAGGAGACTTTCTGAGAAAAGATTCGCAGTTTAGCTTGAATGAAGCAGAAGAAGAGGTCGAATGAAACAGCAGAGGACCTTAGATATTTCGTGGAGAAATGGGATTTTAGAGAGCCTGCAATAGAATTGATTGGTTCGATTTAGGGTTTACATATAAAACAATAGGGGGGAATTTCAATTTATATTTTATTTAAAAATGAAACAATACGCTCTAATGAGATTATTGTAATCTTTCAAAAAATGAGATTATTGTAATTTTATCGTTATTGTCATTGATCGTTGTAATTTTATGTTTTTTACTACGTACGACTTTGTCGTCTTGTTGAGATTACATTAATCAAATCAAATAAAAAATCATGATAATGGTTGTAGGACTTGTTTGAGGTAAATTATACCGTACAGGCGTACACCCAGTTATACGGTTCTCACTATACAACCGAGTATTTTTGAAATTAATTACAATTCAGATGGTAAAGATCAGGGATGAAGAAGCCTCCGAAGAGTTCTGTTTGCTGCGCGCGCTGATGTCCTGGGAATCGACGGAGGAGGTGACGATGTTTCGCCTGCTTCGTTTCACCTCTTCGACAGTTCAGCCACTTTACGTTTTTTGTTTTGTTTTTTCTTTTCTTCCTTTCCTGCTTTAACTTGTTTCCTTTTTTCTTTTTTCTTTCGTTTTTTTAACTTTAATGTTGTTCAATTCAATTATAAAATATTTTATGTATTAATGTTTTGCTTTTATATAACTCATTTTGCAAGTTACAAATGTTCATTTAATATCAGTTTTTATTCTAATTTTAAAATATCATTTCGATACTCATTTCGTAAGTTATCTGTACTCATTTGATATTGGTATAATACTCATTTTAAAATGAGCATTACAATATACATTTTAAAATGTCATATTCATGCATATTGGTGTAATGCTCATTTTAGTTTTTTCGATACTCATTTCATAGATTATGCATTCTCATTTGCTATTTGAGCATATTAGAGATTTTAAATGAGTTTTTTAAATTTTTCCGATACTCATTTTGTAAGTATGTATGCTCATTTTATCTTGGTGTAATATTAGACTCAATAAAGGAGGTTTGATACTCAATGCAATGAAAATATCTTGATACTCAACTAAAAAAACTACGATTTTCATATTAATGCTCTTTTTGTAAGTTACGCATGCTCAGACAGTACTCATATTATGCTCTTTTTAAGATGTTCTCTCAATGCATATTTCAAAAGTATCATATTACATTACATTCTCATATTAAAAGTCATAAGAGTTTACTATAGATACAATTTAATGAGTTTTTATAAAAGAAAAAAATAAGAAAAAGAAAGTGAATTACAATATATGAAGTTGATATCACAATTAGGGTTGTATACGAACCGAATCGAGTCGAATAATGAGATTTTGTATTTGTATTTGTTTAATTTTTTCGAATACGAATTCGAATTCAAATATGAAACGAATATTAATTTCGATTTGTATTTGTATTTGTTTAACAATACGAATAGTTAACGAATTATATACGAATATCGAATCGATTTGAGCATAGGTTAAATATTAGTCAAATACGGAGTGTCACTTTAAAATAACTTTTCTTGTACTTTGTATTGTTTATGTTGTAAATGCATGCTATGACTTAATATGTGTTCTTAGAATAAAAATTTAATGGATCAATGCATTTTTAGATGTTGCACAATATACTAAAGTGAATTAATTTTATGATTAATAAATATAAATCTATTTCAAACCTTTTGAGATAAACACTAACATATCAGAAATTATACTTATAATGTGTGAAATAAGTTGACAATTGTATATATCAAAGTCAAACAACTCTAATTTTATTCTTCAAATCAAATACATAATTATTTGTTTTGTATTTGAAAGACATTTGAACCAAAAAATTGACTTGTATTCGTATTTATATTCTGATTTATTACATATAGACTTCAAATCTGTATGCAAAAATGTATATATGAGCTACACGTTGAGAATATTGCTATCTTTTAAAAGTTATTGTAGTGTTGTTACTATTATTATTAATATTGATATTAATACTACCACTATTATTAATCGAATATATTTGATTAATATTCGAATCGAATACACTGATATTCTTATTTGTATTTGATAACAACTCGAATCAAATTTAATATTCTTATTTGTATTTGTATTTGAATTTTGCGAATTCGAATCGTCTTATACGAATTCAAATCGCGAATCGAGCACAAATTATTTGATTCGTTTACAACCCTAATCACAATATTCATTGTTCGACTCTTGATACTCAGTAGAATACATCTGATGCTCATTAAAATTATATTAGTGTTCATCTAATGAAAATCACGATTTTCACTGAAATTACAAAAATGCCACCGTTTTTTTATTTGTGTTATCAGCTTTCGTGTAATGAAACAATGCTCATTATTAGACTATTAGTACTCATTAAAATTAGACTATTGCTCATTAACATTACACTAATGCTCATCTAGCAGAAACCGTGATCTTCACTATATTTACAAAATTGCCACCAGTTGTATGGTTTGCACCGTACAGCCGGGTGTACGGTATAGGCACTCAATGTTTGATGAAATTAAAATTGATTTTTTTTAATCATCAAAATAGGCCTTTATTCATATTACAAGATTCAGGATCCTTACATCAAGTAAAGGGAAAATAAAACTGACATCAACTGAAACTCCAACAACTATGACTGTAACCTTATGGTGAGACTTTGAGACGGTACCCCTGAAAGAGCAACACGAATCGCTAACCATGTAGTGGGCTTGACACAGCCAAACTTGTTCTCATGCATAGATCCAACCATACTCAATGACATAAACAGAGACTGAAAACTCAAACAAACTATCAAAACTAACAACAAAGATGAACACAAAAAAACAAATGACAAACAGAAAAAAATTACTAGGAAAACTTTCACGGACTCTAGCACCTCGTACAATCCATGGTGGTGGTTCAGGCGGAGGTCGGACCGTCGCTCGATTGATACCCTCTTTCAGTGGCGTACCCGTCGTAAGATCCAAATCCATGTCATCGAATGGAGCGTTCAGCCTCTCCACGCTAACCATGTCTCGATCATCCCTACGTCTCTCTCGTTTCTTCCACCATGTTCTCGCTGCCACGATCATCCATCCCGAGCTACGTCCAAACCACGACAATTCGGCGCAGTGCTACGTCGATTGAAAGAAACGCCGCACCCGGGCGGCGAAGTAAAGGCCTACGTGAGAGATCTCGCTAGGGAAATACTGACCGAACTTCGATCAAGAAAGATCGAAATCGGAAATAACTTAGCGGCGGCTCTACCCTATAGCCGGGTGTACGGTATAGCAGAACTTGATCGATTTCGATCAAACAAGGGTGTACTTCGATCAAGAAAGATCGAAATGAGAAATAACTTAGCTCTAATTTACTCTCAGAATCAATTTTTTTAGATGCTGGGAGGTACCAGCTTCTGAAAACTGATTTTGATTCTACTTCTGCTTTTAAAAAAGAAGCAGAATTAGTTCCAAACACCCCTTAGTTTGAAAGTAGTAATCGATTGTCATGCTTCGAATTTGGAGAAGGTAAAGGGCACGTGTGGAGGCCTGATGCATGATAGATCTGGAACAAGAGGTGAGCATGCAAGGAAGACAAACAAGGGTCTAAAGGAAGCAATGTAGAATTTTAGACTCCACGAGCTGAAAGATCGTCGAACCTCCAGATTGCAGGGAGGTTCATTCTTCTAATAACAGTTCAGATGACTCGTCCCCATCCTCAACCAGTGACATGGAGCGAATGGGTTGTTGCATTGGGATTTGGAATATGACTCTTCAAGTTGGGGTTTGGCTACCTGTAATTTTTTGCTTTAAAGTTATTCCAAGTTCTATAATTATTTCGTTAGACAACTACTCCTCTCTTTTTTTAATTATGTGTGTTTGTTTCGGTCTTGTGGTGTCTAGTTTTACTATGAATCTATGATTAAATGTATTAAGGAGGCTTACTGAAAACCAATACAAAGCATTAAATTTTACAAGATGTGCATGTCTAAGTCTCCCTAACAAGGGGAGCAGCAATGGCATGCACCGAACCCTAGCGGCGGTGCACGGATTTGGACGCATAGTCAATATCGAACGATCATTTGGATGTGTAATCACGTCTCCCGGGTGCCTTCGTCGATAATTTTTTTTCTTCTCTTTGTTTTGTCTCGTTTTGCGTCGTTACTTTTAAAATGTATATACGCAATGAGTCTTAACTACCATGACAAGTCATTTTTTCTTGGTCAATAGAGACTAGAGAGAGAGCAACCATACGGCCATCCGGCCTGACGCGAACCACCAAACGGTTGAGGCCATTCAGAGCCCTTCCCGGTGGAAGTTTTTGATGAATTTTTTTGATCGCACTTTAAGTATAATACACGTACTGTATGTATTGATACATATTTTTAGCTGAATGTATTGATACATATTTTATTGTACATACTTTAAGTATAATACACGCACTTTAAGTATAATACACGTACTGTATGTATTGATACATATTTTATTCAAAAACACACACCATTAAACGGAAGCCTAATGTAGTGATACAACTAAAATGAAATGTTTAGATGCTCAATATTTTTTATATTGCTTAAAAAATGTATGCCTTATATGTTCGTTAATTGTGTAATAGTCATTACATTTAATAAATTAGGTTAATTAGCTTCTTAAATTCGTAATACATTTCGATATTACTATTGTACTACTACTGTATTACTTTTGTTCTCCACCCATATCAAGACTCCAAAGAGATCGAAAAATGTTGTGGCGGCTCACCAAACTCACGGTCACAGTAATATCAACTATTCTCTAATGATATCTTTCTACTTCTACTCAAACAGGCAACTTCATTTTTATTACTTATTGTACTTATGTGTTCAAATCTGTATATATGAAAAAACTATTCCTTACATTTTAAATTATTGAAGAATGTGGTGCAAATGCTAAATAACTCTTTATTTCTATCATTAAATTAGTATATAAGACACATATTATATGCCGTATTTTTAAATTGTGAAACGTTTAAAACACGACTGTATCCTTATATATTTCACGAACGTATGAAACATATATTAAGCCGTATTTTATATAATTGTATCGTATTATACACGAACGTACGTATTATTGTATTATTCACGAACCGTATATTACTAACAAAGCCTCAAACAACCTCGGACGGACGGAGGTTCCTGTCAGGCCGGCTGAACAGGAACACTAATATAAGGTGGGATTCAAATAAGAAGACGTGTTTTATGTGAGAAATGAGAAACATCCTGAATTGTTAAAAATATCAATCGTGTAGTACAAAAACATTACACTACCTATACCATAAAAAGGAAAGTAATAATGGATGATGCATTGTAATCTAAAAAGAGCATCTCCAATGCTAAAGCGTTAACGGTGCATACGTGGCATGAGAAATAACCAATTAAAAAACAATAAATACAATATCTCTCTCCTTCTTTCCACGGTCTTATGTGTTTATGGTAAGTTTTTGTCTGCAATGTCAATCACAATGTCTACATCTAGACATTGTGCTTGACATTGTGAAGATAAACTTACAAAAATGATGTAAGATCCTTTAAATAAGGAGAGAGATATTATATTTATTATTTTTTAATTGGTTATTTGTGATGCCACGTATGCACCGTTAACGTTTTAGCATTGGAGATGCTCTAACCCTAGTGGAGAGTAGGGGCTAATTAGTGATCGGTCCAAGACATTAAAAAGTAAAGTTAATGGCGCACGTTTAAACCCCAGGCTTTAAATGCGTTGAAGCTTAATTAGGAAAGATAAAGCTTTCAATATTTTTTCAACAAAGCTTTCAAAAATCTTTAAACAAGGCTTAGTGGAAAAGTAAATTAACAGAGATGAAATAATAGTGCAACAGAGGTGTATTTCTGTGCATTAACACATAATATCAAATATGTGCATTAGTTTCATCTCAAAGTGCACTACTAGAAGCACCAAAGTAAAATAACAATACACGTTCATCTCTATTTATCTTAGTGCACAAAAAAATCTTATTATGCATGCGGTTGAACATGAATACTTATTTTGCAGTATTACACCCCTTGTTCAAAATCATATTTTACAATAATATCATCACTCGTGCTAAAATGCCGTGTCATTTTGCAACCTGGATTGTCAAGTTACAAAATGTAATATTCTAGTTTAATTTCAGACTTTCGTGACTACATCTATCTATATACAAAGCAGAGTGAAGAAATAGTGAAATTTATGTCCAAATTAAAAACAAGGGTAAAAAACATGGTAATAGGTTGGTTAGTCATGCCACTTAGCCATAAATAATATGGAGTAAATGCATTATTCTGGTCTTGGGCAATCGCCCGCATACCTTTGGAAACACAAAAAGGCTACTATTTATGATAAATGAAGTTGGTATAAATGTGTCTCGGTTAAGCTAACTGCAACTCAGCTCTATCAATAAATCAAATTTGTCACAACTTTATACGTATTCACTCGGTCAATTCATTTTCTGCTGCAACCCAACATTGTTAATATATTCAGTTTGCAAAGTTTTTTTTAATAAAGGTCATACTTTTATTATTATACATCAAATTTTTCCCAATATTTTGTTGTGAATAATTATGGCTTGTAAAGCCAAACATTCCGATGTAAAAATAAATAAGTTTGGAGTTATTTTTTTTGTTACTTCATACATACGGAAAAGATACTTGTGGTTGAGCCCGTTTTCAGATAGGGTCATGTGTTTCTTTTTTTATCAAAGTGGTTAATGTGTTTGAATTCCGCTATCACAAGAGGGTAACGCTGTTAAAAACGTCTGAAAAAGACCGTTAAAGGTAACTCCGATTTTCAAAAGTGCCCAAAAAATTAAAAGAAAAATTCCGGAAAGTGCGCCTCAATAAGACAACCGCTAGGCCATCTTTCTTATTTATTTTCAGCCACCCTTGTCATCGGAAATTCCACCGGAAAAGTGATATTAGCGAAATCATTTTTTAAAAATAATTCAAACAGATCCGAAAAATCCAAAGGCTAAGGTGGTTTGGTGGTCATCTTAACGAGGCGCACCTTTCAGTATTTTTCTTTTAATTTTCCGGGCACTTTTGATAATTAGAATTACTTTTAACGGTCTTTTTCAGACGTTTTTAACGGCGTGACCCTCTTGTGATAACAGAATTCAAACACATGAACCACTTTGATAAAGAATGAAACACATGACCCTATCTGAAAACGGGCTCAACCACAAGTACCTTTTCAGTACTTTTGCCTAAAAAATTGAAAGATGTAAATAAAATAAAAGTGATAACTTAATATTATTATTTGAAATCTATTTAAGAAAACTTTTTGTCTGAAAACCTCATGTAGTTGATTTTAAATATATACATACACATATATATGCATACATACACACACATATATATATATACACACACACACACATATGCAATATTGGTGTAATATGAAAGATTATAAAAAGTTATAATGGTATACTTTTTGTAAAAAATGGAGCACAAATAAAAAAGTTACAACAATGTTAAAAAATATGGGATTTATTTTTTTAATATGGCCCCACCCTTTCCTTCCTTTCACGCAGCAAGATGTTAGAGAATATCTCTTGTGCCAGCTTCTCTCGATCCGTCAATAAAACCGTAGATTCCTACAATCCTACTGGAGGGGCGCCTCCAACCCACTTTGGCACTCCTATATACATTGGATTGTAGTGGTTTATGAGGTGAAAAGCTTAAAATTGGCTTTTTCACCTCAAGGCTGCGAGTGCGCAGCAATAATGATGATATAGGCCCAATAGACCAATAGTGATGTCCTTTCATATCATATGTGTGGTCTTTAACATGCCACACACCTAAGACCTACAAAATTAGATGTAGGTGCATGAATAATCACTACAAGAAAAAGGCCTATTAGTGAAGGGAATATTGGTCGCAAAAACTAAAAAAACAGTCGCTAATACTTATTTGTGACCGGAAAATCTGGTCGCGCAACATTCCCTATAGGCCTTGCCGCAAAAGATCTTTTGCGACCGGGAAATGCGGTCAGTCGCTAAAACTTTTTGGGACAAATTAGAATCCCGTCGCTAATGATATTATTTGAGACCACATATTATGAGTAATTGCAACCACTTTCCCTTCACTAATAATTTTTTTAGACAAATTAATCAATAATTGCGATCACACCATTTGAGTATTTGCAACCATTACTCCATCCCCATTTGCAAACATTAATAATTAATTGATGAAAACACAATATAATATATTAATTAATGTTTTGCAAAGATCCAAATCATACATAACCACTCGCATTTCAATTCAAAACTAATAAATAAGCAATAAAGTAGTAAATAATCAAATATTCAGCATATCCATTGCCTATACAAAACGTATGCAATCTTTAAACAATGAGACATCAATCTTCGGATCTTGATTTTAGTCTTTGCTTCATCGCCTTATAGCATTGCTTTAATCTCGTGTCACCTCGCCACAGTTCAGCACTATTATCTATCAACAACCCAATATGATGATTGATTCATGTTTTCCCAAGATGGCCTCCCATAACAGTATACATCTTCTATGTTTGTAAAATGAAGAAACTTGTACGTAAAATTAAGCACATATATGCACTAACCAATACCATTATAGATCCTATGTTACCCTGGGAATCATAACTCTATATTGAAGATAGATAATTGCTTCAGTAATGCATCATACTCGTGTTTCACTTCTAAAAAACAATAGATGTACAAATACAGATTGGATGTATATGTGTTTCAGATCATATAGACTCCAAAAAAGTGCATTAACAAAAACACATTTATTGAGAGTGAAAATGCATGAACATGTCAAAATTATCTACGTATGATTTATAATCCACTATTTTGATCCGTTCACTATGAAAGATGGAAACGAATGAAATCTTAAACCATTAACAAATTTAGGAAACTAATTTCATTACACTGTAGTGTATAGTTTATACCTCTACAGTTCGGATATAAAGAAATGCTATAAGGTTTAAATAAGCAAAGTAAGAGAGCAGACTCAACTATCAATTTAGGCATTCTTTCCTTTAGCTAAAAAAAACCATTTGAAATCATAAATGTATCAGTATCATCAGATGTAACACTCCATTTTAATAAACCTGATTAAGAGAGTAGCATTTAGAGTGAGCTGACATCCGACTCCGAAATAGAGACCAAGAGCGATGCCTTTGTGGAAAAAAATCATAGAAGAGGAGGGTGGTGGCCAGGACAACATGCATTTTAATGGTGAATACATCATTCAACTTGAATGCTCCTTCTCTTGGTTTATGGTGAGACTATACAAATATAATCCAAACATGACTCTGGAAAGTGAAGCAAATTCAGGAAATCTTTGTCAACATATTCAGTAAAAACATGGATATAGGTGAAGTGAGCTACAAAAAAAGGTGAAGTGAACTGCAAAAAAAAGGTGAAGTAAGCTGCAAAAAAAAAAGGTGAAGTGAGCTTTAAAAAAGGGTGAAGTGAGCTGCAAAAAAGGAGGTGAGCTGCATATAAAACTCCATATAAGAGAAACATTGCATATATAATTATTACCTTAAACCAATAGGATGTGTTAAATTTCAGTTTGGTAGAAGTTTCTTCATCTCTTTAGATTCAACCTCCACAACCGAACAATTCAGATTCTAAAATTGGGTCTCCACATACTAAAGGCATGATCATTTTCACTGGAAAATAAACAACGTGTATCAAGGGAAGAAACTTTGACACACTTAAATTCGTAAGGAACCAATTAAACTCGCCAAAATAATACTAATTATTATTTTTTGGATAGTATATACTGTGGATCTTAAAAAACTTACCCCAAATGCATAATTAAGTAGTTATAAAAAAATGTAAAAATTTATATTGCCTAATGTGACATACTGACATAGATTCGGTCTCAAAATAAAGCTTCCAGAATTAACTACTCTCACATATATAGTCAAACACTAATATGATCAATTAATCAATGGTTCACACTGTTATGAAATTTCGCACTCATCTGAAAAAGTAAAATCTGAAAATTAATACTCCCCGTAATAATCAACAATGATCAATAATCAATTAGATTAACAATAAAATAAATTGGGAACACCATTATGAAAGCCTGATGAACAATAATGGGTTAATGAGTAATCAAACGGGAAAGAATACCATATTGAACGGATGAAAGTATGAAACTGGGAAACCGCTGCAACTACTGGATGATTGAGTTAAAATACTAAGAACTGAAACCGAAGAGAGGCGAGACCATGAGAGTGAAGAGAAGAGAGCTGCGCCGGCCGCCGTGAAACCGCGAGAGTGAAGAGAACAGAGCTGCGCCGGCCGTTGTCAAACCGCGAGAGTGAAGAGAAGAGAGCTGCGCCGGCCGCCCTGAGACCGCGAGAGTGAAGAGAAAAAAGATTCTTTAGTTCGAGTGCAGATGTAGACTCTTCGCCGGCTTGGTAGCTTCCCAAATCGCTGCGTTTCTCTCCGATGATTTGTCCTTCGAATTAGAAAGAAGCAATTTGAGGGCAGCGGAAAGGGTTTTCTTCCATGGCAAATGAAAGGTTATGTGCGGCTCTAGGATTAAGTTACTTATTTTTCGGTAAAAGGCGAAAACAAAAAATGAAAAATATACTCCGCAAGTTGGGCGGCAATTTTTTTAGATTGGCGCTACTCGCAAAAACTCAAAAGGACATTAAAATGGTCCCAGAAAAGGAATCATCTGCGTCCGTATAAAATTTGGTCCTTATTAGTGTACATGTTGCGACTGTATTTGGTGTCTGTCGCAAATTGTTGGTCGCAAAAGGACAGTTTTCTTGTAGTGAATCTATCTATAAAGATTGTCTTCTAGATTGGTCGAAACGTGTATCTCATTATAAATTGCAAATTCAAAGGTGCATCAAACTCAGTACATACAAGCCGTTGCCTATGCCCGGAGTTCATATTCCTCACTCAAGCGATGAACCTCCTTCAGCAAGAATTTTCGAAGGTAGGGAAAAATTTGTTTATTGCAAGGGTGTATTCTTTCTTTTAATTTAAGAACAACAAAGCTTTCTATAATTTCAACTTTTCAATGAGTTGATTCAAAATACATTAGTACCACCAGAATAGCACACCAATTTAATCATGATACGAAGTAGTCTGACTCTGAGTTAAATTTGCTTTATCTTTATGGTGCATTTGACCCGGTTTATTCCGCTGGCAATGTAGTCTACTGGAAATAGCTACTTGCTTTGTCAAATGTTTTTTCATTTATTTTGGTTAGATAGAGAGGCCTATTATTTTGCTGGGGGGTGATTACTATGTTGTTTGTTAAATTATTCATATTTTAAATATTATTGTGGAACACATTTGGTATGCACCATTTTAGAGTTATCTGATTATTGAATTTTAATGTTTCCATTTGGTATATGTCATTTAAACAGTTATAATTTTTTTTCTTATTTGTTTTGTTGTGATACTGAAGCAAAATTTCTGATCTTTGGTCATTGTAATTAAACAAATAAAATCGAGTGTAGTTATTTTTTCGAGTGTGTATATAACTAATTAGAACAAAATATGTTTCACGAACGTGTATCACCATTTCACTAACATAGAAGTGTGTCTTGGATGAATTCAACGAGTCATAAATATTTTTTCCCATCACCAATTTTGAATTAACCATTTAAATAACAAAATACAACAATAGGCTAATCACAAGTACAAAAAGTTAAATCATACCAAGTTTTAAATTTGCATATTGTAAATACACAAGCTTTAATAATTGATCTTTAATGATTGGGAGATTTTGAAAACAATAAATGATCATGATCATACTCAATTTCCAAAGATGGATATGATGCACCATGGACTTGCAAGACTGAAGGATTAGACAAAACAGATGTCTTCAAAAAGATCGAACAAAGGGTTTGTTGTTGTATGTGATGAACTAGAGATTTGGTCGATAGGTTTATAATGTGACTTTTCTCGCACTTAAAAAGGTTGTAGAGAAGTGGTTGAAAGTATGAGTATCGTCTCCACAAGTACGGACAAAAGGGTATTAAAGATTAACTAAATTCAGCGATTAAAAAGAAATAAATAAAATAAATGCCATGTGCGAGATTGGTTGATTTGAAATTAAACTAATGCAAATGAGTGATTAAAATAAAATATTGGTTTTCTCTCTAATTAACGACGAAAGGAATAGGGATTGATTCCGGGGTAACCAGATTTCTGGCAAATCAGGCTTAATTACATGAAATTAATCTAATTGAGCCTAGCTAATCATTACCAAGTTCTTACCGCTCTCGCGGCGTAGAGTACAATAATTTAGGCGACCGGGTTGATCTCTCATGCGACAGGATCCTAAATTATTGCCAAGACGAGTGAGCTTACGGTGCCTTAATCGCTACTAATCTCTTAGTGAGCGATTAAGTGTGTGTGAATGTGTCCTAGAACAAATTAGATCTCTTTTAATTTATTCTATAAGCAATTGTAATTCTAGTCGCGGTTCCAGGTTACAAAAGATATCAGTTAAATTATTCAGACACATATTAAAAGGCATTCATGCCATTAATCCATCAAGAAACTAGCCATACATCATGATTAACCCCTTCATCAATCCAAAATCCCTAATTAAAATACTCACAATTCATAATTGAAGAATCAATAGAATTGGGATGAATATAATTAATTGTCATTAATTAAAAAGATGAACTTACAAATAATCCCAGGGTTCTTGAAGAAAACAACGTAAAAATGCAGATAAATTCGTCCTAGGCCTCTCTGTAATGTTCGTAACCCCTAAACAGGAAAAGGGAGAACTTATTTATAGAAAACAGATGAGTTTGGGTTGAACTGGGACTAAATCGGTGCCGAAATCCGCGTTTCGTATGTAGGCACGATCGTGCCTCCCTAGTTACGCACGATTGTGCCTACCTGGCAGTAGCTCCCCTGCTTTCTCGCCACGGACGCACGATCGTGCGTTCCCCTATGCACGGAGTGCATCAAACTTCCGAATTTGACTATGCTTCCTTCATGAAAGTTGTAGATGATGAAGTCTTCTATCCATCACAACTTGCCAATCTGAATTTGAATCATCCAATCAAAAGATATGATCAAAACGATGGAAGGCCGCATTCTGAAATCGCAACAGGGATCATCTGACTTCATCGTCTGTTTTCACATTCTCCCTCTCAGATTCTCGCAATGGTGTCTTCATATGATTTGTAGCCCTTGAATTTAGCTTTCATGTGGAACTTGAATCGTGTAATGTGGATGTTTCTACAAAGAGATATGCTTGAACAATTGATAGAAGGTCATTCTGATCGCCGTTTTCAAGCTCTATTCGTCTTCTTTTGATCCCGTAGCCAATCCTAGAGCTTTTTTGTCATCAAATCTTCACTGCGAACCTCCCGGTGACCTCCAAAGCTCTCAACTCACTCTCGAATGCTTCTCAACCCGTCCCAATTGCTTCTCAAGCACCGGTGTCGGGCTCAAATTCGCTAATTTTGACTCCAAATGACACAAAACTCGAACCAACGCCCGATAAACATAACTTGAGCTGAAATTGAGACTTGTAACATGATAAGTCCGTATTTTGACACGCATTTTATGCATTTTGGTATTGACTTTTGATGGTTTTCCTAGCTTTAAGGTGTTGTTAGTCTCAATTTTAGCTCAAGTCATGCTTACTAGGCGTTAGTTCGAGTTTTGTGTCATTTAGAGTCAAAATCAGGAATTTAGAGTTCGGCACCGGCGCTTGAGGAGCAATTGGGATGATTCGAGATGCATTTGAGAGTGGATTGAGAGCTTTGGAGGTCACCGGAAGGTTTACGATGAATATTTGATGACAAAAGAGCTCTAGGATTGACTATGGGATCCAAAGAAGATGAATGAAACTTGAAAACGACGATCTGGATGACCTTCTGTCAATCATTCAAACATATCTCTTAGAGCAAACTTCCAAAGGACACGATTCAAGTTCCACATGAAAGCTCACTCACTGCAAGGGCTACAAATTAAATGAAGACGCCATTTCGATAATATGAGAGGAGAAAGGTGAAAACAGACGATGAAGTCAGATGATCCCTGTTGCGATTTCAGAATGAGACCTTCCACCATTTTATTCATATCTTTTGATTGGATGATTCAAATCCCATTCGGTAAGTTGTGGTGGATAGAGGACTTCATTATATATAACTTTCATGAAGGAAGGTTTGTCAAATTCAGAAGTTGTACGCACGCCGTGCGTAGGGGAACGCACGACCGTGCATCCGAGGCGAGAAAGCAAGCCGTGTGTGGCCATTTTTGAGCGATTTGTCTGTCGGGCGCACTGGGGGACGCACGCCGTGCGTGGGCTCCGTGCGTGCCCTCCAGCAGTCCGGAAAACGCCCGGATTCTCCCGTTTTCTATAAATAAGGCTTCCATACCCATATCTTGGCGTTACGAACATTACATAGAGGCCTATGGACGAATTTATCTGTGTTTTTACTATTGTTTACTCCAAGACCCTGGGATTATTTGTAAGTTCATCTTTTTAATTAATGAAAATTAATTCTATTCTTCCCAATTCTGTTGATTCTTCAATTATGAATTGTGAGTAGTTTAATTAGGGATTTGGGATTGATGAAGAGGTTAATCATGATTTATCACTAAATTCTTGATGGATTAATTGCATGAATGTCGTTTAATTTGTGTTTGAATAATTTAACTGATATCTTTTGTTACCTGGAACCGCGACTAGAATTACAATTGCTTGTAGAATAAATTAAGAGAGATCTAGTTTATTCTAGGACACATTCACACACACTTAATCGTTCGCTAAGAGATTAGTAGCGATTAAGGGGTCGTAAGCTCGCTCGTCTTGGCAATAATTTAGGATCCTGTCGCATGAGAGATCATCCCGGTCCCCTAAATTATTGTAATCTACGCCGCGAGAGTGGTAAGAACTTAGTAATATTTAGCTAGGCTCAATTAAATAAGTTTCATGTAATTACGCCTGATTTGCCAGAAATCTGGTTACCCCGGAATCAATCCATGTTCCCTTCGTCGTTAATTAGAGAGAAACCAACTTTTTTTTTAATCTCTCATTCGCATTAGTTAATTTTCATACCATCATATCTCTCATGACGCATTTATTTTATTTCTTTTTAATCGTTGAATTTAATTAATTCTTGATTCCCTTTTGTCCGTCCCTGTGGAGACGATACTCGTACTTACACCACTATATTACGATCTATTTTAAGTGCGAGAAAACTCACATTATAACACCTTAAAGCTAGGAAAACTATCAAAAGCTGATCCCAACACGCATCAAATGTGTGTTGTAATACAGACTTATCAGTTTCAAATGACCAAAGCAGATACAAACCGAATATATAGAAGCAGGGCTATCGAACAATCTTACAAGTTGAGCAGAGCATTTCTAGATCTGATACATTTAATGGAGATACAAGACACTCCTTTTCAGACTTGGAATTGCTGAGATCTACCTTTAATATTCGCTGGACATGACCTGCGTATTCACGGATATTTGTTGTATTTTCTATGAATCCAGACCGATTTTGTTGAAAACCCTAATGATTATTATATTAGCAGCCACGTGATGAATGACTCACTTACAGAATGCTCGGTTGAACCCATGGTGGTTACCTGTAGAAAGGCGGGTAACCATGGCAGAAGTTCAACCAACTTTATGTGAAGCTCCAAACGGAAATGATGAAATTAATTCTGATCCACCGTATGATACTACACTTGATCCATGCACGCCCTATGATGATATTATATCTGAGGACAACATAACTACTCATCTACATGTTTTTTCAGGTACAAACACTACATATGCCGACAAGGATGAGTGCCCAGACGGGTTTACACATGTGAATGGACGAAAAAAAAACACAAGAGCCCTGCCCAAACCCCTAACACAGATCTAAGAGCACCATTATTTTACGAGATGAGATGGACCTCACACCCAATGATCACAAGAAGCCGCTCCTGTCACCCACAAAATGAATTAGACTACTACTTGTATCTAGTTGACCCAAGGCTTGACTCGCCTCATAAATTGGCTGAAGCATTAAAACACTACAAGCCAACACACCCGGAAGCCGAAACCTACCAACCATATCTAAAGAAGGCAATCCAATTTCACAATAAATACAACATGACTCTCTCTGCTACATTGGAGATTCCCACACAAAATTTCAATTGTTAAAGTCTTTAGACTTGTAACTTCATTTATTTTTTGTACTTGCTTGGTTTGTTTTCCATTTATTTCTATTGTAATTTCAAATTTTTATTAATAAAATTGGGAAGTGTTCTCCGGCTCTCGCCCACCTCGTGTGGTTGCTCTGTGACTAAAAAAAATCCAGGCCAATTTTGTTGGACTTTGTTAACATTGTGATAATTTCTACTCGAATCTCTCCAAGTTTCTACCATAAAATATGAGAGATTACTCTCAATAAAAGCAACAATGTTGGTAGAAAATAACTCGGGTAGCGAAACTAACAACATTCGATATGTTGAAAAAAGATTAGGGTTAGAGGAGGATTGCATGGCCATTTATAGGCGTTTACAACAAGTCCAATAATAAAAGGCTACATGGGCTTGGACAAATCTAAGAACTAATACTGACGCTAATGGGCTAGCCGACCCAACTTATAAGCAAATAATCCCGGACCTATTTCCGCTAGCCGGACTGTGTTCTTAGCTTGTTCGGGCCAAAACTCGGATGTAACGGGTCGATAGTCTTGGACCCGATCCATCATCCCATATGTACCTTTTCCCTTACTCCATTTCAATAGCGCCAAATAAAATATACTATCACCCGTTCTTTAAAAGTTGCAGCAAATTGACTTTCATGTTTGCCGATGCACAACTTTGACTGTAATTATATTTAATTACGTATTAGTAAACATTATAAAAAGGTTAATTTTGGGAAATTTACATTAATAAATACCCCCCCGTCCCGCTAAGATTGTCTCAGACACTATTCACTTGGTCAATACAAATCATTCTTAATCTGTTACTTTATTTATTAAATTTTTATCAAATTTTTTTATTCTGGTTTTTGCGACTTTATAAAGCTTTTAATGTAGTTTCTGAAGGTAATTCTTTTTTTCTAAAAATAATTTGAGTGTGGACACGAGTCTGTTTGCTTGATCGCCGGTCAATCATCGTAAAACGAATTGTCACAAACATAGTGGGACAAAGGTAGTATTTAGTAACATGCTATGTGACTAGCGCAAAAGGTTCGATGTTGTAACTATTAAAGAACATAGGGCAAGGAAAAAACAAACTCTTTCTTCTCTCTAGAGAGAGGAACCCTAGTGACTGTCTCCCCTCTGTGTAGGGGTTGAGATTTTCCGCCGCCCATGTTAATGTGGGGTTGGAGCGGCAGATTATACTGATTTTAAATGTTTTAATGTTTGGGATTGCAACAACGTCAGAGAAGACAACGTTGACGGATGAACGAGGTGTGACTGTGAGGTTGTATCGAGGCTGGTTCGTGAAGCCTTGGTCAACCATTCCGGCGGAGGTGGAGTTAGTATTCACCTAAATTGCAAGAGCACGTCCTCCTCCGAAACCATCTCCATATCAGAAAGAGCTTTGTGAAAGGATTTTATTTCATTATTATTTTCTCTTTACTAGAAATTGTTTCTGTTTTAGTCCAAGTAAATTTTGTTTGAATGTTTGGATTTTTGGAGTTCTTTTGATAGGCAGGGTTGCTTGGTATAACGTGACTGACTTGTCTCTTCCTAGGGTTCACGATTGGATCTGTAAACTCTATATGAAGGTTGTCTTGTATGTGTTCATGATTTTAATACAATGACTGCTCTTTTATGATAAAAAAAAGAATCGAGAGTACGTATCATGTTTTTTATTCCCTGAATAGAAGTAAATTTCTATCAAGTTTGGCGTTACTAGTTTTAAACATGATATTTTTTTTCCAAATTTCGCATAATTACTCTATTTAACGAATAAAAACATGAAAGTCTCATATTGAAATTTCAAAACATTTTATTCCTATTTTGGGTAATTTCTATAGGTAGCACAGAATATAAAACTTTGGGGGATTTACCCAAATAAGAGTAATTAAATTATTAATTGCTAAAATAGGACTAAAGTTTAAAAATTCCCCAAATGGGAGTTATTATATGTAGCTATACAAAAGTAGCCCTGAAACTTGACAAACATACTCTCGCTGACTGACCGACCGACCGCCGGACAGACCGTTGTTGACCGCCGTCGGCCACCGCTGGCCGCCACAACCCACCGTTGCATCATCAAAACTAGCCGCCCCTGCCAATCTGACCGCTGCCGCTGCAGGCCGGGCCGCCGCCGTAGATCTAAGCAGATTTGGCCACCGCCGCTCACCAACTGCCGCCCTTAAAAATCCGGTAGCCACCCCCACATATCCGGCCACTGCTACTGCAGTTCCGACCACCATCGCCGATGTCGTCGGTTTTTTAGCAGAATGCCAACACGAATCGAAAATGCCATATTAATGGCATTTTCAAAGGTAAATTGAAAGTTTTTGAAGAACAAAAATGTCATTTTGATGGCATTTCCAGAGGAAAATTGGCAATTGTAAAAACCAAAGAAGAAGATGGACATCAGATCTGCGACCGAACAGAATACTAGAAAGAGACAAACACAGAAGATTGAGAAGGAGGAAGGAGGAAGAAGAATGAGTTACTTTACTCCGCCAGTCCGCCGATGCTCGCCGCCGCTCTCCGCCACCCTCGTCGCACCTGAAGGGCTCGTTGCTGGTTGCCAATCAAAGAAAATGAGAGGAGAAGAAAACCTAATCTATCAGGGAGGAAGGGAAATTGAATACGGAGTAATAATGTGTGGAGCAAGGGGAAGGTTTGAGCGGAGCATAATGTCACACGTATGAGGGTAATTTTGGAATGGTGGTCCCATTTAGAGAAAATAAATTAACTGCTCCTATTTGAGATTTTGACTAAAAATTTAGTCCCACGGAAGGCAATTAGTTCTAAAACTTTTAAAAGCCGTTATTCAATTGGATATCAGTACGAGTCAGATACATTTCAATTCGATTTTTGTGTTCACCGCTGGACAAACATAGACTTAAGCTACAGAACCTGATCCAGATTCCGGGGTAAAGTTAAAAATGCAAGTAGAACGTCCTGATTTTTTAACGGAACAAATAGGATCATAGAATACTGCTCTCCTTGCAATTACTCATATTACTTTGCAAGGAGGCAACGGAGCACCACACAGGCATGCATTTCCGGCAAACGCACTGGCCGTGAAGTTCGTCGGCGGTAGCTGACCACACAGCCGATTGTGGCTGAGATTCACCTTCTGAAGATCTGCGACGGCGGCGGGAACTTTCCCGAAAACCATGTTTCTAGCCAAGTCCAACTCCTTCAATTCCACCACATTAAGCCTCAACTTCTCCAAATCAAACTTCAACTTATTCCCAGCTGCATAAAACCCTCTCAAATAATCCGTCATGTTGAGCAATCCCACCGGGCTCCCTGTTATTTCGTTCTCCGACAGATCGATGTAGTTGAAGAACAAATACGACTGCGGTTTCCAATCGTCGAGGTTTATCTTCAGCCCGCATTTCGCCAGCCTCAAGATGAACAGATTCGGAGACGATGTAGCGAAGGCCGGAATGTCCTTCAGGTGAAATTTGTTGTACGACAGATCCAGTGATTGCGCTCGTAAGACGTTCATCTCCGGGAACGGGTCTTCCAGTGAGTTATGGGAAAGGATGAGGTCAAATATTGTTGTCAGGTTGAAGAAAGTTCCGGGGACAACGCCGGAGAAATTGTTCCAGGAGAGATCTAGGGTTTCCAGCACAGGAGAGTTTCCGAGGAAATCTGGGATTTTCCCTATTAAGTTGTTGTGCCCGAGTTCCACAACTATTAACTGGGACGGCAGACTTGAAACACTGCTCTGGATTTCGCCGGAAAATTTGTTGAAGGAGAGTCTGAGTCTCTCGAGGTTGGGAAATAAGGCGAAGAAGTCCGGCAAGGGACCGGAGAGTTTGTTCTTCTGCAAGACCAATGTTTTCAGTTGCTTGAGGTTCAGGAGACTGTCCGGAATAGCGCCGGTGAGAAGGTTTCCGCCGAAGTTAAGGTCATTCAACTCCGTCAAGTTTCCGATAGAACTCGGTATCGGACCGGAGAACCGGTTCCCTTCGAAACTTAAAGAACGGACTGGGGTTAGTTTGCCAATGGTTTCGGGTATACGACCCGACAACCTGTTATCCACAATGAAAAGGTTTCGGAGCCTCGGAAGCGTGAAAAGAAAATCCGGAAAAGGACCAGTCAAGTTTTTTAAATATTGAAGTAAAATGCTATCAAGATACTTGAGTTTTGTGAGTGAGGGTGAAATAGTGCCTCCAAGAGTTTGATTGAATTGTTCTTGCCCATAAAAGCCTAGAAAAGTGACTCTATGATGTTTAGATCCACATTGTATACCGGACCATTGACAACAATCAGATCCGGGTACCCACGAGTTAAGCGAACCGGATGGATCACTAGTAATACCCGACTTGAACCCGAGAAGACCGGCTTCATCTTCCGGGTGGCACGGAGCTGCCGTGGCTGCCAGGCAGAGAAAGGAGATTATGGTGAAAGAGAGTAGAAGAAGAGCAGAGGGATGATACATTTTGAAGATGTGTTATGACAATGAAATGGTTCATGGCTTGCTGTTATATTCAAATGTTGGTCAATATAGGCAGCTGAAATGGGTTGATTAGTCCACAAGCTGTTTGCAATTCATAAAAGCATATCTA
Source organism: Cuscuta epithymum (assembly GCA_945859915.1). Lineage (NCBI taxonomy): Eukaryota > Viridiplantae > Streptophyta > Magnoliopsida > Solanales > Convolvulaceae > Cuscuta > Cuscuta epithymum. The sequence continues at coordinate 71,859 of CAMAPF010000103.1, forward strand.
CATACACGTTTTTCTTCTTCACACGTAAACTTACAAGTTTTTTGTCCATTTACATAAAATATGGTTTGTTAGAACTTCGAACATGTTGGATTGGGATTGAAATCCTCCAACGTTTAGTACCTTTGCTATATAGGTTTATTGGGGGTGGGGTGCAAAAAACATTGTACAATTACTTCATATTCTTCTCATATTTTCCTACACTTTAGGCTTATTCTATACTCTACTATGATATAATCTTCATCAATTATACTATCTACACATTTTCAATGTATCAATATTCAATTATTCCCTTAATATAGCTGTACTATTATTAAATTATTATTAGTGGTTTTATTCATACTTTAGTACTAGTGATTATATTTATTATTGTTTACACATGGTATTGGTCAAGTTTAATCAGGGCTGACTTCTCTGACTTGGCTAATTAGGTTGTGGGCCATGAAAGATGTTAACCACTTGCTATTTGATTCATTAGTATAGAAGCTAGTTTGCTTATTTTATTATTATCGATCTAAGTGGTTTATATAACATGATGAGTTTTGTTTGTGGACATAAGGACATTGTCTATAACTTTTCTTTTGCTACACTTAACATAAGACAGATGCCCACAGCAAACATTTGTTTGTTTGTCCCATTGGTTATTGAGGAGTTGTTTACTAATGACCACTACAAACCTTTTGGTCTTCTCACAGGGAGGATCTACCTCTGAGTTATGGTGTGCTTAAGCCAAAAGTAACTTAGTTTTTTTTTTCACTCTTAGTGTATTTTTTTACGAGTACATCTTTCATGTTTAGCTCACCCGCTAATGTTTAAGTCTATTATACTTGCTCTTCAGCCCCAAGGCATGCCAGATTCCTGGATATGCTCCTGTTCTTAAACGATCTTTAATTGAGAGAGAAGGGGAGCGATGATTCTCTTTAAGTCCAATGAAAAAGACAATGTATTGAAGCATAACTACGTTCTGCAAGAAGAAGATAATGATCACAAGTTGGCCATGCTTCAGAGATACAAAAAGTCTGACAAGTGGGATAAGTTAAATTTAAGGAAAGACATGAGCGAAGGTCGAAGAGGATAGTTACACAATAAACGTACTGAGAATATAGAGAACCTCGACAGTAGAAGTATGAATGTTCACAAACAAAGAGAAGTGAAGATAAATAGAAATTTGATAAAGAAAAATAGACAAAACTCTTCAAATCACTTAAGATGAGCAAATGGAAATTTGAAACTCCAAGACGAATTTGATATTTTGAAGAAATGCCAAAATGAGTATTTTAAGAGAAATTCAGATTTAAGACTAATGTAAAGATGTTTGGGACAGTAATGGGACTTTTAGTACCCTATGATTGAATCACATATATGGTCTCAGATAAAAATATAACATAAATGAGGCTCAGCTTCCAAATCAAAATCTCTTAAGGGCTTCATGCCTTTCTTTCACAGTCATAGACCAATATATCAAAGGCTAAGTAGCCTAAGTGTTGTCATTACTGTATGTGATATTGCCACGATGACACAAATCTCTTTTTAGGAAACTGATAAGTTTTAGTACCCATAAGTTTTAGTACCCATATTAAACTGATATTAAGTTTCTTGTAGGTAAACTGAGTTCGAAAGATTCAATTGTACCAAAAAAAAGAGCATCAATTTAATAAGTTACTAGGAATAGAGCTTGAGCTAAACATTAGTAAATATGTTCTACTTTAAAGTACTTACCAAATTTGAGAACTCCTTAATTCGTTTATGTGTTTAAGATATAAACCACTGATTTTAGTTATACGCTCAAATAAACGAACACAAAAGAAACGGTGAAAGAAGATTTTATTGGATCAAATGATCAATATATATAATACAATAGTATGTGCCATGTATAGCATATACTGTTCCTCAGTACAAATAATCTAACTTTCTAACACTTGTTTAGGACTAGTTTCTTCCTAATCCTGCTAAACTTCTTATTTCCTTCCTTTTTGTCTATCTCCTAGCTTAGCTTTTTGCCTTCAACCTTTGCAATCCTTATGCCTCCCTGACCTGCTGCTGCTTGAAATTGACAGTTAACAGCTTCTTATCTTATTGCTGATGAAGTCTGTTCGAAGACCAGTAGCTACAAAATTGGAACTTTACTGTAAACGTTTTGCCCATAAATTCTCTCAATGTCCACCAGAGTCCAGAAAAAGTCTTCTCAGTTCTGACTTCACAAAACTTGATATTTCTTCAACCTGTTCCCTGCAATCTTGCATCAAAGGCATGGATGAGTAAAAAGTAAAAGGGCTGCATTCTGCTGCTATTATCATTAGTTTATATCTTATAACCCAACATTGGGTTATATTAAACCAAGCCATTTCGTACTATTAGCATTCTGCTGCTATTGAACACATAATGCCAAAAGGTAGAGCCGTTTGAAAATATTTTTGTGGCTGCCATCTTCTAATGACTTGAAAGAAATAGTTTCAAAATAAATCACTATATTAGGATAATGTCTCATCACCTAGTTCAAAAAGTTTACGAAGAAGTAATTCTCCTTAGGTACATACCACGGCGTGAAGTTAACATGGGCGAGATGACAATGTGGTATGTACCTAGTACCTACTGCAAGAGGAGCAGGCATGAACTTAACAGTTGTTACAAGAAAACTGGGAAGCACCCGGAGTGGTGGTACGAGAATCCTGGAAGTGGTCGTGGCGGACGCGTACAGACTAGATCAGAGAGAGGATGAGGAAAACAAGTGGTGCACGCAGTCATTGATTCCCAATATGATGGCAAGGTAGAGATTGAAACTAGGGGATACACACAGCCCACAAGCTTTAGTAATGAACAATGGCATGGATACCTTGAACTTATGAAAAGTTGCAAGGTGAATTCTTCTGATGAGAAATTGAGAGGTGTGAATAATCAAGTTGATTGGATCCTTGATTCCGGAGACTCTTAGCATATGACTGATTGCTCTAGTTATTTGACTTTTGCTAACAAATTGGTGACATTTCCTAATGGTGATATAACCCATGTCACCAGTGTAGGTCAAGTGAAGTCCATAGACCGTGCTCCAAAATGTTTTACTAATTCCAGATCTTGCATGCAACTTGATATCTTTAGCACAGTTGATGGTTGATCTTAATTATGATATACTACGTATATTTTACTAATCAGTTTTGTTGATATAGGACCTGCCTACGAGTAGGGGTGTGCACGGGTCGGGTTCGGGCGGGTCGGGTTTGCGAACCCTAAACCCGTTCGGGTTTTTTAATTTAAATACTAGGCCCGACCCTTTGATATTTCAAATCGGGTATTTCGGATATTTTTAAGTCGGATATTATCGGATATGGGGCCGGGTTTCGGATATTTCGGTTATATTAAAAAAAATTATAATTGGATAATTAAAGTGTTTAAATGTCACTTTGACAAAAATTGTACACACTAGTGCACTAAACTTCCAAATTACACAAATAATTTAACACAAATTGCACAAATAATTACACAAATAATTGAACACACGTATTAATTTAACATATTCAAAGTACACACTACATAATTTAATATATTTCGGATATTTTGGTTATATCAAAACACATTATAATTGGATAGTTAAAGTGTTGGAATGCCACTTTAACAAAAATTGTACACACTAGTTCACTACACATTCAATTTATACAAATAATTTAATACAAAGTGTACAAATAATTTCACAAATAATTGAACACAAGTATTAATTTAAATATTCAAAGTACACACTAACATATATTTCGGATATTCGGGCGGGTCGGGTTGGGAATTTACAAACCCTACCCGCCACCCGATCTAGGCCCAATACTAATCGGATTTTCGGTTTCAGGTTTTTCGGGTCGGATATCCACTTCGGTTCGGATAATATCCGCAAAAATATCGGATTTTTCGAGTCGGATCGGGTTTTGCTCAACCCTACCTACGAGGATGCTGATTGGAGCGGGTAAAAGACGTGCGGGAGTTCATTATTTTCACACACTAGATTCCGTTTTGACAATTTATGGCGCTCACAGTTAGAACATCCATCAACAAAAGTGTTACGCTCGATCTCTAGTTTATCTTTAAATAGTACTATACGCTCAAACGTTTCCTTTTTTCATATACAGAGTATTAAATTAAAAATGATGACCCGATAAGCAAACGTTTATGCCTCTAATTTAATTAAAGCTCTAATTGACTCATACCTATGCTATTAAAACCGGATCGAGAAGCGATTCGGCTGAGTGACCAGGTCACGAGTCAACGTGTACCTGGCGGGTGAACCCAGTCAATAACTGGAAAAACTGATCAACATTTCTAAATTTTTATACAACTTAACATATAATAATATACTACATAACATTTAAATAGAAGGTATTTATTCTTCAAAGTAATGAAATAATTTTAATACTTAGTAATTAGTAATCATTGAAAACACACATAATATTTCAAAACACACATAGTTTTGACATGATTTTCGCTCTACTATAAACATTCAAATGCATCACATACATCTTTTCAAACATAAATATAAAAACACCTACCCTTTCTTTACCTACACTCATTACAAAATCTTAAGAAATTGTATAATTATTTTTCACTTATATAGAATGTTATTTACATAATGATACCAATAACATGAATTGTTCTATTTATTATGTGCTAAATAATAATTAAAGATCACATTTTGATTTGTTAGCTAGCTATATAGGGAAGAAAAAAATAATACTACCTCCTTCCCATATTAGTTAGCTATCTTTGATTTTTCCAGTCAAAGATTGATAAACTTATGTTATTTAACTAATATACTTATGAAAAATTTAATACATTTATACTTTTATAATAGCATTTTTGACAGAATATTTTTATATCGTTTTCATATTATAAATACTTATGTATTTAAATATACAATTTGTTAAACTTAGACACCATTGACTTGAAACATAGTGTTTGACCAACTAAAATGAGACGAAACGAGTATAATTATGCTAGAGGAACATTCCCCGGATGCCATGTTGTAGACCAGAGATTGATTCTCATCCAGGAAATATTAGTTTTAATTAGCCGTCTAACTTGGGACGTTTTCCGGGTTTACCAGGTTTAATTTGATCCGTCCAGGTCAGGTCTAGGTTAAAACGTGTTTCTGGGTTTTTGCACGGTTACCTTGATAAACGGGTTGATAGGCAACCGGTCCAGGTTGAATACAGGATCGCTGCTTTCCTGGTGGACCCGCCTGGTCCTGTAAGATTCTTGTAACACAGGACCCATGCCACCAATTCCCAATTTCATTTGGATGTATTCTACCACACCTACTTGTTCTAATCCAAGTATCCAACCCGTGTGGGTGTGGGCTTTGGCTGAGTCCCACATTAACTTGTTATACGTAGTACATTATAAAACAACTAATTACGGTAGTTTGATTCCTATACGGTGTTGGGGCTACATTTTTTTAATCTTACAGAGCTTATTGTTTATTTAATCGTTTTGGAGATTTTCTCATCAATTAATGTCACGCTATCTATGAGGAAAATATTTTTGTTCAAAAGTTGGCCTTTTTTTTGCTATGGAGAGAATGAATAACGCCCAACTTGAAATTTTCTACTGCGGGTGATAAAGGTTAACAAGATTACAAGATAACTAGATAAGTACTTCAATAACAAAGTCAAGTATGTGCAAGATTTTCTTGGGCCAATGAAAGAAAGGATCGGAGTAGAATAGTTCATGGCTTAAATGGTTTTATTACGATTGAAGCTATGGTTGGTTATTATACTTATCATTTTTTTTTATTTAAAGATGCTGTGATATGAGCAATGAACTTGGAGATTTTGAATTAGCCGCTTAAATGGTTACCGTTAGATTTTGGGGTTGCTATTTAGTGGGATAAAATTTAAACACCTTTGGTTATAATTTATAAATGGATTAAAAAAAAAAGGGATTCAAGTACGCCATCTTCAATTTTTTTGAAGTATGGCAGTATGGCACCATGATTGAGTTATGGGCTGCTATGGATGGACTAAGAAGAAATGGAGAAAGAGATGAAGCTTTATAGCTTCTGAGCAATCAAATTAAATGGGAAAAGGGGCAAAAACACCCTTAAAGTTGCCCCCAAAGGGGATGTAAGCCCCTAAACTTTTCTTTTGGGTATTTTAAAAATTTTGATAAAGGGGCAACGCCGCCCTTTATTTAACGGTGAACCAACTTAAGGGATGGCAACCGTTTGTTGCTCCTTGCAGTCCTGTTTTTTTATCGAGCTCCTTTCAGTCCTTTGAACGGTCAATGTAGTAGTATATTTTACATTTATTAATTAAACTAGTTTTGTAAATTAGTTGGATCATAAAATTTTAAATAAAACAATTACAAATACAAGTAAACCATAAAAAGTGACATAGTAATTAAATTACTATTATACATAAAAGTATTTCCTCTATCCCGCTAAGATTGTCTTATCTTTCCTTTTCGATCTGTCTCATTAAGACTGTCTCATGTCAAATTTGATATAGTTTGTATAGTTCTAAATCATTCATGTTTTATTCTTACCATATTAATTCAATATCAATCACATAAAATCACTTTTCTTGATAATTGTGTCACTTCCTCATGTCCCAATGTTAGTGGGATGAGGTAGTATTAGCAATTAGAAGAATTACCCCGTACTATGGCTAGACCCCTTTGATAACATTGAAATTGACTTAATTGATTGAATATACTAAAATTAATGAAATTTTGACCGAAACAACTCAATTAATTGAAGGGAAAAGTACAGAAAAGGTACATGTGGTTTCGATCGTTTTCAGATGATGGCACATGTTTCATTTTTTAACAAAGTGGGACATGTGTTTCAATTCCGTTATCACAGAAAAGGCATGACGTCTAGCGCCGTTAGAAAATCTAACCCCGATTTTCAAAAGTATTCGAAACATTAAAATAAAAATATTGGGAGGTGCGCCTCGTCAAGGAGACCAACAAACTATCTTTCTTTCTTTGTTTCCAGCCACCATGTCGCCAAAAAATCCGTCGAAAAAGTGATATTAACAAATTCATTTTTTTAAAAAATAATCCAAATAAAGCCGAAAAATTCAAAGAGAATGATAGTTTGTTGGCCTCCTTGATGAGACGCACCTCCCAGTATTTTTCTTTTAATGTTTCGGAGACTTTTGAAAATCAGGGTTTAATTTTCTAACAGCGTTAGACGTCATGCCCCAGTTGTGATAACAGAATTGAAGCACATGACCCACTTTGTTAAAAAATGAAACACGTGCCCCTATATGAAAACGACTGAAACCACAGGTAAATTTTATGTACTTTTCCCTTAATTGAATCTATTGAACTACAAAGAAATGATATTTAGAATATATTTTTATTAATATCCCCTTTGTGTCATTCAACATTTTTCGTCGGTTGGATTTACTTTGTCTCATACCATATTTGATAATATTTAGGCAATCACAATTCATTCTTAATTTATTCACTTTTTATCAATTTATTTAATACGAGAACACAATCTAACTTTCCATAATGACTGCACTATTCCCTCTATCTCATATAGTAATATAAAGAAAAAGTTAGATGAAAAAGTTAAAACAGCTAGCTTTAAAAAAATTGAGTCAATTTTACCAGCTTCACACTCACTTAACTTGATTATTATACAATTCATCTAAAACAACTGATTTAAAATAGTTTGACAAAAACATAACTAATAAGTCGAAATTTGAAACCATATTATCGAACAGGTTTTGTGTGGTAAATATGGTAAAACATATGCAACACAAATATAGTCTATTTGTATTTCTTAATATTTATATTAAAATATAAAACAAAATTGACATGTGTATTACTAACAAAATTTTTCTGGACATGAATATGATTAGTTATGTTTAGGGCAAAAGCATAACTAGTAATTGCGTGCGAGTAACTAGACAATAATCATTATAGTATATTTCAGAACAACAAGTCACTAGTAAATGATGAGTCACTAGAATATAATAATCACTGAATATGTCACTTTTCTAATTGCTAATAACTTTTGGGGGTTTCATTAAATATTACCGATGAAAAAGTTATGGATAAAAGTATCACCTAGTAACTTTTAGCGATTATTAATAAGTTCGTAGTTACATCGTAATAACTTACATGTCATTACTAAATTTAAACACAATTATTGTCACTAATAGTTATTAAGTGGTGATTTTGTCCATCATATTTTAAAAAGTAATATTAATAGAACTTTTTCATAACTTTTTTTTGTATAATTATTGTTATATTACATCAATCGCTTTTTATTGGATACTTGTTGAAGTCTCACAATGGAAAATTGACAATGGAAAATTGTGAAGAGTCCCTCCGTCTCTTAAAACTTTGCCAATTTTCCTTTTTTGGATGTCTCATTAACTTTGCAACATTCTCTTTTAAGTAAATAATTTGTGGTTCAAGTTAATTCTCTTTCCTCTGCACAAATCTCTACCACACAGTTTTTACTTTATTAATTACCGTGTCTTTAAGGGACAGAGATAGTAATAAAGTGTTATATTAAGATCTGGGTTACATATCATACCTGATTGATCTTTTAGATGAAAATTTATATCTTTGACACTACTTATATATGCAATTGTTTTTTTTTTTTTAATATTTTTTAATATTTTTCAACTCATTTACAAAATTAGTTATAACTACAATTCCATTGAAAAGTCAAAGGAGCCATGTGAAGACTTGCTAGCGCCGTTAAATTGCTTCACGTTAAAGAAGGGGGTCATTGCCCTCTTTCGAGGGATTTTAAAGTTTTTTGCACAAAGTAAAAGATTAAGGGCATTAGGGCATAGATGCCCTTTAGTGACTACTTGAGGGGTGCTTTTGCCCCTTTTCCCAAATTAAATTCCCCAATCTATCTATATAAATTAGCAAGAAATGAAGGCACAATAAAAATTAAAAAGATCATCATAAGCGTGAGTAGTAATATTATCAAGTTCCATGAATTACCATAGAAGAAAACTCTTGGCAAACAAGTTCTCCCACACATTACATTGTGGTCACAAAATTTCAAAATGATAAGCAAGTGACAAGAACATAACATAATCTCTGATGAGTAAAGCTACTTAAAAAGTGAAATAAAAACAACACCTTGCCAAGAAATAATACAAATACTTAGTAACCACCCTTGAGATCGTTGACAACATCATAAGGAATGGGTGTCACAGTCTCCAAGGTAGCACCTTCTACCATAAATCCGGGTTGAGGACCTTTGGGCTGCCTTTTGGTACTGATAACCACACCTTTAGCCTTTGCCTCAGCCTTGAGCCGATCATTTTCTTTCACCCTCTGCTTAAACTCCTCAGTACACCTGGATGCTTGAACATGCTCTATGCGGACATGAAGCCTCTTTTTCAGGATCTTGTTCCTAACCTGTGATCAACAAAGCATTGCACCATTCAGTTTAATCAGCACCTTGGTCACAAGAAAACTAACCAACACATAAATGAATTATATTATAACGGAGTAGTAATCTTAATGAGCATGTAACATTAGGCATGTAGGGTGATAAGGTTAATAATTAAATCATGGTTGTGAAATAAGTACATTAAATTAATATAAAAGAGTCAACTGTCAACATATATTGAATTACTTAATGCAGAGTAATTAGTATGTAGAACCAATCAATTACTTCCATGTGGAATTAAGTGGTCATTAGTGAGCATGCTGCATGCTCATCAAAATTATTGTAAATTATATACCTATGTTTAACATATAGTTCCTCATCCGGACATAAAGTTTAGCTTTACTATTCTCACTGTTAACTTCACTTTTACACTATTTTCTGCAGCTCAATAGCACTTCTATTATTGATTTTAAATTTGAAAATTAAAATTATTAATTTGTGTTCTATTTGGGGGATTTTTAGCTTTCCAGTTACTGAAACATTGGATTGGGATGTCACTACTTATCAGGGAATTGCTGCAAGTTTGCCCTCATTTCATACAAATTAGGAATTCTTCCAAACCTTAACAATAAAATTAGTAGTTCTTAGGAATGACATTTTATTCCATTTCCCTGAACTTTTGCCATGCAATTCTAAAATAAAAATTCAGCATAAATGTCAAATTTTATTCAGGACTAATGAGCAATTTTTCAATTGTTTACTTAATCAGCTAATACTGTTACACTTATTTCATTCACAACAGACCAGTCACATTCAGATCACAACAAAGAATACCATTACAACATGACAAGGATAAAAACAATGTAGGTAAGCATATAGACAAGTCACAAAAAAATTATAAACCTGTTCCACATACATATAATTTCGAGATTCAAACAACAAAGAACTGATTCGAGTATCTAAAACACGTGTTGATGTTTCTAAAACATGCAAGTGCTAATACTACTTACATATTTACGTAATATTAAATTACTTTTTTTTTGTAATTACAATAATTTTGATCTGATATAAATTTATTTGACATGATAAATTCCATTATTTAAAAGACTAGACCAATAAGACAGTTCGAACTACTGATTAAAATTAATGCTAAATCGATATATTTGCCAAATTAAAACTGTACAATGCGCACACACCAAATTTTGTCAAAAAACACTATAGTTTGATCAATAAACTTTTAGAATGCGCACAATAATTAGTTACAAACAGAAGAATGCAAAACTGGATCAATAAAAGTTTGAATAAAGTCCCCTATTTTTTAAACGAGAATAATTGATTTGTTACAAAAAAAAATTAAAATAAAAAATCTAAGAATAAAAACTCAGCACATAAATTATACAGAGTAATTCCGATTTCATCTAGAAAATGAAAACAGCAGAAGCTTTGATTCCCAACACATCCAAATTGAACAACATATGATAACCTAGTCCGCATATGCTATGGAATATACCTGCTTGTTCACTTCGACACCAACTGCGCGCTTGGTGACGTTCCAGACGCGACCGGTGCGGCCATGGTAGAACTTGTGAGGCATTCCCTTGTGCACAGATCCGTTGACCTTGATGTCGACATAGTCGCCGACGCGGAGGACCCGGAGATGTGTGGAGAGCGCGATGGGGCCGCGCTTCCTGAAACCACGTTGGAAAAGGTCCCGTGTCCTCGCCCTTATTCCGTGACCAGCCGGCATCTTCCTCTTCTTCCGCCTCCGACGAGCTGCTCCGTAGGGGTTTGCTAGAAGTGAGATGCCAAACCCTAGTAGACAGAAGACGCTGCACAATGCTTAACGATAGGTCTGGACTTGTTATTATTATAGCTAGCTAGTGGGCCATTCAATTCTAATTTGGGTAATTTTATTTTTCGGGCCCAAAACGTGGCCCAATTTGTGCTTCTGGGATTTATCGTCTCTGTCCTCAGAGAGAGACAACGGAAAGCTTTGAGATTTTGGTGGCTATGGGGACTCGGGAGGTTTATGAAGAGAGGTTGAGAACAGGGAATCTGCATCATGATCCGACCATCAAGCCTGGACTGGGTTCTGCTCGCTGCCCTCGCTGCTTGTCTCTCTTAAACCCGACTTCTGTACGTTCGCTCACTTTTCTTCTTCTTCATTTGAGAATTGTTTCATAGAAATTGAGCTGTGATTATTAGTTTTTCTAATTATTGTATGATGGATACGGGAACAGGACGAATCAGAATGGACAATCACACCGGTTTTGCATGACTTTACTGCGGTGGTATGCGGTTTTATTCCTCTTCATTAGCTGTTTGGATGCTCTTTTTTATGTCTAGGTGTTTTGTGTTGAAATATAGAACCCTAATTTTTGTGAGATTTTTGGATTTCTCTCACATGTTCTTTGCACGTCTTCTCTCTTCTGAAGTTGAGAAAAAAATAATGAAAATGAAAAGAAAGAATCTCTTTCACCCTGTCAACGGTGTGACTATGTGAGCAAGTGTACCCTAAAAAGAAAAGCGGCTCATAGTCACACAGTGTTAAGATATATGTGGTGATGGTTGCCTATCTCTACAAAGGCACAACAACAACAACAACATTCAAGCCTTATTCCCAAAAGATTTTGGCTAACATGAATCGAGAGGCACTAAGGCACTAAGTTTACTAAATTATGATGAATTAATATATTTACATATATTAAGTTTATTAAGCTTTTATTTGATTTTGTATCTCACAATTCGTAACACTATAGATCCATGATTTGAAAGTTAGGCCTTGCGATTCTTGATTTGAATCTCAATTTGATGAGCTTGACTATCATGCCCATCTCAATTGTGATATACTCCCTCCGTCCTGTAATTAAGTTCCTACTTTCCTTTTTGGGATGGTCCATATTAAAGTTCCTACTTCAAACCTTTCCTTATTTGGCAAATGATTTACACCAAAACAGTGTCAAACAGTGCCAAACAGTGTTCAAACAGTGCCAAACAGTGTTCATACAGTGCACTCCACAGTAAAGTCAAATTTATTTCTTAATATGTGTGAAGTCAAACTAGGAACATAATTAAGAACCGGAGGGAGTATATGACTATATATTTTAAATTCAATTTTATTCAATTTTAAATATAACAATCCTAGACTCTGGTCACCCTTATGGAGTTATCCTCCATGAGGTTCCAGAAAATGTTAATCAAATTGACATTTTGTTCATCTTAAATCTTTATTTCCAACTTTTTCCTTTACAAGAATATCTTTAATTTTCACCCTCATCTCTCATATGTCATATATCCTTTCTATAGGCTGGCACTGTAATTGGTGGAATGCTTAGCACAGTCTATGGGTTGAACACAGGTATGACTACTGTCATTGGTTGCTTTCCTGTCTTCTCATTTGGTTCCATTGGTTGATGTTCTTATTAATCTTTAACAGAAAAACTATCTTTCAGGTATCCCCTTTGTTCAAAGGCGTGTCAAGGGACCAAAGTGGTTTCCTTTTATCATTGGGGTATTCATTATGCTGTTTTTATGCTTTGCTATTGCCGTAATGTTGTCATGTTGGTATATATTTGAGTTATATTTTATATGTTTAACTTAGGTAGTATTTGATCAACTGTAATGGGATTTAATGTAATCAAATATATTTTTAGTGTATATTTATAATCCTTTCATCCCACTATCTCTCTCCATCTTTCCACTAAGTTTGACCAATACAATATTGAAAAAAGGCAGCCTGGTCATCCTGGTGGCCCTCAAGGTGAGGGTATGAGTAAGGGCCTCATAACAATGGAGTATAGGGTTAAGCCCCCCCCTCCCCCCACATTTTGACAAGAGGCTGCTCTGAAGTTTTGATCTCATGACCGTTGGTCACATAGCAACACCATCACGGGTGCCGGGGCTTCCCCTTAAAAAAGGATGACACCCCATCCACGAAGGCTCCCCTAAAAAAGGATGTCAATGTGTCACCCCGTCCCCAAAGGATCCACTTCAAGTTTGTCCCAAATCATATTTGGTAATATTTAGGTAGTTCTAATTAATTCTTACTTTATTTATACTTTACAAGTTCAATATCAATCACACTATTGAATTTGTTTAATAATCTTGCCACTTTCTCATTTTCTAATCTTAGTGGGATGGAGGAAGTACTATTACATTTCCATTTGATTAAGTTACAAAAACCTGAATGTTACAGACTTACAGTGGTGTCTCTTTTGTTCTACTTTCTTATGTATTTGCCTTTGCAGGTTCCTCCACTTCTGATGTTTTCTGCGGCTAGTGCAGCATTTGGTGGTATGCTTCATCCTAATTTTAGATTTTCAAACTCCAGTGTCTTTTGTTCTACTTTCTTGGTATACTTTCTTTGTTCTACTTGTATATTATATTTATGTTAAGATTTAAGTCTCTCTTGAGGGCCCTATGGTGGCATTAGTCGTCAATACTCTCTTTTTATATTATCTTGAGTTCATTCTATCTAGGAGCACAAGTAAATTTGCATGCATCTCCCTTCGCATGACGATTCTGATGTAAGATATTTTCGCAAACTGGTGTGGGGTTTAAGAAAATATTTCGTTCTCGGAAAGTTAATTATCGAGTAACATGTACTATCCTAACCGTGCTACAAAGAAATTAAACCATAATGCGCTGACTGCTAAAATGTTACTATTTATACCAGTAGGACTTGATCAATTGCTACTCCCAGAGTCCCACTTATTTTCTTGCAGAAGTTTGGTAATTGATCAGACTTTTAAGGTTCTAATTATGCATTGAAGCATGTTTTTGGTTAAATGCTTCTTCAACAAAGCATTCTTAGTTGGTGCTTGTGTTAAGTGGTCATTGAAAAGCAAAACAGTACTATATAACTAATAATCAATTAAATGCTCTGAAAGATATACAACGTATTTGATATCACTATTGATCAACTCTTTGTTTCAATTTTTTATAACCAGTGTATCATTTTCTTATCTGTTTCCTAAATGCAGGCATGGGGATTGATTTAACTTTTTCAGTAACCTCTGTAGATGTCCAAAGAACTTTCTATTTGGCAATGAAGAGAGATATTAATGCATAATAATGACAGTGTCTTTACATCTTGTTTACAGGTCATGCGCTTCCAAAATTTACACAGCTCACTGTGACCTCATATTATGCTGCTTCAAGTGCATCACATCATAGTATATCATTGCTTACAAGGCACATTGAAGAATCACATACTGCAGGCGCTCAACGTGAAAAACTCAGCTGATTACGTCCAGGTGCATATAGTAAGAGTCATCTTTCAATTTTGTAGCAAATACTGTGTATATTTGAATCTAGTTTTATGAATCCAGTCAATGCCTTAGTGCTTGACTTATGGTTATCTATGAGCTGGAGGTTTTTTGGATATGCCAAACCTGTGAAGGCAGGGTTGCTGGGGGGATTGGCATTACTTGAAAGCAAATATGGCTTTCTTATTTTATATGTCATTTGTTTAATTGTTAATAATCTACGTCTGATAACTGCGTTGTTTGTGTTCAGTTTGATTAATGTTAGTTTTGTGTCGATTTAATATGAGTAGGGACTAGGGGTGGACATGATCCGGCTCAGGCATGATGTATAAATCAGATTTATTATGATAAAGATTGGTTCCAATATTTTAATTTTTAATGATGTAAACTTTATACGTTTATACATCAAGAAAAGAATTTATCTATTTACAACCATATTAAAACAGAGTACATGTTTTTTTTTGAGGTTTTAGTGCTCTAGTACGAAAATACGAATTCAAATGTTTATCTCACTTCAAGTCATTGGTGTGGTGCCTCACTGGTTCTGATTAGTTGATGATATATTCAAGTAACTATTGTTATTAAAATGTTACTGTTAATGGGTTAGCCGTTTAGGGCTGCAATGTAATGGGCCTATGGGGTACTATTTCAAACGTTAGGGCCACAATGATGATCTTTTAATTTTTATTTTAAAATCAAATTAAATGCAATTAAATCAGTTGCAAGTTGGAACAAAGTCAAATACGTAGTATATACATTTTCTCTTCAAACTAAACTTAATAAAATCGCATACATTTTATGCATTACAACATTAAATGACAAGTTACATTATCCAAAACCCAGCGTCGTGCCTTGCCAATAACCTTTGCCCTTGAGCCCATCTTTGCTCTAATACCACAGTTTGGTAACCTTTGTTGTGCCTGCTGGCGCCTGTGAGCCCATCATGGATCTACCAAAGCTTGCTGCTTGTATGTTACAGTTGGCCTTTGCTCTAGTGACCAATTCTCCCCTGGTTGTGACTAGGCATGGACCGGGCCTGGGTCGAGATGGGCTCCGGGCCGGGATTGGGCGGGACTTGGGCTTTGGGATGAAGGCCTGGTACCGGTCTGAGTTTGAACTGGGCCCGGGCTGGGTCAGGTCAATTTTTTATTTTTTAAATTAGTCTTTTAGAATTTATTCCTACCCTGCCACCCCCAAACCCTTTCAAAACACCCAGTACAACCCACCTAGCAGCGACCCAATGTCACACATTAAAAAATGGTCCGGGCTGGGCCCGGTCCACTAAAATCAGGGCCCGTACTCCGTAGCCCGCTCCCCATAAACTGCTGGTTCGGACCCAAAGTCCCGGTACCGCCCGATTGGGCCGGGTCGGGCAGTACCAGGGCAGGCCGGCATGTCTCAGTCCATTCGTAATTGTGACCCAGGTCTTACTAAAAGTGACATGTTATCTTCTATCTCAGTGACTTGACTTTGTTTATATTTGCAGATAGTTGTTCCTTTAAGAGAGACACTTTTCTTAAATTATCTAGTCACTGGCCCTGCAACTAATTCTAATCCCCAATGATAAGTTTTCTAACCTTTACAGAAAGAGCAACTAGTAAGAGAGTAATTTATGTTAGGAAAATGTGAACCACAATCTTTATTGGTGATGGACTATTGGCATTTAATGATAAACTATTTGCTATTGAAATGCTAAGAATGGAGAATATTCATTTCTCATTATTACTTAACAATAGCCCTAGGGGCTATGTTTAGCAGAAGTAGGAAGCCTTTGATTTACAGTTACAAATTATTATTTAGCAATATCATTGAAATTTACAAAATTTAATAAATCGTAAATAAGTTCGAATAAAAGCTAAGATAAACACTAAGTATGTGTTCGATCAATAAGTGAAGTTACTCTCAAAACGGTCCAATGAGATGCTCAAAAGATTACCTGTTTAGCTCTTAATGAAAACGGGAAGGAGAGACCATGAAACCAAATCCACTAGTGTAACTAGGGCATGATCTAGTCCTAGCTTTGGAACTACTTGTTTCCTTGTCTCGGATCAGAACCAATTTTGTTTCATTGTTTGGATCATAACAAATTTTGGAACCCAACTGAATTCGGTTTAATTTGAAATCTTGAACTCTACACGGCTAGGATTCGGAATTGCACCTTTAATGTCTCAAACTTGATCAGGTCCACCCCAATGCAATTAAGCACCTTCTCGGTTCATATCGCGTCTAGGGATGGACTCGGGCCGGGCGGCCCGACCCGGAATCGGCCCGGCCCGGTTACTGTTGAGCCCGGCCCGGCCCGGGAACCGGTGGGCCCAGCGGTTCGGGTCGAACCGGCCCGGCCTTTGGGCGGTTCGGGCTCGGGCCTATGTTTTGGTGAACCGGCCCGGCCGGTTCGGGCCTGGTTCGGGCCGGAATTTTTTTTTTTTTTGAAATTTGCTAAAGTTTTGGGTTGGATTAGGTATTTTGGGCCATTTGAGGTGGTTTGGGGTGGAGGGGGAGGGGTAGGGGGTTAAATAAGAGAAGAAGAAGAAAAAAATTAAAAATCCGGGTGGCCCGGCCCGGTCTGGCCCGGAACCGGACCCGGAACTGGACCCGGAACCGCCCACCACCGGTTCTGGCTCGGGCCTCATTTTTCTGAACCGAGGCCCGGCCGGGCCTAGGCCCGAACCGGCCCCGAACCGGCCCGAGGCCATCCCTAATCGCGTCCAAACTTGATCAGGCCCACCCTGCAATTAAGCACCTTCTCGTTTCATAACGCGGGTCATGTTCCAAACTTGATCAGGTCCATCCCTAACACAATCTATTATCCGCTAATCGTTAAATGGCAAGCCCACACATAAATGGACTCGTAATAGTTGAAGTAATAGCCCACATTAGATTGGAACAAGTTAGAGGCGATATTTAGGGAGTGTTTGCAATTGCTTCAACTTTAAAAAAGTGATTTTTTAAAGTGATTTTGGGAAAAGTGATTAATAGTAAAAGTTGGTAGTGTTTGAGGAAAAAGTGATTATGAAAAAGTAAAAGTTGGTAGTGTTTGGTAAAATAAGTACTTTTTGTGTAATAGAAAAAGTGAAAAGCAGTTTAAAGCACTCTTCCACCTGCTTCCAGCTTTTAGCTTTTAAGTGATTAATTTAAGCAGAAGCTGTCATTTGAAAACATCCCTTTTAACTTTTTTAAGCCAAAAGCTGAAAAATGCTTTTTTTAATCAACTGCAAACACTCCTTTAATTAGATGACAGGCAAATAGGTAAAAGTTGGCAAGTGGATACAACAATAATGATGGAAAGTGGATAAATTAAACAGTCTAATAATATGTGTTGGGAATAACAGGATCGTGCTAATATGAGAGAAAAACACTTCTATTACTTTCAAGAATAGAAAGAAGAGACATACAAGCTCTAACTAAAAACTCTCAAAACAACTCACATATCTCTCAAGAATATTCACAACTCAAACTTGGTTGTGGTATTCTAATCTATGATCTAAATTGCTTGATGATAGAAAGACTCTCCAAGCTCTCTATTTATAGCACCAAAACTAGGTACTAGGAATGTGGGAGGAAGATGGGTGGAAGCTTAGGAGAAGCTTCAATGGAGGTGTGAGGAAGGTGTTTGTTTGGTGTGAGGAAACTTCCCAGAGACATACTTGCACATGGAGGAAGTTTCATGGATGTTGCTCACAATTGGATTCTTCAATTTGCTTGTACTTGGATATGACCTGGAAATTGAATTCTTCAATTCTCCCCTTCCAGGCATATTCAAAACAAGCATCCCGACTATGTCTCTGCATAGCTCTAGCTTATCTCGTGTCACCACCTTCGTCAGCATGTCTGATGGATTCTCCTTTGTATTGATCTTCACTAGTCTCAACAGTTGTTGATCAATCGTCTCCCGTATCCAGTGATACCGAATGTCAATATGCTTTGTACGAGAATGGTACATGGAGTTCTTGCTCAAGTCTAGAGCACTCTGACTGTCACAATGTACCTTATACTCTTTCTGCTGGATCCCAAGTTCTTGGAGAAAGCGCTTTAGCCACAACATTTCCTTACCTGCTTCAGCGGCAGCAATGTATTCTGCTTCTGTTGTAGATAAAGCGACACACTTCTGCAATCTTGATTGCCAAGAAACGGCTCCCCCTGCAAAAGTGTAAATATATCCTGAAGTAGACTTTCTACTATCAGTATCTCCAGCCATATCAGCATCTGTGTAGCCTTCCAAGACTGGATCAGCTCCTCCGTAACAAAGGCATAACTTCGTGGTACCTTTCAAGTACCTGAGAATCCATTTGACTGCCTCCCAATGCTCCTTCCCGGGGTTAGAGAGAAAACGACTCACTGTACCCACTGCCTGTGCGATGTCTGGCCTTGTGCATACCATGGCGTACATCAAACTCCCAACTGCTGAAGAATATGGAACTGCTGACATCTCCCCGATCTCTTCCTTGGATCATTCATGTTGAATCTCTCAAGTACTCGTTCAATGTACTTCTCCTGAGATAGCCATAACTTGCGATTCTTCCTGTCTCGAGTGATCTGCATCCCAAGAATCTGTTGAGCCGGTCCTAAGTCCTTCATATCAAAAGACTTAGAGAGTTCTTTCTTCAGTTGGTTTATCTTCACTGCATCTTTCCCAACGATCAACATGTCGTCTACATATAGTAGAAGAGCAATGAAGGTACCGTCTGGAAGTTTCTTGATGTATACACACTCATCTGCAGTAGTCTTCTTGTAGCTTTGACTCTTCATGCATGAGTCAAACTTCTTATTCCATTGCCTTGGTGCCTGCTTCAAGCCATACAAACTTTTAGATAACTTACACACAAAGTTATCATTTGAGTTCTCAAAACCTTCCGGCTGCTGCATGTAGATTTCTTCTTTCAAATCTCCGTGAAGAAATGTTGTCTTCACATCCATCTGTTCAAGCTCTAAGTTCATACTTGCTGCCAAGCCAAGTATAACTCGGATTGAGGTCATCTTGACAACTGGTGCAAAAATCTCATCAAAGTCAATTCCTTTCTTCTGCTGGAACCCTTTGACAACCAACCGAGCTTTGTGTTTCACCACTTGTCCGCTTGCATCCTTCTTCAGCTTGAACACCCATTTGTTCCTTAGTGCCTTCTTGCCTTTAGGAAGTTCTACGATCTCATAAGTTTGATTTTTCTGCAGAGATTCTAACTCATCCTGCATTGCTATTAGCCATTTTTCTTTATCCTTATGAGATACAGCTTCTTGAAAACTCTCTGGTTCTCCATCTTCAGTTAACAAAAGATATTCAGATGATGTGTACCTTGTCGATGGTATATGCCCTCGTTCAGATCTACGAACAGTAGGGACCATATGAGAAGAGCTACCATCATCTGTGTCTGGCGGGGTGGATTGTGTCTCCCCTTGCCCTGCACTCTCTTCTGTCTCCTCGTGTTCTTCTGCTTCCGAGTTATCTTCATGCACTTCGTCCTCTTCTGGTGCTTCATTTGAAACTTGAGCACCCTCATTTGACTTCCGAGACATTGTGGGTTTTTCAATGTCTTCTATTGTCAAATCTTCGTGGAACACAACATCCCTACTTCTGAACACCTTTTTCTCCTTAGGATCCCATAGCCTGTATCCAAACTCTTCATTTCCATAGCCAACGAAAATGCATGGGATAGTTCTTGCATCGAGCTTCTGCCTGAGCTCTTTGGATACATGTGCATATGATGAACAACCAAATACTCTAAGATGTGAGTATGTAGGATCCTTACCTGTCCATAGCCTCTCTGGAACTTCAAAGTTCAGTGGTACTGAAGGTGATCGGTTGATAAGATAGCATGCGGTGTTGACTGCTTCTGCCCAGAATGACTTCGGAAGCTTAGCCATATTCAGCATGCTCCGGACACGCTCCATGATAGTCCGGTTCATTCTTTCAGCAACGCCGTTGTGCTGAGGGGTGCGTGGTACTGTCTTCTCATGTCGAATGCCATATTCTCTACAATATGCATCGAACGCCTTGGAAGTATACTCGCCTCCATTATCAGATCGGAGACATTTCAGCTTCTTTCCCGTTTCACGTTCCACCAAGACGTGAAATGTCTTGAAGCACTCAAATACCTGATCCTTCGTAATCAGGAAATACACCCATACTTTCCGAGAAGCATCATCGATAAAAGTCAGAAAATATCTGCTTCCACCGATTGATTCCACCTCGAAAGGACCACAGACGTCGGAGTGTACCAAACTTAACAACTCTGATCTTTTAGCTGAAGTAGAACTAAATGATACTCTATGATGCTTACCAAACAGACAATGACTGCAAAGACCCAGTGCAGCATTCTTGTCGATGTTGATAAGGTTCTTCTTAATCAAGGTAGTCAGCCCTTTCTCACCGATGTGGCCGAGCCTCAGATGCCACAGATTCTGAGTAGTCTCCTCAGCAATATTGAGGCTATCCGTACAAATCCTCAAATGAGTTTTGTACAATGTGCCACAAACATGTCCTCGAGCGATTGTCAAAACGCCCTTTGACATTTTCCAGGTGCCCCTGTTAAAGTGGTTTTCATACCCCTGTTCGTCAAGACATACCACTGACAAGAGATTGAGACGAAGGTCTGGAACATGTCTGACATCCTTCAAAGTGATTGTGCTCCCAGAACTCGTCTTTATTTGTACATCACCAATTCCAGCTATTTCAGATGAACTGGAATTGCCCATCTTCACTGCTCCAAAGTCTCCAGCTTTGTAAGTTGTGAAGTAGTACCTGTGGGGAGTAACGTGGTAGGATGCTACAGTATCTACCACCCATTCAGTGTCCTCTCTTGAGACGTGAAGGCATGTTTCATCATTGATAGTACAATACGCCACATCACCTGAGATTGTGATGAGCGCTTCACCACCCTTGCTCTTCGCTTGAGAATTGCTCTTGCCTCGCTCCTCTAACAATTTGTAGCAATTCTTCTTCATGTGACCCTCTATACCGCAATGGTGGCAGGTATAAGAAGGTTTCCGGCCATCTGATGATCTCCCCCGACTTTTGCCCCTGCTTTGCCACTTTCCTCTACTGTTTCTTTGTTGCTTTCCTTGTGATCTTCCTCGATTCTCCGTCACAAGGGCATGAGTCTCATCTGTGCTCATGTCTTTCCTTCTTGCCTCCTCATTGAACAGTGCATCCTTGACCACAGACATGGTAAGTTTGCCATCTGGGGCTGAGTTGCTGAGAGTAACAACTAGTGTCTCCCAACTATCAGGAAGGGAACTAAGAAGTAGTAGAGATTGCATTTCATCTCCAAGTGGCATTTCTACACAAGATAGTTGATTTACCAGACTCTGAAATTGACTAGTATGTTCGGCAACAGAAGTTCCACTTTTGAGCTTCATATTTACTAGGCGCCTCATCAGTAGGGCCTTGTTCCTTGCGGTCTTGGCCTGGTACATATCTTCTAACTTCTTCCAGAGGGCATAAGCATCGATTTCTTGTGCAACATGGTGGAAGACACTATGGTCAATCCATTGTCGGATTTGACCAATAGTTTTTCTATTAATTTTCTTCCATTCCGTTGACTTAGCAGGGTCAGGATTAATACCTTTCATCTCTATTGGATCACAAAGGTCTTTACAGCTAAGGAAATCTTCCATCCGAGGTTTCCATAGCGTGTAGTTGGTAGCCGTGAGCATAATCATAGCTCCGGAAGATGAAGTTGACTCGTCAAAGGTCATTTTCACCTTCTAAATAATTTTGATTTTCTGTTTCAGAAAAATCGGAGCTGAATTTCGAAAAACGGGCAGCACCGTTGCGTCCGGAACGGCCGAAAGTGGTGGGTAGGCACTTTCGGGGTCAAAATACAATTTTCGAAAAATTATAGGTGGAAATTATAATTTTCCAAAAATTGAGGGACCAAACTGCAAATTTTCAAAATTACAAACTGACCGGTGACGTGGCAGATGACGTGGCAGTGACGTGGCAGTGACGTGGCGGTGACTGGGCGATGACGTGGCAGCTGACTGGGCGTTGGTGAAAGTTGGCAGTTGACTGGTGACGTGGCGGCTGACTGTGCTGGGACTGCACATGTGGCGCTGACGTGTCGCTGGCGCAGCTCTGGCTGGCTGATGACGTCAGCGATGACGTCAGCTGTCTTCAACCTCTGTCTGCGCGTGATGACGTCAGCATGACGCAGGCATTTTTTGGCCGGCGTTTGGCGGCGCGTACGGCATCTTCCGGTGGCCAAAAAATTCCCCAAAAATACCAGTTTTCTCGTCTCGACGAGACGAATCCAACGGTATATTCAGATTGCAATTCCGAGCAATACTGAAAAACTCGATTTTTCAGACAGTAGAATTTTATCTGAAAAATTCTGGGAAAAATATCAAAAGCTCAACCAGGCTCTGATACCACTTGTTGGGAATAACAGGATCGTGCTAATATGAGAGAAAAACACTTCTATTACTTTCAAGAATAGAAAGAAGAGACATACAAGCTCTAACTAAAAACTCTCAAAACAACTCACATATCTCTCAAGAATATTCACAACTCAAACTTGGTTGTGGTATTCTAATCTATGATCTAAATTGCTTGATGATAGAAAGACTCTCCAAGCTCTCTATTTATAGCACCAAAACTAGGTACTAGGAAGGTGGGAGGAAGATGGGTGGAAGCTTAGGAGAAGCTTCAATGGAGGTGTGAGGAAGGTGTTTGTTTGGTGTGAGGAAACTTCCCAGAGACATACTTGCACATGGAGGAAGTTTCATGGATGTTGCTCACAATTGAATTCTTCAATATGTAGTACTAGTAATAGATTAACCGGCTACACCAAGTCAAAATAAGCTAGGGGTAGTTTGTAGAAAAATCATACTCCGGAAATAATTATTTAAAAACCGTTGATATCTTTTATCATTAAAAAACAGTTGATATCTGAAATTATTAAAAAAAACACCAGCTATAGCTTGAAACATTCCCGTCTACTTTTCCTGTATTTAAGAAGTTACAAGTCATTCTCTGCTCAATATTTTATTTTGCACAATGACATATATAATACATTTAAGCTGCACACTTGCTCAAGAGTGTTCCATCTAGGGGTTCAATACTCCTAAAAAACTAATGGATTATTGAATTTTAAATATTCGCATTAACATAAAAAATCAAGTGGTGGGTACGGAGCATATAATTTCAAAGAACAAATGTACCAAAACTTTTCAATTAAACCGTGAGGTTCTAATTAGACACAACAATTTCAAAGTTAGCGTACGTAATTAGGAATCATCATCATGTACGTTAAAACAGCAAGTGTTGGGGAAAATGGTGTAATAATTAGCTAGCTTTGATGAGGAAGTCGTGCAATGATATTAGGTCGTCTGTCTTAATTGTAATGTTTAGGAATCAAGCTAAAGAACTATAGAATATATGACCACCTAATTGTAATTAACATATACGATAGTATAAAAGAGAACACGTTCTATAAACGTCATCCTATACGTAAGTAAATGAGATTTGGAAAATAGTCAGTTCGGTAAGCTTTGGTTTTTTAAAGTGGAAACGTGGTTGCTGGTTCGTCTATTGTTTCAATTTTATTTTCAACTTCTAATTTCAATATCAAAATTTTCAACATAGGAGGACGCGCGAATACCAGGTACGTTCCCTTCCCTATACATGAACGCTATGGGTCTGTTTGCAACAGCTTCTGCTTTTAAAAAAGTGCTTTTTTTAATGAAATGTGGAGAAATGATTAAATAAAAGTTGATAGTGTTTGATAAAAAAGTGATTTTGAAAACTAAAAGTGGGTAGCGTTTGGTAAAATAAGTGCTTTTTGTGTAATAGAAAAAGTAAAAGCACTTTTGACGCGGAAGTCGAGAAAAATAAAAGTTATAGTGTTTGGGAAAATAAGTGCTTTTTTAAAGACAAAAGCTGAGAAATGCTTTTTTAAAATAAGTTGCAAACCAACCCTATATTCCCTCCTAGACAAAAGTGAACCAATGACATCTTGAAATCATGTTATAACATTATTATAAGGCATTAATATGATAATATCAATACTATAACATTGACAAAATATAGTTCTAAAATGACAGTACTTACTTTTATTATGAAAAAACACGGAAATTCTTTATAAGAAATTCACTTTATTTTTCTGTCATACTACGTATATATTATAAAATTGCTCAAGTTTCTTTGTTTAAGAAAGCATCTTGTAGTCATATTTCTAAAATAGGTGTTTTATTATATTTGACAATGTTTTAATTCTTGCACGTTTTTTCAAACCTCTCAATAATACTCAATAATTTCAATAGATTCTCGGTCAGTGCTATGTATGAAATAATGAAAAAAAGTATCCCTGTATGTATGTCCACTTAAACTACACTTCTGTGAGAAAATATACCTTTGGATTATATAGAGACAATCAAACACAAGTGATAAAATTAGAACAAATGGACCATTCAACTATATATGAAAAACAAGTATCCCCTCTATGTATACCCTCGAGGCATAAACTATTTGTATACGATAGTATAAGGGTATATCTGTCTTAATTTATGACTAATGTGTTTAGTAGATATAAAGAAATCAAACTGAGAGAGATATCTACTTTAATGAATTTAACTCATTTCGGATTATGATGTTTGATTGACGATAAAACAATTTGATCCCTTTCTCACTCATATTATTTCTAGTAGATAAAATTTATATATTCACAAACTACATTAAAATTGCTACAAAGTCTGATAAATAAAATGTAACTTTGATAAAATATTTTGATATATAAAGCACAAGATTAAGAGTAATTTAAGTTGACCATGTGAAAAGTGAATGATAGGTTAATTTTGGGACGGAGGGTGTATATATTTTGGAACAAATGACATGTACCACGACCTCATGAGAAAAATAATGAGAATGAGTTTGGTGCGTTAAAATTAAAAATTGTGCAATATGAAACAAAAATTGAGAATTATAATGTTTATCCTCCTTTAATTTTTCAGGGAAGGAACAATCTCCTTAGAACCTCATTAGAACCGGGCTGTGTGTGTGTATTCTCCTTACATTAAATGGTGTAACACTTACTTATTCAAATAAGGTTTTTCGATTATTTAGCATTTCCCTATTTGTGAGGAGCATGTTTGTGCATCCGGATGTGAGACATTGAGGTCCAAATGGGCACCACTGAACAGAGGAACCGTACAGCTAAGGGCACATGTATGTATGTGAAACTGACTTTAATGAAGAAGTGAGTGACCTCACCTCAGACCACCAGTACTTGCAACTAGCTCACATCAAATAATGCATGCAGTTATAGGAGTATGCAACTACATGGATGTACGTATAAGAGGTTTGAAATTAATTAATAAAAAACGTGTAACCTATATAATATATACATATATAGACATTAGACATTATATGCCTAGCTCTCCGTCCCAATTTGTTTTGCAAAATCAACATTTTTTATCAACCAATAATAAAAGTCAACCCTCCATATGCATAACTAATTCAATTTTTAATAATTAAAATTTACATATTCATAAACTACATCAAAATTTCTTCAAAGTTGTATACTCCAAATTAGAATATAATAAAAAATTGGCATTCTAATTAAGTGAACAAGACGGAACTGTTTGACCACTAAAAGTAAAATTTGCAAATCAATTTGGGACGAAGGTAGTATATGTAAGGCACGACTCTAGTGAAAACAATTCTTCAATTCACGTGAGATATGATAATCATCTAAAATCTAAATGGTGCATATTTTGGTCGTAGAGTTGTACGTTTCCAAATTTGAAAACTGCTCAAAATATGACCAAAACATACACTTCACGAAGTTTTTTTGAAAGGAAAACTCTGATGATATCAATTCAAAGCATCGCTTGCCATTTGACAAAAAATGCATGCAATCAGGACTATCTAGATAAAATTGGCTTCCGTCCGCCTTATCCAGGGCATCCCTAGCGACCGTATGAGCTACCCTGTTGGTTGACCTCCTACATAACTTGACATCAATTTCTACTTGGTTAAGCAAAATGTGTCTAATATCTTCTATAATAATATCCAACTACTACGAGTTATCATATCGTCCTCTCATTCTATCCTTGAGACTACAATACAACACGTTAAAAATAGAACTAAGTATGTTTTATTTCGTAAATAAGACTTATTTAGTCTTATTAAAAGAATAATTAATTTGATTAAAACTTCCCGGCATACGAGTTCATAAGTAGGACTGCTAATATTTTAGAGCCCGTTTGGTAGCACGAAAATCGGCTGTTTTGGCTGATTCTGCTGAAATTTATGAAATTCTGGCTGAAGTGGCTGTTTTGGCTGATTCTGCTGATTCAAGAAAAAAATATTTTAAAAATATATTTTATTAATAAATTATAGAAAAAATTACATGTAAAAATAGCTAAAATAGTTCTCTACAGTAACTTCAGCCAATACAGCCAGAAAAGTAACTCCAACCTTACTTTTTCTGCTTATTACACAATTCAGCACACAAAAGTAAAAGTTACGTGTTTGGTGAAAAAGCTGGCTGATAAGCCTGATAAGCCGAAAAAAGAGGTCTCCAAATGGGCTCTTATACTCATAATAGGACTCACCTTGCAATAGTAAAAAAGTTCACTACATATATTTATAAAAATACCGGCCACTTCCATTTTTCATTCATGTTAATGCACGTTTCAATTTTCGATAATGTACATCTCTCAAATCTCACGCTCCAGATTCATTCACATTAGTATCCTTATTCTCATTTGATCAAAGTCTTTTTATAAATATAAATGTGTATTTACATGCATGCATGGATTTATATTTGGTAGGACAGGGTTGCCCGGTACGTGCAGAAGTCGTCCTTCAAAGTACATTCAATCAATGCTGTGTCGTCCAAATCGGTCCCCTAATGTAAACTCGCCAGGCCAGGAGATCTACGCCACCCACCCACCTCCTTCAATTCCGATCGGTCCTTGATTTGTCATTTGCTCTTTAATTGCATGATTAATAAATAATAACACCTCCATTCCCTATATCACAAAAACGTACTATCGTTTGATTCGTTTTCATTTCATTTCCCCAGCCTTATATTATGCATGGCTCGGAGATCGATGTCTTAAATTTAGAGTAACAATATAATGTAATTTAGTCATACCAAAATAAGTGCATAAATTTAGTTATACCAAAATAAGTGCTTAAATTTAGTTATACCAAAATAGTTATGAACTAATTTACCTTGCGGAGCAAGTACTGCTCATTCCCTATCACGAGCCACTGTTTTTATGTCTGATAGTCAATTTTGAATTGTGTATTTCCTTCTATTATACTCCCTCCATTCTTTATTATCTGTCCCGCTAGCCTTGGGCACGGGTTTTAATAGAAAAATAGTAGGGTAAATGTAGAGTGTGTAGGGTAAATGATAAAGTAGGAAAGAGAGTGTATTAAAAAGAGTAAAGTGGTGATAACGTGATGATAAAGTAGGAAAGAGAGTATATTAAGTAGAGTAAAGTTATGATAAAGTAGGAAAGAGAAAGTAGTTTGTAAAAAGTAAGAGGGGTAAAAGTAAAAAAAGTGGGGGTATTTTATCAAAAACTTTCCTAAAATAGAAAGAGAGACAAATAATAAAAAACGTCCCAAAATGGAATGCGAGACAGATAATAAAGAACGGAGGGAGTACTTCGTATATAAATTACTATCCTCCGTTCTTTAATTCTTGCAACAGTTTGACTTTCACGTTTGTTGATGCACAAATTTGACTGTAATTATATTTAATTATGCATTAGTAAACACTATAAAAAGTTGATATTTTGAAAATTCACATTGATAGGAATTCAATAACATTTTATATGTAATAATTTAATTATGTATATTAATTAGTAGAAAATCGTGGTCAAAGTAAGATATGTGAATAGTGCAAAAAACACAATGTTGCAAGAATTAAAGAACGGAAGAAGTATAATGGTTGGTGTTCATCATACCTTGATTAATAGTAATGTCTACGATTACTTTCATCAAAGAAACTTATTTACCTTTATTTATTACTCCGTACTTCTTAGGGCTGAATCAAAGTAAAGTGCATACATGAGAACGTTTCACAAATGACAAATTAAAACATAATGAAAGTAATAACCTTATTAATAGGACTAAAGATGGGTATTGTAGATTGTCAAAATAGGACCATGATTTTTTTTATATGTGTATCATCTAGCGGATGCACTGGTGGACCTAGAGCTTTTGTTAAGGAGAGACACTGCAAAATGGATAGAAATAGGTCGGGTTGGGTCACGTCGGGTGTGAGAATAGTTTATTCTATCTCGTGTAGACAATTTTTTTTAAAGTGAAATAGTTTATTCAATGTCGGTTCCAAAGGATGTGCACCTATGATTTACAGGTCTAGTTTTAACCTATTAAGACAATTTTGAACATAATATTTAGTTTTTTGAAAGAAAGACATGACATGATTACAACTGAATCATCCTTGCACTGTTTATAATTTTCATATTACAAACAATCAAAATTTAACATTTACAATTGGGACCGTGTCTAACCGTAAACAATCATTCCATCATAATTTCATAGTCGTTTAAATGTCTTATAACAATCTCCATAAAAAAAATGTTTGTATCCACCCTTATACCCATTTTTATATCCACCATGTTTGTGCAGAGTTTTTTTTGTCTGTGAATTCCGGTCACAGACAAAATATGTCTGTGCAAATTATTTTGTTTGTGAATCGGATTCACAGACAAAAAAAACCCTTCACAGACATGGTGGTGGGTATAAGGTGGGTATAAAAGTATGTATAACAAGAAGTTCTCTCCATATACTCTTTGAAGGGATTATTACCTCATTTAATAGTTATACAGAGTATTTTTTATCCAGATATATGGGACACTATTTTTATTCTAAGTACTACTAATAAAGTTTGGGGTGGGAAGCGGGGGCACTTGACCCCCTTGGACCCCTAGCTAACTCCCTAAGTCCTCCACTGAGCGTGAGAATGAATGCAAAAAAAATACCTTTATTTCAGAAAAGTTACTATACGTTGTAGCCTTTCGACCAAGTGGTGATGCCACCATGAATCAGACAGATGTAAAAGTTCTTGAATATGATGAGAATATTGGGCCAAAAATTGGAAGAAAACACATATAATCATAGTGTGATTGTATGTGTTTCAATTCTCTATAGGGCAATTTTGGTATAACATAACACATTTTTATAAATGAGATCATCGGGAGTCTATGACTAATACAATAACAGGAAAAGTGTTGTTACCTAGTTTACTTTTATTTTCTTTTTAGGGCTGAGTCATTCATATTTTCACCAGAAAAGTGACAATTGTATTTGGGCATTCAGATAAATTAGATCAAGTAAGAGGTACTCGATCATAATAATGACAATGAATCTTGAACATTCATAATGGATAGATTACATCAATTACTAGTTTACTACGTAAAGGACTTGTGCGTTGCAATGTTGCATTGATCAATATATTTGTCAGAAACACTAAGGGGGTCGGAATTTGAGTTTGCATCCTATTTTATTATCCAAAATCAGACTTTGCCCGCCGTTTTTTAAAAAACCTTGTATTTGCACTCCAAACTAGATAAAAAGACAAAAATAGTCCTCCATTAACAAGTTTGTTAGACTTCTACATATTCCTGATCGATGAGTATTTAATCTTTTCATACGGGATTAGGATGCAAATACAAAGTTTAATTTTAAAAATGGGGTGAAAAGTCCGATTTAAACAATAAAATGGAGCGCAAACTCAAATTCTCCCAAACTATGCATCACTTCATTATTACGTGCTAACGTGGTCATTACGGAGCACGTTATTATCATGACAAACTATCATGATCCTCCCAACTTTGTAGATGACTGAATCATATGAATTTATCATATATGTGAGGACTTTGAGATCAGATGATTCATAAATTTACTCAAGTAGAAGTATTTATTAAACACAACCTAGCTACAGCTTTCAATCAATTTTACTAGCAAGATTAACTACAACAACACCAATGGAGCAGAAGTTGATTGTTATGCATTCTCATTTATTTTATGTGGTTGAACTAACTGTACCAAACATGCAAGATAGTCAGGTGGGTCTACAGCAGTTTGTTCAACTTACTATTTTAATGCTGGAATCAGAGTTCACCAGGGGAAGCAGTGCTTGATAACAGAAAGGCAGGCATCTCCATCTGTATACATATACATATAAAGTACGTACGTACTTTAATACGTAGTATCTTATTGGCCGGAGTAATAATCAAATAATAATTAATTCATATCAGCTACTAGCTCAGATCGAATCCTCAGATCAAGTCAGAGCTTGCTACGTCGATCTCTGGTCATCAACACTATTTTATTACGTACGTATTAGCTTAGAAGTTGGAACATTTTTGTTGTTGCACAAATATATTTAAGGCACACAATTTTGCACGAAATCAGTCAGCTAGCAAGAAATCCTATATGGACCTAAAGATAGGTGCATTAAATCGATCTAGTTATTATACGGAGTATTATAGTAAGAATAATGGAGCCCATCGGTCTATGCACATTATATACACACAATTATTGTTTCTCAAATTAATTAGTCACAAGTCAAAATGCAGATAAAATCCGTATGAAGTCACGGATTTAGAGCCATTTGGTAACACTCAAATCAGTTGATTCTGCTAAAATTTATGGAGTTCTGACTGAAATGACTGCATTGATTGATTCTACTAATTTATGAAAAAAAAAATATATTTTTATTAATAAATAAAGAAAAACTTATACGGAGTATGAAAGTAGCTAAAATGATCATTTGCAGTAATTTCAGCCAATCCAGTCAGAAAAATAACTCCAACCTTACATTTTCTTATTATCACACAATACACCGCTGATGAAACGGTTATCAACACAAGAGGGGGGGGGGGGGGTGAATTGTGTGTGTGGAACCGTGACAGTTTTTCGCCAAGTTCTAGTATGAGGTAAAGAGAATTGCAAAATAGTAAAATGCACAAGGATTTAACGAGGAAAAATCCCTTGGCTAAAAGGGATTAAAAAACCTCGACCTCCCTCGGAGGAATTTTAACAACTTCAATTCACTAAAAAGTCTTTGAATTATTACAAGGGAAACTCTCCTAGTCTACCCTTGAGCCACCCCAACTCTATCCTCTCTAGGAAGAGTTATGCTTCTCCACCTTGCGGGTAGAGAACCTCTCAGCTTTACAACAAAGCTCTCACAACACACGTTACCCAACCCGAGGAAGCTACACTTAGCTCATCCTCAATAACTCAATTACAATATAAGAAGGGAATAAGAACTATATCTAGAACTCCGAGTGAGCAGTTTCAGACGCCTTGAACTTTGATATTGCTTTTGTG
Organism: Cuscuta epithymum; assembly: GCA_945859915.1. Taxonomy (NCBI): domain Eukaryota; kingdom Viridiplantae; phylum Streptophyta; class Magnoliopsida; order Solanales; family Convolvulaceae; genus Cuscuta; species Cuscuta epithymum. The sequence continues at coordinate 103,789 of CAMAPF010000103.1, forward strand.
AATATGTCTCTTAAGATTTTTCTCGGTTGAGCTCACCTTCTTTCTTTTTGACTGCTTCGATTATATAGGCTGCTTTTGGGATAAATCCATTGGGGCAGCCTTCCTTGAAAAGATCAATCATGATTCTTGCCTTGTTACTTTTTGAAAAGCCTTCCATCTTGAATTTGAGTCAACGATCTCATATGGATTCATAAATCAAAGATGATTGCTCAAGAATAATTAACAGGAAATAATTTAATCACTTACTATAATAAGAGTGCAACGGTTCATTCTTACTTACACAATTCACAAAATAATTTATTGAGGAAGAGTACTTATGGTAAGCAAAGCATGCATAGTGGATAGCCGTAATATTAAAACATTTAATAGTTTAGGCAAGAAAACTTTTTCTAGTAATCATCATTAATTGTATGGCCCACCATTATAAGGTAATAAGATTATTTCCATAAAATATATGTGACAATAATTTCAATAATGCATTTAATCACATGTTAAACTTTATGCACGTAAAACAACATACACTATATCCATGCAAGCGAGTATCTAATTAACACAAATAACTTAGGACGGTTCTGTCCAAGAAACATTTTATCCACCTGTATGGTTAGTCATTGGAGAGTTCTATCCGTTGTTCCTGCATGGTTAGTCATCAACAAAACATATATGTCCGTTTTGGACTGTAGGATAGTTCTGGGTTTAGGTCTACGGTTGTTTCCAAAGCACGACTTAACTTCGACTTAACTTCCTTTCTTGCAATCACTTATAGACCAAAAGTAACACTAGTCGTTTGTCATCAACAAAACAATATGTTCCAACAACCGCACTAAATCAAAAGTTACGTGTTTGGCAAGTCAAAAGTTGGTTTATAAGCATGATAAGTCAAAAATGGAGTCACCATAAGAGCTCTTAATGTGTGTGACATTGAATTTTACTAGAGGTACATTTTTCTGATTTCTAACTTCACACTTGACAGATAATGTTTTGTAGATAAAGTGTTGTGGGAGGTCGACAACATGTGTACGAAATATTTGTAAATTGGTTATCAATGTTATTATATTACGGAGTACGAAGTATGATTTAATAGCTTATAATACATCAATAAGAGTAATTGTAAATGAGTAAACACATGCATGTTGTCCTTAATCATATCGTACCATGTCTCTTTAATTTACATCCTAGTGGAGGGATAATTTGCAATCAAAAGAAAACACCTAAACTGGGTCACGACAAGGCAGAGGATATAATAAAGTACACATTCAGTAGACAGTAATTAATGATGATTTATCAAGTAGATGCATAAAGTTATTAATTAAGATTACACCAAGCCTAAGGAGTAAGGATATTGAGAATAGATAAAATAAAAGAAATTAAATTGCTTCAAACACAGATACGGAGTAAAACATTAGTGAATTAAATTTTATCAATTTCTCCTATTGGTGTTTTAATAATAGAAGTTGCTCCAAATAAGAGTAAAAGTGTTATGAAATTAAAAAATAGGAGTATTGTCTTTTTTAATCTTTAATAGGAGTGATTACTTCCAATGCATAAATGGTACCTTAACTATTGGTATTGTTGCGTTTTGGTACCTTAATTAACTCTTAAATGAATCAATTCAATACATTAATTATGCATAAATGTTTGAACTTAAGATTTTCTTTAAATTTGCGCCCAAAAAATTCTTCATGACGAACAAAATTTGATGTGTATAGTCACCATATAGTGATCATATGGACAAAAATAAGGTGAAGGAGACTTTACGCATCGAATTTCGGTTGCCTCATGTGATTTTTTTGTTGGAAATTTGAATAATATTCCAAGTTGAAACATTTATGTATAGTTAAAGTATTGTTTCGATTCATTTAAGAGTTAAAATACCAAAATGCAACAATACCAATAGTTAAGGTATCATTCATGCACTTCATCAGACATTAATACTATCACATTAATGTATTAATGTATGGTAGTGTCAAAATATGTCAGTATGATTTCAACGTGACAGTAATTTACCATATTTCCAAAAATGGTACTTCTACTTTGAAACTTCAGCAATGTCACATAATATTTACATGATCAATGATTAGATGAGCTGATGAGGTACCATCACATTGTTCTTACTATTGAATCATTAATTCATTGATGTAAAAGGAAAGTGCAAAGTCTTTTGGGACAAACAAAAACTTAACATTGGCAAAGTCCAATGGGACGAAGGGAGTATTATTTTACTATCTTCATGACGCAGATTGACAATTTTTACCTTATCGCTTGTTTTCCCGTTTAATTTCAAAGAGTTTCTTAGTGTCACATAAATAATTACTCTGAGAGCGGGCTAATATAGATTCTCAATGGACCGAGACACCGAGTGTACAAATAACAAATACAAAATGCAATACAAAAGGAAAATACAAAAAAAAATATTGAAACAAAGAAACCAGCTTGTGAGAATAATATGGAAGCGTACCTTAATGGTAGCCCCAGAGGTATTATTTATAATAAGAGAGTCCAAGATACAAAAGATTTCCTACTACAATTAGACAACCTAATTAATATAAATAAATACATTATTACACCCCCTCAAGCTGTGCAGGGGAAACAATGCGCAGATTGTCCCGTAGAAAAGTAAAGCGCTGTGGAGAGAGACACTTCGTGAAAATATTTGCCAACTGAAGCTGAGTAGGAACAAACTTAACCTGTAAGTCACCATGAATAGGATTAGCTGAGATAAGAAGCAGGCACATTATCACATAGTAGCTGAACAGGTGTATGTATCGAGATGCCCAACTCAAATAATAAAATGGAACGGATGTGAAGTGTATCTTGAACTGTATACGCAATGGCCCGATATTCGGCCTCTGTAGAAGACCTGAAAACGGTGGGTTGCTTCTTGGATTTCCAGGAGACTAAATTCGACCCAAAAAATATCGTGAAACCAGACGTCGATCTGCTGTTGTCCGGACATCCTCCCCAATCAACATCGGAGTAGGCTAAAATGCTGGGTGTGGCTGAACTCAGCTGAAGCAGTAATCCAAAATCAGATTAGCCCTGTAGGTACCTGAAAATTCGCTTAACAGCAAAAAAATGTGTAGTACGAGGAGCATACATAAATTGGGAGACCAGGTGAACAACATAAGTAATATCAGGTCGAGTCATAGTTAAATATTGTAGTGCTCCTACCATACTCCTATACTCAGTGGGATCTGCTAATAAGTCACCATCAGTTAACGATAGTTTGGTACGAGTGGGTAGAGGAGTACGGAGAGGTTTAAGAGTGTGAAGATGAAAACAAAGTAAGAGATCAGGCACATATTTTTGTTGAGAGAGAAACAGACCTCAAGATGTATGGATAGCTTGGACACCCAGAAAAAAATGTAGGTCACCCAAATCTTTCATAACAAAAGTTTTATCAAGGCGAGATATAAAAGAATTAATGAAAGATTGGGAATTACCTGTGATAATAATGTCGTCAACATAGAGAAGAAGATACATGATCTGCGTGCCATGTCGATAAATAAATAAAGAATTATCTGATCGACTACAAATAAAACCATGCATAAGTAGAAAACTACTGAATCGATAAATTGCTTTGCGCAGACGACACACATAATGAGGAAACTGAGGGTGAACAAAACCTGGTGGCTGACGCGTGTAAACCTCCTCCATAAGGTGACCATGAAGAAACGCATTTTGACATCAAGCTGGCGGATCGGCCAACTGAAGGACACAACAAGGGTGAGAACAAGACGAACTATGGTGGGTTTAACCACCGGACTAAAAGTTTCTGAAAAATATACACCTGCCTGCTGATTAAAACCTTGAGCAACCAAACATGCTTTAAACCGCTCAATAGACCCATCAAAATTAAATTTTGTTTTATAAATCCACTTCGACCCAACCACATTCTGCCGATTATTAGGAGGAAATAAATCCTAGGTGTTATTGTTGATAAGTGCATTAAATTCCTCTACCATGGCCGCTGTCCATTTAAAATCTTTATTAGCTTGAGAAAAATAAGAAGGATCACATGCCGCAATATCCATTTTTAAATTAAAAATATGTTTAGGCTTAAAAATTCCGAATTTAGAACGGGTTTGCATAGGGTGACGGTTCAATGGAGTAGGGCTGTCAGGCGGAGTGATCTGCTCATTCGATGAAGGCGAGCTGGCCGGGGAAGATGGTTCAGTACTAGGCGGGTTAGTTGGATGGTCTATGGGGGGGAAACTGCAGCCGTGGGTATGGTGGGTATGGAGATCTGGGAACGAGGTATTGGGCACATATGGGGAGCTGATGTGGGTCGGGCTGGAAGAAGGGGCTGGTGAAGAATGTGGGGGCTGTGGGAGGTCATGCAGTCCAGGAGAAGGGAGAAGTGAGACCCTAGCAGCCGGTTCATTAGTAGGTGTGGACAACGACGCGATGGACCTGTGGAGAGTTTGTTCAGATGGACAAGTGGAAGACGAAACCAGCTCAGAATAAGGAAAACGATTTTCATGAAAACGCACATTCCGATTAATATAAATTCTGCCAGTTTTAGGATCCAAACAACGATACCCTTTATATTCAGGAGCATATCCTAAAAAGACACACAGTACCGATCGAGGAGATACATTATTAGCAGATGACGCATTAAAATTTGGAAAACAGGCACATCCAAATACGCGCATAAAAGACAAGTATGGCGGATGATGAAATAATTTTTCAAAGGGAGAAAAAAATTTAAATTAGGAGAAGGAAGACGGTTGATAATATAGGCAGCGGTGTAAACAGGGTCAACCCAGAACTTAGCCGGTAAATTAGCTTCAAAAAGCATAGTACGTGCTAATTCTAACAGATGACAATGTTTACGTTCTGCCACCCCATTTTGCTCGGGAGTGTCAGGACAAGATTTTCGAAATAAGATCCCATTTTGTAAAAAAAAAATAGTACGCATACCAATGTTATCAAACTCACCCCCTCCATCACTTTGAAAAATTTTGATTTTATGATCCAATAAATTTTCATCTATTATTTTAAAATGTTGAAAATGACGAACCACTTCATTCTTGCGACACATTGGATATAACCAAGTAAAGCGAGAATAGTCATCAATGAAAAGAACATAATATTTAAAACGAGAATCAGACAAGACAGGAGATTGCCAAACATCTGAATGAACATAATGGTACTATAGATTTATTAAAAACTTCCTGAAAGGGTAAACGTTGAGATTTGCCTAAACGACAAGAAATACAGTCATGCGAAAACGAACAAGTGCTTAAAATAGAGCCAGATTTCTTAAGTCTATCCAAAATACGACTTCCACAATGTCCGAAACGTCGATGCCAGACCGGACCAGGTGCAACATGTGTGCTGAGAGCTAAAGGCGTGGATAGGGTAAGAGGTAAACTCCACCGTCACTGGATACCCGAAGAAGAACCTTCCCCGTGGTTATGTGCTTTACAAAAACGGAATTTTTATCAAAAATAACTAAACAGTTATTGTCAGCACATAATTTTTGTATTGATAATAAATTATATTTAATTTGAGGAACATGATAAACAGATTTCAAATGGAGAGGCCTAGATAAAGTAGATAATGACACATTACGAATAGTAGCAACCGGTAAAGTAGAGTCATTAGCAACCGTAACAGATAGTGATCCACAAGAAGAGGATTTATTAGATAAATTACCTTCGTGAGGGGTCATATGAGCAGATGCACCGGAGTCAGGAAACCACACAACAGATGAAGATTCACCAGTCGAGACAGTTAAAGCGGGAGAAGAGGGATGAACAAAGCGAGACGAATAGGTGACAACAGAATGACCTGGAGAATGACAGATTTGACAGACAATAGGAGGAACACTACCAAAACCATGGTCAAAATATGGTGAACCTGCACATGCACAGTTAGTAATAGAAACAGATAAAGCATAACTAGTATAATACCATGGCACAACTGAATTACCTATAACTGGACCTGATGATCCCAAATTCGGAGCAGGTGATCCTCCATGATATCCATAAGCTGTCTGCGGTGGGACGCCATAGATCGGGGAAGCACCGTACTGCCCGCCACCAAAAGGAGGCTGCGGACCGTAAGGAGGCGGCTGACCGTAAGCTCTGCCGCCACGACCTCGACCGCCCCTGCGTCGCTGTCCGCGGCGGCCACCTCGCCCGCGTTGACCATACTGCTGCTGCTGGGGCTGAGGACAGCGCTGGGCTGCTGCAGGTTGCTGGGCAGCCGGCTGTGGAGCAGCAAACGTCGGAGTGCCTAACATCTTCTCCTGGTGCCTTTGAAACAGAAGCCACTGTTCTTGTTGAACCAACTTAGTGCACAAATTGTCAAATGTCATGCCTTTAGGAAAAAGCATAAGAGGAGTAACCACAGACTGATAATCAGGACCTAAACCAATAAGTGTTCGTTCAAGAAGATCTTTCACAGGAACAGGAGAATTGATGGCAACCAAGGCTTCAACAATATTCCGGATATCTCGTAAATAATGATCCATGGACTGAGATTCTTTCTTACGTAGGGTGTTGAGCATGGTCTTAAGTTCCATAGAACGAGCTAGGCTTGCAGACATAAAACGAGCCTCAAGTCGGTCCCAAATCAGTTTGGAATGTTTCAAAGTATGCACCTCAACCAGAATATCACGAGATAACGTAGCAAATAACCAGGAACACACAGTTTGATCCAAGTTTAGCCAATGACAATAGTCAGAATTCATAACTTGACAATTTTGGGTATTATTAACGTACATAGGTAGAGCAGAAAGTGTACCATCCAAAATACCAAGCATTGTGTGTGAAACTAAAAAGGATTCAAACTGTGTGCGCCAAGGTAAATAGTCTTCAACAACATTCAATTTTGTGGTAACAATATTCGTAATATTCATGGCTGAAACTCCCAAAAATTGTGCAAGAACTGCCGAAGAGGAATTAGACGTGGTTACCTGTGGCCGAGTTCCAATCAGACTAACATGCGGTATTGAGGAAACCCCCGGAGAGCCAATAAAAGTCGATCCAACGAACTGTCTTTCGCTGGAGAAGTTGGGCTTGGTGGTTGGAATTACGCCCGAGGATGAGGCCGCCGATGCAGACGAAGAGAAGGAGACATCGGGGTTCGTCGGCGACCAAGTAAAAACTTGAGGAACCCAACTGCCGAAGGTCAGCGGTGGAAGCGTCGAATTTTCCGGCGAGCTCAAGAACAACATCGATGTGAGGAAGACAGGGTCGTTCTGGCTCTACAACGGTATAAAATCCACGGCAGATGAAGAAGATAAGGGCGCAGCCGTGGATGAAGGCGCATGCAAGGCAGTCATCAACGAAGAGGAAGCCATGGACGATCGGGAAAAAAATTAATTGTCTAGGGCTCTTGATACCATGTGAGAATAATATGGAAGCGTGCCTTAATGGTAGTCCCAGAGGTATTATTTAAATAAGAGAGTCCAAGATACAAAAGATTTCCTACTATAATTAGACAACCTAATTAATATAAATAAATACATTATTACAGCTGACATAAAATAATTATCATGAAAAAAGAAGAGACGATTAAAAGAATAAAACCTAATTAAAGTTATTTAAACGTGCTTATGCAGGTGTAGGTTTAAAAGAAGGGTTTGACGAAGTGGTACACTTTTAACGGAAACATAGTCACTAAAATATGACCTCCTTTATGTAAGTAATGTAACCCTATGGCTAAATTAAACTGTAGAAGGGAAAGAATGTCAAAAAATATCTTAATATATATAGGCTTAGCTTCTTGGTAATAAATTCAGGAAGATGTGTATATAGATGTGAGAAATTAATAGAACTAAAATAGACATGGTTTGCGCTAATTGGATATTTTCTCAAAAAGAGTGCGGTTCCGGTGAGAACACCCCTTAACATGAGAAATGAGAATACTCCAAAATGATGCACATTATGGTTCACAAAATGCACATTTATCGTGAAAGTAATGCAAAATTAACATTTGCACATTTACATCTAAACTTTTACACAGTTGAAATGTACATTTTCCAATTTTTGATATGCTCATTTCTGTTTTAGATGATGCACGATACCTAAATCCAATGCTCCACAATCATTTTCATGCTCTCCTTAGATGTGTTCTCTTTATGATCCCTACTCATTCTCCAACACTGAAATTATAATACGTAGTAATTAATAATTAAATAGATGCCCATTCTAGCTCGTACGGACCAAATTATACCTAAAGAGTTTAGCATTATTGGATCTGAATTGGCGTCCCATGCTTACTAATAGAGGATATATGTGCAAGTAAAGACAAAAGGAATGGGTTTGTACGTGTTATGATTTATTCTTTTCACATGTTACTTAATTATTAGTAGTATATATTGTGAAGCAGACATGGAATTGGTCCATTGATCAGTATTTCCTGCTTGGGAAACATGTCTTATGTTCATACTCCAAATCAGCCTATTTCAACTCATCACCGACGACGACCTTAAACAAACATCATCATTTGGTCATATGCTCTGTCTGCCTTTCCTCCTATAAATTACCCTAAATTAATCCACTCGAGAACAAATTTCCTTAAGAACCAAAAGCATATATGCTAGAGGAAATTGCATGCAGTAAAAAAAAAGGAAAAGGTTTGTCGTGTACACGAGTAAAAGTACGTGATTTGAAGCTTCACCTTTTACTATCAAAGAGTACCATTGTTATACATAGTGAGATGGACCCCTACTTGGAAAATAGAAGTGTTTTGATTTACTCTTGTTTAGAAAATACCCTCTGAGTTAAAAGGATTCTAAAGAGTCACTTAGAACGTGGGTAATTAATCCACAATCTCATCGCATTGTGTTGGTAGATATTATGGGTTCGTTTTGATCAAATGGAAACGTATAAAATCATATTGAAAACATATCATACACAATTTGGTTTGAGTTTGATAATATTTCTTTCGATCTGTACAAATTGAATTGAACTGAAACGGTGAAAAGCCAAAACATTAAAACTGAACTAAAAAATCAATAACCTCAACATATTACGGGGTATTAAAAATTACAAATTCAAATTCAATCCATTCCAAATCGAACTGAAAAGAATGAGGCATATAAAATCCTTGAGTACTCAACTCCATTATTCATTCTTTTGGTTTTACTAACATTGTAGGATGCACGGTCAAACAGTTTTCTGATTTCAATGCTAACTGAAATCTGATGAGGACTGTTATCCTGAGAAGTACTCCATTTGTAGAGTGATCTGCTCCATTAAACCTCCATCTTAGGGGCATGCTTGTTAATTCAGCCAGAATTATTAAACATAACGATCTAGATTCATTTGTACTTTTAATTTTATCCAATACGCACGCAAACATGTTCACATATACCGGGTTCAGTTCCAATAAAAAACAATCTTTGTGTACGAAATGTGAACTACTCTACTTTTGATCGATTGAGGTACACTACTGCATTCAAATTACAGATGATAACCATCTTTTGTCATCCACTTTTAGTCATATACATTACACTATTACATATTGGAAGTCCATTTGTGGGAATGAAGATTTTTTTGATTGATTTACCAAAATGATACTATGTTTTTTATTCACTTTAACGAATTTTTAACATATTAAATTATCGACATTAGGTCATAAATCTGATGGTTGACATTTGTTCTTACTTCTAACGTGAGACGTGAGAACACTCACATTCAAACTCAAAATTGGTAATAGACCTTAATTAAGAACTTAAAAAATCATACAGCTAGTGTATCAATTATCTGTTGAACAACTTTTGAATAACTAGCTAGTTATGAAACTAATGGAGTATATATATAGTGCTCATATCTGATCTTTAACTTCTCCCATCAGCTTAACACAAAAGAGTTGATGATTAAGGTTTGTATGATTGTAAATTTGTTACAAGTGTAGATCTAAACTCACGTGATTACCCTTCACGCCTGCCGGCATCGGCTCGTATAAGAACCGGCTTTGATGAACAGTAGTGGAGCCATTAATAATACCCATGGACGGCGGCTGCGGCGGCGACGGAGACGGTTTCAGATCGGCACCCTTCCCCGAGAAACGGTCACGGCTGAAGTAGTATGAGGACGGTGGTGAACTTACAGGATGTGCCGTCGGGACCCTCCATACATTCAGCGGGCTTCCGGTGACGGCAGGCTGCTGGGAGTAAGGGTTCATCCCGCCGTTGCTGCCGTAAACCCTTGCGCCGCCGTTCCACGGCGGCGAGATATTATGGTGATACGACGGCACCGTTTGTGTGGTGGAGCCCATGCGGGCGTAGTTCATCAGGCCGTAAAGCTGGATGTCGACGGCGGACAACCCGCCGTTGACCACCGCCGACTGGAGGGTGGCGCGCTTGGCGTGCTGCCGTTCCCGCTTGTGGGCGTTCTGGTGGCCGCCGAGGGCCTGCGAGGTGGGGAAGTTCCGGCAGCAGTAATGGCACTCGAACTTCCGGCTGGTTTCTCCGGCGTTGTCGCTTTCTTTGCTCTCCGACCCGCCGTTGGATTCCGAGTCGTCATCGGCGGCTCCGCCGCCGAAGTCTTTCCCGAACAGACGAATGCCCTTCTCCTTCGCCGGCGGCGTGGGACGGATGAAGGGAAGCTGCGAGAAAGATTCGGCGTTCATGAAGTCTACGGTCTCTCTGTCATCGTTCTTCTCCATTAAAGTAAGTACTGTAAGTTTGTGCAAAATCTGAGGGAGGATATCTTGGAAATTAGGAGCTAAAGCTTGATAGAAGAGACTCGAAGTATGTCATAGGAGTATGTCTCTTTTTGTATGAATGAAATGAATATACTTTGGGTTTAGGGTCAACAATATTATACTCCCTAATATACTAGGGATCACATCAACAACCATATGGAGTTAAATAATTATTGCTTAGGTCCACTTCCAATATGTACAATTTTATATTGTTTCCAAAAGATATTTCCCAAAATTAACCCCCTCTCTATAAAGAGAGAAATGACTATATAACCTAAAAAATAGATTAGATTAAGTAATTTTTTATACTTGGTACTAGGTCTTAATAAAAACACAACGTATTCAAAATGACCCTAATAGAGTAAATGAGCCTGGATTTGCGACCCACATAATTCTAAACATACAATCGTTCTAAGCCCATGTCACTATTGGGGGCCCAACAAACGAGCCCTGTCCAGAATGAAGAAACGGACTCTCTGTCCATATAATCCCCTCGGCATATATCATCACATTGGCAGAGGTCACCTTAGTCATAGACCACCAGGAAGCCGCCCAGGGACTACAACCACTGCACCCGAGGTGCACCCCCACATCTCGACCGTCGGCACCTCGGTCAACTGAGAACATTCGACCAGAGATCAACCAGGGGATGACACATGTAGTGCATTTAATGCACCGACTCAATGTATAGTATTGTTACTATAAATACCCCTTGGGGACTGATGTAAAGGGTTAGACTCACATTAATACATTACACTTTCTCTTTGTATGCTTTAGCTCTCCCTCCTCTCTAGCAATAAAACTAGCGGTTTTTTGGGAAGCTATCAGCCCATTATTCTCTAACTAGACTTTGAAAGGTCCATACAAATTCGAGCAACATCCTTCCCCAATATGAAAGAGATTCGAAGCAACAATTGACTTTAGAAGTCATAATACTTCCTCTCAATCAACACGCCGACCAAACCTCTCAAACCCTAACCACAAAGCACGAGTATAAATTGAATTAAAAAATACGATATAATAATAATGATGATGAAAATGAAATAAGAAAAAAATATTAAACAATCCTTCTGTGTTGTCTACACCCCTCAAGCGTTGCTACTTCTCGGCTCATCCTCAATATTTTGTAGATGAGCCATAGTCAAACAATTCATCGCCTTCTCAGTTTTTGGAGTTGTATACTCCACCTCCATTCTAGTACTAACATCAGCATGCACCGTATCCTCAACTCTTCCTCTTTTGGTCTGATTTAACTTTGTGGCCAGAGTAGCTGCCATGAACTAGCATCACATGTTCTTGCTCAACGACGTCCTCCTTATTATAATTCACTTCATGCACCATTCTTTGGGTGTTACTTTTGTCACAAATCTCGCTCACATCAATTTCTCCTTTACGGAGTTAGCTATCTATTTCTTTCTCCCAATGATTTACCTCTGGAGGCTTTAAATCAATTCCTCATTTTTCCATAAGGCAAGGAAAAACCAAAAGGTTTAGCTTGTTGTTCCCCATTGCTCCCCATCAAAAGATTTCTTGTTAAGACTAGGAGTTTCAATTTCATGGTAAAACGTCAACTTGATGAGAGGAATACAAAGTTTAGAATCTTATATAATGTTTTATTATTGTTTAATACCATTCTGATGTGCATGGGACAAATGTTTCAACACACCCCCTCAGCTCAAACCGAGCTGAACAATATCAAGGTATGTAAAAAAACCATACATATCATTTAACGATTTATCCTTAATCATGTGTGTTAAACAACAACAAACCCTTAATGTGATGAAGTCTAGTGCTTTGTTGGAGAAGAAGAGAGCTAGCGTTAGATTAGGTTCTGAGTGAGGAAGAATGGTAACATGGTAATTGACGACAACATTCGTTAATTTACGTGTGACGTAATGAGTGTCCAAATATGACACAAAAAGTATACTTTGTGATCGATAATTTGGTCTAGTTGAAATTTTGATGTTCAATATGAGTTTCTCACATAACCTTAATGTCAATTTTGAGCTTTCTCCCATATAAAAACAATCCTTCAAATAAAGAGAGGAAGTATTCTCTATTTCGCCATTTGATATGTGTGAAAATACTTAATACTTTCTTATAAATTTTAGTCTTTGATTGCCACCTTTCAATGGGTCCCCCCCATTCGCTTTACTTTTGCAATATTTTGGTTTGTAGGAACCAACAAGAGGATTAGAGCATTACTTGGGGGTGAAAACGGCATTTAAACGAGTCTCGTGAGACTCGTTTAAAGACTTTGAAATGAAGTGGAGTACTAAGGCGTTGGAAGAGTTGTGGGCAGAACCACACAAAGGAATGCTGAATGGAATTTTGTTCCTACCGACTTTCCTCTACTCGTTGCCCGAAATTGTGTTTCAGAGTCGTAGGTTGACGAACGCTGCCAAGGAATGAAGTTCCTCCACCTTGAACTTTCTGTCAGTGAAAAAGAACTTGTATGATGGTAGAAATTACAAAGAGGAACGAAATTCCATCCAGTGTTCTCTGTGGGCGTTCCTACCATAGGGAAGCCATTATGTCACTTCCCTTCATTTCTTTTTGAATAAATAGCATATTTTGTTCGAATTTCGTAATTTTGGACGAGATTTCCACTTTCAAGCCCTAATCTTAATTGTAAACATTCTTTAAATTTTTTGTATTTCATTCGTTAGTATTATTTTCAACTAATCTTGATTCATATTCCATTTAGCCCATTATATTACATTTTTATCATATTTTTGACACTTTATCCATTTACTTTTTGTAGTTTTTTTTATTTCTTTTTTTTCATTTACTTCACTTCTTGTGTATGTCTTCTATCTCTTTTGTGATTATGGATTTTAGCATGAGTGAATAGTGGAATAGGGGTTGGGGTGGCCTGTAATTGGCACTCAACCATGCGTACTTATAGGGTTTGAGTTTGATTTGAAGAAATTTGAGAATTTGTTTATGCACACAATGTGTATGTGAAAATACCTAATTGAATTTCTAAGGGACGATTTTGGTGGAGATATTGTTCTAAGATATTTTTTTACCCTCAATGAGACTTGTAGGAGCCTTTTGACACATTCATACACACACACACTACCTCTCTTCCATGAGAATGGGAGAAGGTAGCGTAATAAATTGTTGGTTGTCCTTTGTTGTATGATTTCATGTTGCTATTGGATCATGAGAATGGTCACTAGGAACATTTAGTACAACCTTCACCATGAGTAGAAAGAGAACTTTGCACCTATCCTTTTTACTATATGAATGCCTTGTGAAGATCCCCATTTTAACCCTACCCTTACATCGTATGATTGGTCCTTCTATGCATACACAACTTCCCTTTTGTACAATTAAATTGTTAAATTTTCATTATTGGTCATGCGACAGTTGTGTGTGAGACATTTTTGGTGCTCATCTTTTAAATTTTTTCATATTTAATCCTTTGACATTCATAAAATTAACATTTTTTGTCGTTAAGCACTTAAGCTACTCTCATAGTGACATCTTTAGTGGATTTATTCTGACAAAATGATAGTGGGAGGACTAAAGGTATCATTTGACAATACTCAGAGAACCACATGTGGATAATTTCAAAGTCAAGGACTAAAAACATCGCTCTCACAATAGTGAAAGACCAAAGTGAAAAAATCAAAGTCGTGTATCAAAAGTGTCACTGACACAATAATCGACCGATGACAAATGACAAAAACTCGTTCTACATTATTTATTTATGTATGTACTCCCTAGTCCCTATTATACTATTTACGATAGTAAATGTTTGTGTGTTAAGGTGAGAAAGACATATGGATACACTGAAGTTGAGAGTTAATAATGTGTGTGTTAAGGTGAGAAAGACTTGTGATGGAGTTGAGAGTTAATACTGTTGAACTTCATTTTGAATGCCTATATATATACATGAAGCTGATTAGATGTAATGGTCCAACTATATATACATCGAAGTGCAGTGCTTATTGATGGCTAAAATGACACAAAACCACTCATTATTAACTGCAGAATAAGACATGTCTCCATTCGGCAAAGCAAAATGGGACCTGATTTATTGTTGTTATTGTATTCAATTCACTGACGAATTGAATTGGACACCAGTCAAATAACACCCACCTTATTATTATTAAAATACTTGTATAAACCTATCATATTTTATTGTTTTTTGTTTTTCTTTTTTAGGTACAATGGAATTGACGGAGGCAAGGCCGGTGTTCTAGCGTCGTCAACTGGCCTCAAGTACAAGCATGTTGAACATTTAAAAACCTTCTACTTAATATGTTATGGATCTGCTAAGTCAGTAACTAATAAATCTGAATCAAATCATTAACAATTTAACATTGGAAAATTAGTACGTTCTATACTATATAAGTATTGAGATTTATTATATTTTCAGTTTTAAAGGACAATGAAAGCAAGAGTGTAATACTCTTCCGTCCCATAATTAACTCATGTTTTGATTTGACACGGAGATTGAGAAGTAAAAATAATGTGCTGATCAGGGGCCTGCCCGCTCCAAATTTGAATAAGTTTATATTATATACCACTCCGTCCCATTTTAGTTAGCCAAACTTGACTTTTCAAGTCAATGACAACTAACTTTGACTGATTATATGTTTCTATAGAGAAAATGTTGATAATATGAAAATGATCTAAAAATGTTCTTTGTTAAATTAATACGTAGTATATCCCAAAAGCATAAAATTATTAAATTGTGCATAAATATATTAGTTAAAATAATTGGTCAAAGTTTACCATCTTTGACTGTAAAAGTCAAAGATGGCTGAGTAAATTGGGATGGAGGTAATACTTCGTATGTAAGATGTCGTGTGTAAATATTTAGGTGACAACTCCAGTACCCATTTAAAAAATGGGATACCGTACCTACAATGCATTTGATTGGTCCAAATCATTATATCACTTTTAACTTAGATTTAAATAATTCAACTGCATCATTCTTATTGGTCCAAGTGAATAAAGGTACGGAACTTTAAGGGTACCATAGAATCTACCAAACCCGGGGAAAAAAACTTTGTGCTTCTAGTTCGTTTGACTTGTTCTCCCAACTACCCTTCTTTGTAATAACAGTTAATGTCTAATTCACGAAATATCTACTTTAAAAAAAAAAATCAAATAACCATTTTATTGATAATCAGACATTAACAAGAAACATAACAAGTAAAAGTCGAAGCATTACAATCATAGCGTTCAATACTACACTAGGATGAGACAAAGAACAAAAACGCCATATAAAAGCAATCATGTTCGCTAATCCTGCAACAATGTAGACTCGTACCGCAGTGTGTCTGCTCATGCTACTCGAAATGGGTTCAGCTTGACCAACCACCGAAAAGGAATTATTGAACTTTCTGGTTTTTCCAGTCACCGGTAAGGAGCCAAGTGCAGAAATTGTTCCGGTTGGACTAGCCACCAGAAAGAAAGCAATCCATCCAATGTCATCTTCCTGGATCGGTGGTGGTTCAGGAGGGGGGCGATCGGCCTCTATATCGATGCAGACGAAATCCTGATTCATGATTGGTAAAGAAGCCAATACAAATCTCTTACTAGCACACAAGAACACCCAACCAGTGATGATGGGGAATATAGATCTGGCGAGCGACACTTCGCCACCGAAAATAATATGTCTAGACAATGCTAGAAAATAAATGTATGGATAGAACTGAAAATACTGATTAAACGAAACTTTTTCATGATTGAAGTCAAAAGAATAGAAGAAAAGAAGGAAGGAAGAGGAGGAGGCGGCAAGGGTTTCCCTTCGCCGCTCCTCTCTCCCCTTGCGTACCGATTACTACCACGAAATATCTACTTGAAGTTTGTAATGCTAACGTACTCCTTGTGTACTATTTATATTCCAAAAAATGTTGAATCCCCAACTCATGGCCCCCTACATCCCGACCAAACAAGGCATTTGGGAGATTGTTAGTCACGGTAACTCGATCATGAATTGTAACATCCACATGGCCGTTGCGAGTTTCGATCATGACCTTTGTCAATGTTCCAACTTTTTCATCACTCTCTCTTCTCGGGATTTGGTTTCACTTTCATCTTATTGCATACTACGTATAATTGTTCCAAAATATATATATGGTCTGGAAACCATTGTATTGTTAAACTTTGACTATATAAAGTTTATTTGTGTGACGTCGCAAGAATGCATATTAATGCAGGAGAACTTAAAAGTCGTGTTATTGTATTCCCAGTCGTCGAATATCTATGTATTTATTCATCATATCATATGTCATATAGTATAAGCTTCCCCTGCTCGAATTTATTATTAATTATCCTATTCCTCGATTGGGATAGTGTGACAAAAAATTAATTGAAAGTGGGGGTGACGACAAGCTCACTCATGTGCTGAGTCAAATAGAGAAATAGTGTATTTCATGTACATGTGTGCAAGTGTTTTATGAGCCTATTCTGTCATTCCACGCAGACTTCAAAACATGAGCCACCGCACATATGGTCCCACTTGCAAAAGATCTATATTGGTGACAGCGCCTTTAAACTATTTTTGTGGTTGTTACACCACTCATTCGGATTTGGTCGACTAATCGTCAACTTCTAAGAGTTTGAAGTAAATCCAAATTAATGGAATAATTTGCTTAATTTGTAAGGATGTTTTTAACTGGATTGAAGCTTTTCAAGTCTAGTTTCATTTGGTTGATCTGGTCAGATCTTAATAGATGTCTCGTCCATATGTATTTTATAAATGTCAAAGTCTAGTCTTTTCTGATCTGATCTGATAGGTTTAAGTTTAGTCAGGTCCTTTCTGATATGGTCTGGTGTACGACTGAAATATATCAGACCAAATTGAAATAGTTTGGGAAGAACGGCCAAAGCATAGAACAAACATAATCGAAAAAGAAGAACAATCCAGTTTAGTCACACATCTACCAAGACTCTTGGCTACCTAGAATATAAGAGTTGTAATCCGTTACTTGTTTGGATACATCTCTCGTGCTCTTTCAACTTTACATGAATCTAGACGCTAGACGTACTCCTGAAAGCCCCAGCTAGCGGTGCAGCGGAGTGCGAGAGGCCAGACTCCAAAGTTCGCCTCTCGCCTATGGTTAAAGATAAAAGCCACACCATAAGAGTGCATAAGAAATGAACTTTTACTTTTTTATTTTTTATTTTTAAAAAGAAACCGTTTCCAAGAACTGAATCTATATGTTTTTTTAAGAACTGAACCTGTATGATGTTCTTCCTTTTTATTTAGTTGCAAATATTTAGCTTTTACATGTGTCAACCATTTAAAGTTCATGTGCTTAATTGATTGTTAATAGGCTAATATAATTAGGAATCTACCTAATAGATATTTAGGAATCTGCCTAATATCTATTTAGGAATATTTGTATTTTGGCAACTCTTCTTCTTCTCTCCTCTTCCTCTAATACCAGCTTCGAACTCTTGACATCATGGATAGGAGTATCTCAACAATCCATCCAAGCCAAAGAGGTACTCCAATAGGAGTCCCTGACAGATATATTTATAGTAGAAGAGTTGCCAAAATACAAATATTCCTAAATAGATATTAGGCAGATTCCTAAATATCTATTAGGTAGATTCTTAATTATATTAGCCTATTAATTGTGACTCAAAAAATATAGAATGTTTAATTATATTTAACAAATTAAAGTAAGTCCACTTCAAAATAATTCAAAAGTCAACAAATGAATACGTAGTATCTAATTATCATGAGAAAATGAAACCATTTGGAAGCCGTGTTCAAAAGGAAACCACATCCTTAAACACATACAAAAGAAATTATCATGACAAAAAATAAAAGAATACGGAGTATTTAATAATAAAGCTAACTTCCATTTCTATCTGTATCACAAATAATAATAATAAAAAAAGTACGGAGTATTAAATTTTCATACAAAAATGAACCAACATCTTGATGTTTACACACTTCAAATATATAAAATCTTCAATGTCGTCTGGACATTTACAATTTTTTCGAGGAAACTGTTATCACAGAAACTGCATAGTTTCTTCAAATTTATCATCAGCTGTAAAACCTAATCTATATAGTGGCCTTGTTTGGTAAATGGCTCTTAGGCTCTTAGCTGTTGCTGTTAGCTGGTTGTGTCAGCTGTTTCCTAACAGCTGATTGTGTTAGCTGTTTTGACCGACTGGTTATGTTAGCTGATTATAAATAACTGTTGTGTCAACTGTTTCGAAATGGCTTATAGAGTGTAAAAAGACATATAAAGACATAATAATACTCATCGTATTTTATTATTGCTAAAAATGAAAATTTTATAACTATTGTTACTTGAACGATATAAATTATTTTTATAACAGGAAATTTTAAAATTTATTGATTGAAATCTACGTAATATTTTAGTATGTACTTTGATATATTGAATGTTCATCATATTACAAAAATTTATAGTATCTAATTTTATAATCACCCAATCATTTAAATTAAACTAGAAACATCAAATTAATTCAAGATAGAGATCATAACTAATAACACAAAATATTAGTTAAGCATATATTATTTGTCTAGATAGTACTACGTATTTGATTAAACAAGTTTTGTTTAAAATAATTAGAGTAATTATTAGTATATATTACTTAAATGATTAATTTAAAAAATGCTAACTCAAAACAATGAAAGCAAAACGAGTGAAAAGAAGAAAAACTGGTAATAAGCAAAATAATTGGGTTGACTAAGTTAAATAAAACGAGAAAAACCACAATGGGAAAAAATTGGAGCTACATGTAGTCACTTTGGGAGCTTCGAGCTATAACCTTATGGGAATAAATTGAATCAGCCGAGTGAAGAAGTTGCTCCCCTTAGCTTCTTCAACAATCCATTTTTTCAGCTTTTTAAACTCAACAAGCTAATTTTAAAAGCCATTTACCAAACATTATTACGTAGTATTAACTTTTTTGACTAATCAAACAGCTGAAATGGGTCAAACAAGCTAAAAGCTTGCTGATAAGCCATTTGCCAAACATACCCACTTATAGATTCTAACAATTAGTTTTAGAAAAGGTTTTGTTAGGCTCGAGTCATGAGACATTGTAAACCCTATCAAATATTTGGGCAAAATTTGGTTAGCTCTTCCAATGGGTTTGGGTCCTGTTTGCAGTAAATCAGTTTGCTTCAAAACTTTCCGTTCTACTTCCCATTGGACTCAAGAATGTTTTTACTTAGACTTATTTCAATCCTTGATCAGACTATATTAGATTTAAGCAGATCAGACTAATTCAGATCAGACGAAACCAAACTACACATAAATAGACTAGACCACGTCAAATCAAACCAGAAAATTCCAATCTAATTAAAACATCTTAAATCTTAAAAATATAGCATATATCCAAGTCATTAAAATTTTACCTCTTTTAGACTTTTACTTTGCCTGTCCATTGAGATTATAACAGTAAACCCATTTTTACCTCCGTTGAAGGATGAAATATAAATTTCCTTCAACAGCCAAATTCAAGTACATTCTAGAGCCCGTTTGGTAGCACCAAAATCGGCTGTTTTGGCTGATTCTGCTGAAATTTATGATATTCTGGCTGGAGTGGCTGTTTTGGCTGATTCTGCTGATTTAAGAAAAAAATATTTTAAAAATATATTTTATTAATAAATTAAAGAAAAAATTATATGTAAAAATAGCTAAAATGGTCCTCTACAGTAACTTCAGCCAATACAGCCAGAAAAGTAACTCCAACCTTACTTTTTCGGCTTATTACACAATTCAGCGCGCGAAAGTAAAAGTTACGTGTTTGGTGAAAAAGCTGGCTGATAAGCCTGATAAGCCGAAAACAGAGTTCTCCAAACGGGCTCCTAGTGTTTATATCGGAGTTGGAAATTTCTGAAAAATGTCCAATGTATATATCGAGGTTGGAAATTTCAGAAAAATTGGACTGAGATTTGGGCAAGTTAGGTTCCAAAACCACTAACTTTTGGACTGAAATTTGCTTTCTGAAAAATCGGATGTTTTCTTTTGGACTGAAATTTGCTGGTCTGGTCTGGTCTGAACTGGTCTTGTCTGGTAAACGTATGTTCTCTGTGTATTTTATAACTACGGAAGTCAAGTCTGATCTGGTCTGGTCTGATCTGGGACTGAAAACAGTCCAAAAGAAAACATCCTAAATCCTGTGTCTTTTCTATACAGGAAGCTAGGTTCTGGTTTGAGCAAAGCTTACTCAATATATATCGATGAGCGTGAGATAAATTTCGTTGGAGATTCTGAAATATGGAAGCAATTAATTATTTAATTCATATTAGTATCTTAAATCACCATTTCTAAAGTAATAAATACCGTGATTTGAAATGATTGATACACAAATCTTTGACTATGGAAGAGATGTTCAGAATATTTTGCTTAAGAGAAGTAAAGATAATACTTCCAAAAAGATTGATTGCCTATCTTTTGAAAGATTTTAACCTAGCAAGCAGGATCAAGGTCCAGAAGGGTTTGTCCAAAGTACGATTCATTAGCACAAAAACATAAAGCTTAAAACAGAAGGCTCAGTAAAAATGGAGTCAGAGACTCAGAAGCATTTAGAAAAACTCATTAATGAAAAAAGTTATAAGCTTTTTGTTGTACGATACTGTCGATACATAACAAAAAGCCTAATGATACTCTTTAGGACTTTGCTTTAAGTGGATTGTCCATAACTCAATATGCCAGTCTTGGGGTTGACTCCAATCCATATTAAGCTATTTGTGTCTGTTTTGGAGCACCAACTGGAATGTAATGTCTGATTGATTCCTGGGTTTGGCATGGAATAAACCCAAGCCCGGGTCCATTCACCTAGGAATGGTCCAATTCCAGTGTTGTTCTCAATGCCCAATATATAGTAATCTGACCTGTTAAGGTCTATGTTGGATTCTGGTCCAATTCGGTCAAAATTCTTCTAATATACGGAGTATTAGTCTTATAATATAAGTAAGATGAGTAAGATAGTAACAATCTTAAAGATGAAGTACCAACAAATCCCAATAATTATAAACATTCTAACTTCAAAGATTATTAATCATCTAATAATGCTTCAACTTAAACTTTTATCTGAAACTAATCTTTATTGGGTTCAAGGACGTCCCTTTCTTCTTCATCCTCCGGTCCCCAAACCTAAACTGAAATTGTAATTTTATTATATCCAAATTTTAGAATACCTACTAATTATTCACCCCCCGCCCAAAAAAAATCAACTTACTAGCTATTGAGTAACTCGGCGAGTTAACCTTCTCACCGAGTAGAAAAAATTGAGTAGAGAAAATTGCCAAGTACTCAACAAGTTACTCAAAATATGGAAAAATATGAGTCAAAGTACTAAGGATGTTTTTACATGGAATGGTTTCAGCCTCGGACCACACAAGATCAATATAGACTAGACATCTACCGGACCAGACTTAAACAAGCAAGACCAGATAAGACAAAAGATTTCAATCCAAGTAAAAAATATCCTGACTGGCAAGGCCTTGCCCCAAGTAGGGTGTACTCGGCATGTACGCAGTGGTTAGATAATATAGCCAGTTTCACCAAGCTATAGATGACCCAAAATTGTATAGTATGAAACTGGACAGTGCTCCCTGTTCCGGACGGAATGCGGGGTAGTTCAAAGGGTAACATACACCAGAACAATCACACTACAATTCCTTTTCAGAATCGGGACCGTGTCTGCCCCTAGTTTAGATACACTTAGGGTTGGTTTGAAACTGCTTTTAAAAAAGCACTTCTCAGCTTTTGGCTTTAAAAAACACTTATTTTCCCAAACACTACAACTTTTATTTTTCTCGGCTTCCGCGTCAAAAGTGTTTTTACTTTTTCTATTACACAAAAAACAATTATTTTACCAAACACTACTCACATTTACTTTTCAAAATCACTTTTTTCTCAAACACTATCAACTTTTATTTAATTACTTCTCCCTATTTCCTTAAAAAAACACTTTTTTAAAAGTAGAAGCTGTTGCAAACAGACCCTTAATAAGTGAACCAGTCCTCAAATATATCCCTCCTCGTTCCCTCACGTTTGGACTCTCAGTCTGTATATTAAAACTAAACATTATGTCAAAATAGCCCAATACTGAGTCCAGTTTAATCCAATACCGTGAATTGTTCTCTATTTGAAGCACCAGTTAAAGCAAATAATTCGGCTTCTAATGAGATTTTTCTCAAACTAGTTTCCCAGCTCGTAAGGGCACATAATTTTAGAAGACATACACTGTCACAAGAATGATCCTGTCCGAACGTTCGGACAGGATCCTCCGTCCGAACATCCCCGTTTGGGGGGGCCCTTCCCGGTGGAATTTTTTGATGAAATTTTTTGAGCATATTCCTCATCAAGTCTAGTTTGCCCATACCAAATTTCAGCTCAAAATTCGATCGGGAAGGCATTCAAATCATTTTTTGAAGTTGACTGCGTTTTTATATGTATATTTTGAGGCAGTCAACTTCGAAAAATCATTTGAATGCCTTCCCGATCGAATTTTGAGCTGAAATTTGGTATGGACAAACTAGACTTGATAAGGAACATGCTCAAAAAATTTCATCAAAAAATTCCACCGGGAAGGACCCCAAATGGGGATGTTCGGACGGGGAATGTTTGGACCTGAACATTCCTCTACACTGTCATTAGGTTTCCTTTTCATCGGCAAACCCACATTGTCAACTTCTAGAAGACATAAATTTGCAAGGAAAGCACCTGAACCTAAAAACCAAACCTTACCTCTGTGTGAGAAAATCAATGTATGGTAGAGTCATACTTATATTTAGAAATGGGGGGGGGATGACTAGGTCACTAATATTCATTTGAGCAAGAGAGAGAGTCAAAAACAACTTATTCTGCTTCATGTGCAAGATCTGGCCACCAAACAGGCTCTTAATCTTATAAGGGCCTATAATCTAGATAGTCACATCCTCCTTACATGCATGTACCGAACTACTGATGAAGTTTGTGCTTTGTAGTTTATACTGTGGGTTTCGGCCAATAATATAAAACTGTAACAAATTTGTTAGATTCTGAGACTTCAGCCCTTTTCCATTGACAAGTTTCACAGATTCTCAAAGTGTTTGCCTAACTCATCATTTTATTCACTTGAGCTGAGAACTATAATTGATTCAAATAGTCAAAATCATAGTATAACACCATAGCAGATAGTATAACACATTTATTAGATTATGGGACTTCGCAGGCCCCTATTTTCCAATCATTATTTGTCAAATTATTAACACCTTGAGCTGAGAACTAGCATTGATTCAAATAGTCACTATGGAAAATAGACTAAAATATCCACCCCATCCTTACCAATTATCTACTGTTTCACAGCACCATATTTAAAATTGAAAACTGTGTGGAAAACAGCATATAGGGACAGACTGGAAATGAGAGAATGAAGATAAAAAAGGGGACATATGGAGTGTTAGTATAAGATGGAGATGCTAGGTGAACCACATTTGAGGACTACTAGTAGTAGACCTTTGTATAGGTATCAATGCTGGTCAAGAGCAATGCTACCTCTAAAAGAAATCTCACAACTATACTATTGTAGATATTGAGCAGGATATTTATACAAATATCGTGAAAATTTAGAGATGAAAATCTCTTTTTCTCTCAGTCTCATAAGTAACTGTTATGTTGTTCAAATAATTTGGTTCCACAATTCCTAGCATTTTATGGAACCAAGGGGGCATTTAACAAAAAGGTGGAAGATGCTCTAACTGTTACATACACAAATGTATAACATCAAAACAAGATGTTCCACAACTAGCAAAATCAACTAGAATAAATAAGAAAATTTCAGGACAAAGAAACAGCATTTTACATAGAATGAAACATCAGGGTAAAGCCCTTCATATGGAGCAAACACAATAAAAAAAAAGTAAACACCACCATCAAAAACTTAAGCTTCCAACGGAAATTGAGGAACCCAATGATAAGATAATGTTCACAAATGCAAAGATTCGGTTAAGAATCAAACTATGTGGGTAAGATGAAATTATTGCTACAATCATAATGTGTAAAATAGAAAAATAAAAAATCTGAAGCAACTATCTCGAATAGCCAGAATTCAAATATAAAAACTAAAAATTAAAAATATCAAGGCTAAAAAGCAATAATCAGATTCACCCGGGATCAATTGGTCTTTGGATCAGGCATAGGGAAGAGACCAGCTCCTGCAGCTCCGCGGGGTGGGGAGAACCCTAGGAACTTCTGAAGATTGGTGCGAATACTAATCGAGCAAAGAAAATATAAAAACGCCATTGAACAATCGGTCATGTCCTCCCCTGGCAATCCGCGGTGACTCATCTTCTGAACAAGCCGAATCGGCACAAAGGGCAATTTCGCCACTGGCTTCCCCTCAAACAGGTTGTTGAGAAATCCGAAGACAAGGAACAGAACCACCGCGACTACAAACCCCGATTTGAACTTGAAGAGTGATAGGTCGCGGCTCGACTCCTTCAGCGATGTCTCGACCCGGTCGATTTTCTTAGTTTTGGACTTTTTGCTAGTGAGAAGTGCTGCGGGACTGGAAGATTCGAGAGTCTTCATAGTTTCGAGCTTCTTGGAGGCCTTGTCGATGGAGGACTTCAGGGACTTGTAGGAGGCTGTGCGGTAGATTAGGAGCCACGAGATGGCCTCGCAGATAATGGCTGTGCAAATTGAGATGCCGACGACTGTGAGGCTATCGGAGTAGCGGAGGTTCGAGAGCGACATCGCCGCCATGTGAACGGCGGTGCCGGAAAATTCAGAGGAGATAGAAACGTTGTTTCGTTGGGAGAGCGTTAGAGAGCCCGGAAGACGTGTCCTGATGTACTCCGTACTTGTTTTTATTACTCGAATTATTATCACTCCTATTATTATTGGGGACGTTGACTTCGAATAAGCAAAACTAATAAAAACAGAGTTTTAGATATCTGTCCGTTTGTACATTTTAAATTATGAGATTTATCATTTCATTCATGTGAAACATTTTTTTTATACTGTTAAATTATGTAGTAATGAAAACAAATTATATTTTTTCTCGAATTTGCTTAAGAGACCATTTTTACTCTCACCATTGTAATAACTAATAATGTTTGACATTAGGGGTGCAAACGTGTCATGTCGAACTCAAAGATGCTCGAACTAGAGTTGGAATTCGAGCTAAAAATAAAATTTTATTTTTCAAATTATTAAAATTATATTATTATATATTAGATAAATAATATCTAATATTGTACTTAATTGTTTTCATTTTTTAGCTTCTCTCTTTCACTCACACTCTTACTCCTTACTTTACTATCAATCAAATTTTAAAATATACAAAAAATAAACACCAATAAATAAATCAATATAATACATATACGAATAAATATATAATCATTTATTTATTTAATATTTTTTTAAAATTAACTCACGAGTTGGCTCGCGAGCTCACGAGCTCAAAGGAATTGATCTTGGCTCATTTGCTTAACGAACCGGCTCGAGCTCAACTCGAGTTCAAGTTTGACCGAGCGGCTCAGCTCATTTGCACTCCTATTTGACACTTTCCTTATTTAAATCTTCCAAAACAGTTTGTCATTTGTTTCTAAAGTAATAAAGTTGTATTTGATCTATTTTATCTCCACGATACAAATAAAGTCCTCAAATGATCAAGGGGATTTCTGTTTCTCTTGGTCTCGGAATTTTACTCCGTTGGAAGCTGAATTATTGAGCATTCGTGAAGCTCTAAACTGGTAAAAAGAGCAATGTTGGCCAAACGTGGAAGGGGAGTGATGGAGTCTGATGTGGTCGGGGCCATATCAGAAATTCACAACTAAAACAGTGTATCTTCTTTGGGTGTTATAGCGGATGATATTAGAGTTATGAGTTCGGAGTTCTTGAATCTTCGTTTTTCTCACGTTAGGCTATTTGCGAACAAAGTTGCTCCTGAGTAAGCTAGAGTGGCTTGTTCTTTGTTTGATAGGCGTTATTGGTGGTTTAATCCTCCTAATTGTATTGTTGACAGTTTAAACTTTGACTTTATTAACGGCAATTAATTCTATTTTCTCAAAAAAAAAGGCCCTTAATTAAATTTATTATGCTTATTTGAGGTTAATTTTACTATCCCCTATAATACTTAAATTAGCATCAATGATTGAAACTTTCATATTTAAAACTACACTCAAATGATGTTGAATAAAAAATGGAAGAGTTAGCTTACCAAAAAACTATTTTGACACAGATTTATAATATAGTTGTGTCAAAGATAAAAAGAGTAAACGTGAAATGAACTTCATTTTAGGAAGATGATATGATATTTCAAACCAATTAATTTGTCGCAGGTGTGTGGTTGCACCAAGTCGTAATTTTAGATTGAAAATGGGATTGTACTTTATGGTGCAAAACACAATATGGAATTCTTATCACAAATTAGAAATGAAGCAAAGATGGTTTGATCATAGTATATTTACATACGAAGTGATATAAAAAAGTTATAGTTTTAATTTTATTTTTTCTATTAATGAGCTCACAATGTGTACAAAAAATGTGTCCACGTGTCTGTCCTTCACAGAAATTTTGTCTGTCACAAACAACTCATTTTGTGTACACATTTTGTGTCCTTCTAGCAAAATTCTTAGGAGGCGTTTACTTCGCTGCTAAAGTCACAGTTAGGTTAGTAAGACAGGTGAAGTAAACATGCACACTGCTTATCCCGAAGCAACGGGCACTGGTAGCAAGCTCAACTTCTACCTGAAACTGTGAGGTGGCCTTCCCCGTGAAGGGGAGGTCAGTACTTGGAAGCATTCGAAAAGTACAATGACAACTTTACTAAGTATAATCAATGTTTCAATTTCTAAGACCCTCAAATAGAGTGATGTCATAATATAATGATAGTTCTTCTTTAACCCTTATTATCTTCATAATAAGTTAATTAATTAATTTGTCGGCACACGGGCCCCTTTTTACATTCCATTATACTCGTCGTTAGCACGACACCGCCTGTAGGTCTTATCATCCTTTACGAGATTTGTCACCGCTATCCGAGGCCTCATCGGGCCCTCGGGCCGGAGTCCAACATCCCGCCCCTGGACTCATACCCATCATCCCTTAGGAAGGTAAGGTCCATTCGGGGTCCTACCTTAAGTGTTACCGCTGCCGGGAGCCCGGGAGCCTCGTAAGGTCTCCGGTTCGGATTCCACCCTAACCCGTAAGAGATTTGTCACCGTTGTCGGGAGCCTCGTAAGGTCTCCGGTTCGGATTCCACCGTAACCCGTGATCACGTTGCAAGTCCATGCTATCCAACCCCGCTCTCTAGAGTCGGGAAGGGCCATGGTCCTTGCTATTTACCTTAATTCAACCGGCTATCCTCAAGGACTACCGAATACACCCTTAGGCCAATCCTATATCTAGGATCAATTTATTATTCACTTTATCTTGGGTATCCCTTAAGGCCTACGGCCTACCCCTAGTATCACTTAAAGTTCATACTTATCCACCTTAGTATCTCTTAAGACTACTTAAGGCTCAACATTTCACAATCCCAACCTTGGATCAATTATAACATATTCTCATTCCAATACCCCGACTAGTATCCTAATACTAGTCGGATAAATTCCAACAAAACAACTTTTCAATTCATAGTTATATAGGCAAATTCCAAACTAATTTTCCTTTGAAAATATAGTTCACATCCATATACAAAATATAACTTTTAATCACTCATATACTCTTATATGAAGTAAAAATTATATTTCAACATAAAGTTTATAGTTAATTCCATTTTCAAGCCAACATGCTCATAGCACATAATCATACACGATTTATTATTTTATTTTTACATTTGTATATTATGCTCCTTTCCCTTATAGACAATAGTCCTCTCATTCTTAGCCATTATTAATCATTAATAATCCATAAAAACACATTTAATTTGTCACGCCCCGGACCTCCCCAGACACGTCAACAACCCGCCGTACAATACGAATAGTCAACCGCAGTCCAACACATTCATATTATACAAGGCGTCTCGAATATCATTCACACGTAAGCCATCCATAAACAACATAACAAGCAATCGAATACGTAGCGGAAAACATAGTTTGAACACAAATGCCACACGTGGCTAACATGAGCACGCAGGCTCTATAGTAAAATATTCATGAGCATGTTTTTTAATGTTTAAAAACAGAATGGAGGTAGCACGAACCAAGTCTTCCCTCCTAGATGATCTCTCGAGCAACGAGCACAGGAAGCAAGCTCTAGCCTCAACCTGAAAAATGGTAGTGGGACGCCCCCGAAGGGGTCAGCACTCTACCACATCACCATACAATTCATGTCACTCGGGTCAATGTCCTTACCTTGTGTTCTAGAGCTCGGCTCTATCACATCACCACGCAAGCCCTAGAGCTCGGCTCTAGCTATTCAATACATAGACTACAAGTCTACCACCTTACCATGCATCCTAGAGCTCAGCTCTATCACATCACCATGCATGAAGGTCCAATTCTTAAGCAACCCTATGCCTAGAATTAACATATCAATAAACTACCATGGGTCATCCTTAAAGACTTTCCACCACTTAACCTTAGTTTCATACTAAGTCACCATATACACTTGAAGTATATTCAAGTGCATTTCATACAATCCAATCCCTAGGATCAATTCCATCAATAATTTCCAATAATCACTAACTAGTATTTCAATACTATTAAGATTATTGTTATCATACAAATATGCTCATTATTTGTAATCCTCTACATATTTATAATTATGTAGCAGCAACTTAAGTGTTCAATCTCAACACATAAACATTCATTTATGTATCCACATAATTCATACATGAGTATAATGCCTATTTCACAAAATAGTTCATTTATAACTCATTTAATCTCATTTTATTCATACATTCTCAACTCATTTCCAATTTCATTCTTTGGCAACCATATCCATATTTCATCATAATATAATCATCATAATCCATAAAAATTATGATTTAGGCATTTAGGTAATCTCATGCTTAACCTACAAGTTGTAAGCAATTAGATGTCAATCCTCACCTCAAATGAGCTTTAAAACTTTCCTTCTCGATCCAATGACCAAAGCCTCGGCCAAGGGAGCTTGAGAACTGATTCCTTGCTTAGAAATGAGTGTTAAACAGCCCCCTCAAAGTGCTAGTTCAACCCCTAATCGTTGATACGAAAACAGCCCCTAGAATGGGTGTTTTCCGGCTAACTCGTTTCCTAGTTTCCAAGATTTGCTCTAGGTTAGTATCCAACCTTTACACACATAAAATAACTTTATAAGGACATATTATACACTTGAATTAGTGTATAATAGTCCCACCAATCGTTCATATCATTTGGAAAATGAAAAGTAATGTTTTGGGGTTAAAACTCACTTTAGAAGATTAAATCCTCTCCTGCGAGGTTGTGTTTTGCTCGGACGATTTGGAAGCCTTCCACTACTACGATTTCTGCAAACCAGACCTTCACGGATTCCTCGTCTTGAGAGATTTCTTTTGGTATATCATACGCCTTATTTGGATGAGTGAAGCTGAAGTTATGGATCAAACAAGTAACCCTATCTACTTGAAAACGAATCCTGCGGCCAGCTTCTCTCTTCACCTCTCCCTTGGAGTATGTGGCTCTCTCCTTCTCTCTTATCTTGGGAGTTCGAATGGGGGTTGTGGAGGTGACTAATAGCTCTCAAAAAAATGATAAATCATGTGGCTTACAAGAGGGCATGGGAAGATATTTGGCTTGTGAACAAATATGGGGTGGACCTCCTTTGTTTTTGTTTTCTCTTGAAGTTGTTTTGAGTAGGTGAGCCAAAGTCCGCCCCATGAAGTCAATAACCCTCATTTCCTTTGTCTTTCAGGTACTCAAGCCATGTGGGATGGTCTCCAAATGATCCCATTCAATTTGGGGTCCAAAATATCTACCAATACTTCCAAAAATGGGAAGACGGGTCCTATTGTTTTATCTCTTGTCAAAGATGTCTTTTTGTACTCATCCTAATTTATTTAGAACAAGTCAACTTCCTACATCACATTATTGATCTCCAATATGTGTAGACTCATATCAATAATTTACTTGATGGATATCATAGAAGGAAAATCATACTCCCATTATTTAGCTCAATAATGCCAAAGATGGGGCTATAGGCATTTGTATTCTTCTCTAATCATTCTATCACTTATTTTGACATTTGTCATTCATATTATTGGGCTACTAGCCGTGTGGGTCACTCCCGAGTGGGTCTAGGATGCCATTCTCAAATACTTGCTATTTTTAGCAGATTGGGCCCGAAATAATGGTTGGGCCGCCCGTCCTTCCTCAAATTGTCTTGAAAGATTATGTATCACTATTTAGATAATGTTAGGCTCTTTTATTTATTAATAACGCCCAAACGAGTATTCGCAAGCCCGACACTAATATACGAGTTCGAACGGTATAATAATCGATCATTAATTACGTAAAAACATCAATCATTTACAATTGTTTGGGAATCAGAAATTCAATACATAAACTTTGAATTTTTAAATTGAATTTTCAAGGACGTTCGGGTGCGGTGTCACAAGTTCACCCCCCCTTAACAGGAATTTCGTCCCCGAAATTCACAGCTCTACTCGAATAGGAAAGCGTACTCCTTCCTCATCAAAGCCTCTGTTTCCCATGTCTCTTCTTCGACCCGATCGCTCTTCCAAAGTACTTTAACCATTGGGACTTCTTTGCTCCTCAGTTTCTTCACCTTTCTATCGGTGACCTTGATTGGTTGCACAGCGTAGTTCAAATCCTCACGTACCTCTACTGGCGGCTTTTCCAATACGTGAGAGGGATCATGCACATACTTCTTAAGCATGGATACATGAAACACATTATGTATCTTCTCTAACTCCGGAGTCAGCTGTAGACGATATGCTACGGGCCCAATCCTCTCTATAATTCTGAATGGACCTATATATCGTGGGTTAAGCTTTCCTCGGGTTTGGAATCGAATGATTCCTTTCCAAGGGGAAACTTTCAAGAATACCTCGTCATCAACCTTAAACTCTAAGGTTCTTCGATGCTTATCTGCATAACTCTTTTGTCTATCCTGAGCCGCTTTGAGTCTCTCTCGAATCAACTTCACCTTTGATTTGGTGACCTCAACCAACTCAGTACCCTCGAGTTTGGCCATGCCAACCTCGTCCCAGCATAACGGTGTACGACACCTCCTCCCATACAATGCCTCGTATGGAGGCATACCGATGCTTGCCTGATAACTGTTGTTATAGGCAAATTCCACAAGTGCCAAGTGGTTGTCCCAACTTCCTTGGAACTCCAATGCACAAGCCCTCAGCATATCTTCTAAGATCTGTATGACTCTTTCAGACTGAACTTCAACCTCGTTCCCATAGACTCCTGAAATTTCGGCCAAAAACGTGATGTGAATCGTGGGTCCCTATCAGATACAATGGTCACTGGGACCCCATGCAGCCTCACGATCTCATCCGTATACAATTTGGCTAACCTCTCAAGTGGGTAGGTAGTGTTGATAGGCAAGAAGTGTGCACTCTTCGTGAGCCTATCCACAACAACCCAAACTGCATCATAGTTCCGAATTGTCCGTGGTAAACCTACCACGAAATCCATAGTCACATGTTCCCACTTCCATTCAGGAATGGAAAGTGGTTGTAACAAGCCTGCTGGATGCTGATGTTCTGCCTTAACTTGCTGACAAGTAAGGCATCGACTAATGTATTCAGCTATTTCCCTCTTCATACCAGACCACCAGTAACTTTCTTTCAAATCACGATACATTTTCATGCCCCCCGGGTGCATGGCATAAGCCGATGAATGAGCCTCCTCTAAGATGGACTTTCGGAGCTCATCATCTGACGGTACACACACTCGGTCACGAAATAACAAGAGACCATCATCTCTTTCCCTGAAATCCTCCACCGGTCCCGCTTGCATGCGTTCCCGGACCTTTATAAGTTCTACGTCAGTCTCTTGACCCTTCTTGATCTCATCAAGTAAGGTCGGTCTCACCTCGAATCGTGCCAATAAGGCACCGTCGCTAGATACATCCAATTGGGCCCTCAGTGCCCTCAAACTAGTCAACAATGCCCCAGACGAACTCTTCCGACTGAGGGCATCTGCTACAACGTTTGCTTTACCTGGATGGTACTCAATAACTAGATGGTAGTCCTTTATCAACTCCATCCACCGTCTCTGTCTCATGTTTAACTCTTTCTAAGTAAACACGTACTTCAAGCTCTTATGATCAGTATATATGTGACATGTCTCTCCGTAGAGATAATGTCTCCAAATCTTCAGTGCAAACACTACTGCTCCCAGCTCCAGATCATGGGTAGGGTAATTTACCTCATGCTTCTTCAACTGTCGTGAAGCATAGGCAATTTCTCTCCCCTCCTGCATCAACACACACCCAAACCCTTGGATGCTCGCGTCACTATAGACATCGTACCCCATACCCTGTTTGGGTAATGCAAGTACTGGTGCCTCGGTCAATCTCTTCTTCAGTTCGATGAATCCTTTCTCACATTTGTCATCCCATATAAACTTAGCTCCCTTTCGAGTGAGCTTTGTCAACGGCGACGCCAAAACAGAGAACTTTTCCACGAACTTTCTGTAGTAGCCTGCCAATCTAAGGAAACTACGAATTTCCTTGACATTCTTTGGTCTCTCCCATTCGGTAATGGTCTCTATCTTCTTGTTATCAACAGCAATTCCCGATCCCGAAACCACATGCCCGAGAAAGCCAATTTCCTTTAGCCAAAATTCACATTTAGAAAATTTGGCATAAAGTTGCTTCTCCCGTAGTGTCTCTAGAACAAGTATCAAGTGCTCCTCATGCTCTTCTTCACTCTTTGAGTAAATCAAGATGTCATCTATGAACACAATCATGAATCGATCCAAGTATTTATGGAATACTCGGTTCATCAAGTCCATGAATGCCGCTGGGGCGTTTGTTAACCCAAACGACATAACAAGGAACTCAAAATGCCCATACCTTGTGCGGAAAGCACTCTTTGGTATGTCATCTTCCTTAATCTTCAATTGATGGTACCCCGACCTCAAGTCAATCTTCGAAAACACGGTTGCTCCTCGTAGTTGATCAAACAAGTCATCAATCCTAGGCAAAGGATACCTATTCTTGATTGTGACCTTGTTCAGTTGACGATAGTCAATGCACATTCGAAGTGTCCCATCTTTCTTTTTCACAAAAAGAACCGGTGCTCCCCACGGGGAGTGGCTTGGTCTAATGAAACCATTATCCAAAAGCTCTTGCAATTGGGTTTTCAACTCGTTAAGTTCAGCGGGTGCCATACGGTATGGCGGTATGGAGATTGGTTTGGTGTCGGGCTCGACCTCGATCACAAATTCAATCTCCCTATCAGGTGGAAGCCTCAGCAGGTCCTTTGGGAAGACATCCGGGTACTTACAAACCACCCTCACGTCGTCGATGTTCGTTTCCTCCTTGGTTTTGTCAACCACGTATGCTAGATAAGCGTGGCATCCCTTTCTCGTCATACTTCTCGCTCTCACAGCGGATATGATACAGGTGTTTGATTTGTCTCGGTCCCCCTCGAAGCGTAGGGTATCCCCATCATTGCCTTCGAGTTCCAAAACCTTTGTGTAGCAATCTACCCTAGCATGATGCTTTTCTAGCCAATCCATCCCTAGGATTGCATCGAACTCCATCATACTCAGCGGTACGAAATCACAAGTCAAGGTTTGGCCACCGATTTCCACCATACAAGATGGATAGTAATTGGTTCTTTCAACGTCTTCCCCTAGTGGTGTTGATACCACTAAAGTTTGCGTCATTGGTATTGATTGTATCTCTAAGCCCTCGGCGAACGCCTCACTTACGAATGAACGTTGCGCTCCGGTATCGATAAGGATTCGTGCATGCTTCCCATTAATCTTTAGTGTTCCTACATTTATAAGTCATGTGAGATACCTTTCCTACCATTCTTATACATTTAGAGAGGTTTATTATGTTCACACACGTGTTTGGGATCAAGAACGGGTCTTAACGTTGCCATACGGCGCGAAAAAGTTGACTTTGGGCTGCCCAGGAGGTACGCACGGCGTGCCTAGGAGGTACGCACGGCGTGCGTGTCTTATAACCTCAAAACGGAGCTACTGCCACCAACGCACGGACCAACGCACGGACAACGCACGTCCGTGCGTATAGCAATTTCTTCCCGGTTGCTACTGCCACCAACGCACGGACCAACGCACGGATAACGCACGGCCGTGCGTATAGCAATTTCTTCCTGGTTGCTACTGCCACCAACGCACGGACCAACGCACGGCCGTGCGTATGGTCCAGCCTGGTGTGCGTTGGCGGAAATCAGCCGTCTTTCGCCCGATTTCGCTCCGTTTGACCCCAAAGCTTCGTGCAATGATCCCAACGACTAGCAACCTCAATTTATGGACTAATCAAGGGTAAAACATAAGTATACAACAGGTAATACCTGCAACGGAATCCGGGTTAGCTTGAGCATCCGCCTCCGTCATCGCATAGACTCTAGCTTGAGTCCTTTCTTGATTCACCGATGGCGCGTTGCTCGCGCTTGCTCCTCCATGCCCCCTAGTTGATTGGGAACCCCGGGCTTGGTTTCTCGTCCCCGTGGCCCCGCTACTTGGTCCCGATGACCTTGCCCCACCCATTTGTGGGCAATGCGCCTTCAAATGCCCGGTATCCCCGCATTGGAAACATCTAGGGGGGTCGCGACACTTACCGGAGTGGTTCTTCTTGCAATTGTTGCAACGAGTTGCCACTGAGGCTTGTGATCTCGAGCCTTGCCCACTCGGGCCTTGGTTCCCCCTAGATGGTGGTGGTGGTGCCCGGAAAGATCCTCCTCCGTGGTTCCCCTTTTTGTTGGAACCTTGGGAGCCATGACTCTCCCACCTTCTCTTTTTCGCCTCCTCGGCGTCTCTCTTCTTCCTTTCTTCCCATTGCTTCTCCCCTTTCAATCCTTGGTCAACCACTTGAGCAAACATCATGTTAGGCAATTGTGTTGCCCTGTCACGTATCTCCAAGTCTAGAGCATCCCAGAAGTGGTTCACCATCCGGTTCTCATCACAAGCATACTCAGGTATGTAGTCGGCAAGATCCCTGAACTTGTACTCAAGTTCCCTCACCGTCATGTTACCCCCTTGGGTTAGAAGGGTGTATTCCCTCACCTTTTTGTTCACCTCGAAATCCGAGTAATATTGTGCAAAGAATTCCTCCCGGAAATTCTCCCAAGTGACGGTCTCACCATATTTGCTTTTGGTCCCATCCCACCACTTGGATGCCATACCTTCAAGTAATCTCACCGCAACCCTTAGTTTATATTCGGGGGTGAGTTGCATGTCCAGGGCCGCCTCATTCAGCCTCTTAATCCATTGCGCCGAAATGGAGATGTCACCCGTTCCATCGAACGGTTTGCACCCCAAGTCTCGTGCCTCTTTGATGTACTTGGAGATCCTTATGATTGGACCTCCATCACCCCGGCCCCCATGTGGCTCAATGTGGGCCCTAGAGTCGCCATGGCTTCTCCCGCTTGAAGCCCCGCCCGAAGGTTGCCCGGCTCGGCGCCTTCGGCGTTCTCTCCTCTCCTCACGCTCACGGTGGTACTGTAGGAGTAGTGCTTCAATCCGTGCTAAGGATCCATTTTCCACCTCATCGCTTACATCATCATCATCCCCCTCATAAGGGGTCTCAACCGGTTCAGTTTCCGGTCGATAGGTCGAGTCCTCATAGGACCAGTAGGTTTCACTTTCTGTGTCGACATGACCGTCACTCACGGTCTGTGATCGGCCTCCACGGCCAGCTCCTCTAGATGCCCTAGAGGTCCTTCGACTGCCCTGTCCAGTCTCCACTGGTACACGGCCAGTCGGGTTTCTCCTAGTAATCCTGCCACCACGGTCCATTTCTGAAAGAAATTTGGAAAGAGTCGTTAGACTCGTATCAAATGTCAATTGACGGATAGGTACTGAAGACACATTTTGGCTCGAGTCACCGCCATACCAATTGCTAAGGGTACCATCTTAACAATTAGAGACCTTGCAACCCAAGTACCAAAAGCTCTCCAAGTACAAAACTTCTATGCTCATGGTTTTCAAAAAGAGAATTTTGAGACTTCATTATGAAGTTTATGGACTAAGGCTCTGATACCAATTAAATTGTCACGCCCCGGACCTCCCCGGACACGTCAACAACCCGCCGTACAATACGAATAGTCAACCGCAGTCCAACACATTCATATTATACAAGGCGTCTCGAATATCATTCACACGTAAGCCATCCATAAACAACATAACAAGCAATCGAATACGTAGCGGAAAACATAGTTTGAACACAAATGCCACACGTGGCTAACATGAGCACGCATGCTCTATAGTAAAATATTCATGAGCATGTTTATTAATGTTTAAAAACAGAATGGAGGGAGCATGAACCAAGTCTTCCCTCCTAGATGATCTCTCGAGCAACGAGCACAGGAAGCAAGCTCTAGCCTCAACCTGAAAAATGGTAGTGGGACGCCCCCGAAGGGGTCAGCACTCTATAGGGCTATAAAGTGCTGGTGTGGATGACATCTAATAGATATAAAACAAGTATTTCAAACACAAGACCCTCAAATAGGGTGATAATATAATCTAGGCCGTAACCCCCAGTTACCCCTTTTCAAAATATACTTACTTTATGTAAAAGTCAAGTAGTCAGCCCGTGGGCCCATGTTCATTTAGAAATCATCATTCCCATTCCCCGTGGCTATAAGCCACGACAACTCATAGAGTCCAAACCTATCACATGACATTGTATTCTAGAGCTCGGCTCTAAGACATCACCATACAATTCATGTCACTCGGGTCAATGTCCTTACCTTGCGTTCTAGAGCTCGGCTCTATCACATCACCACACAAACCCTAGAGCTCGGCTCTAGCTATTGAATACATAGACTACAAGTCTACCACCTTACCATGCATCCTAGAGCTCGGCTCTATCACATCACCATGCATGAAGGTCCAATTCTTAAGCAACCCTATGCCTAGAATTAACATATCAATAAACTACCATGGGTCATCCTTAAAGACTTCCCACCACTTAACCTTAGTTTCATACTAAGTCACCATATACACTTGAAGTATATTCAAGTGCATTTCATACAATCCAATCCCTAGGATCAATTCCATCAATAATTTCCAATAATCACTAACTAGTATTTCAATACTATTAAGATTATTGTTATCATACAAATATGCTCATTATTTGTAATCCTCTACATATTTATAATTATGTAGCAGCAACTTAAGTGTTCAATCTCAATACATAAACATTCATTTATGTATCCACATAATTCATACATGAGTATAATGCCTATTTCACAAAATAGTTCATTTATAACTCATTTAATCTCATTTTATTCATACATTCTCAACTCATTTCCAATTTCATTCTTTGGCAACCATATCCATATTTCATCATAATATAATCATCATAATCCATAAAAATTATGATTTAGGCATTTAGGTAATCTCATGCTTAACCTACAAGTTGTAAGCAATTAGATGTCAATCCTCACCTCAAATGAGCTTTAAAACTTTCCTTCTCGATCCAATGACCAAAGCCTCGGCCAAGGGAGCTTGAGAACTGATTCCTTGCTTAGAAATGAGTGTTAAACAGCCCCCTCAAAGTGCTAGTTCAACCCCTAATCGTTGATACGAAAACAGCCCCTAGAATGGGTGTTTTCCGGCTAACTCGTTTCCTAGTTTCCAAGATTTTCTCTAGGTTAGTATCCAACATTTACACACATAAAATAACTTTATAAGGACATATTATACACTTGAATTAGTGTATAATAGTCCCACCAATCTTTCATATCATTTGGAAAATGAAAAGTAAAGTTTTGGGGTTAAAACTCACTTTAGAAGATTAAATCCTCTCCTGCGAGGTTGTGTTTTGCTCGGACGATTTGGAAGCCTTCCACTACTACGATTTCTGCAAACCAGACCTTCACGGATTCCTCGTCTTGATAGATTTCTTTTGGTATATCATACGCCTTATTTGGATGAGTGAAGCTCAAGTTATGGATCAAACAAGTAACCCTATCTACTTGAAAACGAATCCTGCGGCCAGCTTCTCTCTTCACCTCTCCCTTGGAGTATATGGCTCTCTCCTTCTCTCTTATCTTGGGAGTTCGAATGGGGGTTGTGGAGGTGACTAATAGCTCTAAAAAAAATGATAAATCATGTGGCTTACAAGAGGGCATGGGAAGATATTTGGCTTGTGAACAAATATGGGGTGGACCTCCTTTGTTTTTGTTTTCTCTTGAAGTTGTTTTGAGTAGGTGAGCCAAAGTCCGCCCCATGAAGTCAATAACCCTTATTTCCTTTGTCTTTCAGGTACTCAAGCCATGTGGGATGGTCTCCAAATGATCCCATTCAATTTGGGGTCCAAAATATCTACCAATACTTCCAAAAATGGGAAGATGGGTCCTATTGTTTTATCTCTTGTCAAAGATGTCTTTTTGTACTCATCCTAATTTATTTAGAACAAGTCAACTTCCTACATCACATTATTGATCTCCAATATGTGTAGACTCATCTCAATAATTTACTTGATGGATATCATAGAAGGAAAATCATACTCCCATTATTTAGCTCAATAATGTCAAAGATGGGGCTATAGGCATTTGTATTCTTCTCTAATCATTCTATCACTTATTTTGACATTTGTCATTCATATTATTGGGCACTAGCCGTGTGAGTCACTCCCGAGTGGGTCTAGGACGCCATTCTCAAATACTTGCTATTTTTAGCAGATTGGGCCCGAAATAATGGTTGGGCCGCCCGTCCTTCCTCAAATTGTCTTGAAAGATTATGTATCACTATTTAGATAATGTTAGGCTCTTTTATTTATTAATAACGCCCAAACGAGTATTCGCAAGCCCGACACTAATATACGAGTTCGAACGGTATAATAATCGATCATTAATTACGTAAAAACATCAATCATTTACAATTGTTTGGGAATCAGAAATTCAATACATAAACTTTGAATTTTTAAATTGAATTTTCAAGGACGTTCGGGTGCGGTGTCACATAATTACCTTAGGTAATCTCATGAAATTAACTCACTAATTATAAGCAATATAGTCAGCCATCCTCACCTTATGAAGTGCTGAAATAGTTGCCTTTGTTACGCCCTTCAATCAATCCCCGTTCTAAGCCGATTGTAGATGAAAATCCTGGGCAGCAGACGAAAGCCGGGCGGCTTTTGCAAAAGGTCGGCGGCTTTCGTGGTCTACAGCTACGAACATCTTTCTATTCTTGGCGGTTTCCGGCGATTTTGACTCATATCGATTCACCAACTCTTCTAAGTTAATTACCACCACTTTATATCAATATTCTACACTTTTAAACGTGTAGAACTTCAAGTTTAATCCATCATATGATTTCTTAAAAATCATACAACAATAAAATATTTAAAGAACATACTTGAGTTCTTACCTTTCTTCCTAGTTAGTTTCCTCTTGGATTTCCTTCTTCCTTGTGCTCCTTCACGTTCAGAACTTGTGAGAGCTTCTTCTTTGAGCTTCTCTCTCCCTTGACTTGTGCGTATGGTATAGAATGAAGAGGGGAGGTATCTATCCTCAACCAAAGCCAAAAATAATGCTTTGAGAGGACATGGGGTGTATGGATTTTTCTCTACCCATCCACTCCTTCACTAGTCCGCACCAACCATGCTTGGTTGTCCCCCTCCCCATTATTGGAGAGCTTAAAGTGTGTAGAATACTCCCAAAATGGGTGTAGGAAATCTCTCCTAATTATTATTGCTATTTCTGGCAGGTTGGGCCAAAATAGCACTCGGGTCGTCCGAATATTTTTTATCAACCTTAGATGACATTCCATTGGGATTCTAAAATTATTACGATGACCCAACTAAATATTTGGTAGTATATACTCCTTATTATGGGCCCGTTAAATAATTTAAATAATCACACGTTAATTAAATATACCAATCTGTTACACGATTTCATTCGCTAGGAAATTCAAATACATATCAAATTTCACATTCAAGTACATCCGGGTGCGGTGTCACACCCCCACCCCTACCCTATCCTACTTTATTGATCCCGACCCCACCCTACCCACCATCCCCACCCTTGCCCCTAACCATGACCCTACCCCACCCCTACCACTTGCCCCTACCTCGGCCCCACCCCGATCCCGACCCCACCCTAGCACCATCCTACCACCCCACCCTGATCCCGACCCCACCCTAGCACCATCCCACCACCCCACCCCCACCTCCTACCCCTAGCCCTTACCACCCTACCCAACCCCCTACCACATGCCCCTATCTCAGCCTAGCCCCCACCCCGACCCCTAGCCCTACCCTACCCTACAATATCCCGACCCCACCCTACCCACCCTTACCCATAACCACGACCCTACCCCACCCCTTACCACTTGCCCCTACCTCGGACCCACCCTGATCCCGACCCAACCCATCCTACCCCACCCCTATCCCTTACCACCCTACCCCACCCCCTACCCACCCCTACCACATGCCCCTACCTCGGCCCTACCCCCATCCCAACCCCACGCTACCCGCCATCCTACCCCCACCCCTTTTATACCTACCCCTACCCTACCCTATATTACCCCGACCCCACCTTACCCACTACCCCCAGCCTTTACCCCTAACCACGACCCTACCCCCACCCTACCTCGGCTAATACCCCGACCTCGACCCCCGACCTCACCCCTATGAGTAACTGAGCATGTACACGAAGCAAAATTCATATATGTTTCCATCTGCACCCGGCGCTTTCCCTAGAAAAAAGTTCTGGGTCCATTATTATATACCGTGAAAGATGTATTTTTTATCCTCGACTTTGAACATTTCCACGTTTAGTCCTATAAGTATTATAAAATACTTTTGGTCCTTCATCTATTATCATAATTACATTTTCAGTCATTCACTTAGGATGTTTTTACTTGGCTCGAATTTTTCTAGTCTGGTCTAATCTGGTTTGATTTTGTCTAGTCTGAACTTGTTTGGGACTGAAATAAGTCCAAGTAAAAATATCCTTAGTGTGAAAATTAGGTTAAAAAGGAAAGTGTCACTTTTATAAAAGTCGAAAAACTAAGTATGAGAAATTTTAAAGATAGGTACCAAAAGTGTTTTTATCATAATAGTTGAAAGACCCTTACCAGACTAATAGTGATATAATGATGGGAGGAATAAAAGCGACAAAAATTCATAGTATTATTGTTAATGCAGAATATTTTTTTGCATTAATAAATTCATAGAATTTTTTGAAAAATGCATAATATTTTTCAAAAAATAATAATTCAGATACATTAATAAACTAGATTTTATTTGCTATGTTGAGGGATATGGAGGACAGTATTATACCGACAGACAGCAGTCCATGGACATGTGTTTTGCCAGAGAGGGGAGTTGTATGGCCCTACATCGATGAAGCAACAGCGATGTCGGCTTCGAGCTGCCGTAGGCTCAATGCTCTGTCAGGCGTCCCGCCAGCATGGGTACCGTCCTTCTCCCTCTGCTTCTCCATCTCCCATTCTCGTCTATCTTTGAGTGCAAACATTGGCGGATTTTATTGTATAAATGTCATAGCTTGTTCGTACTGCGTAGTGGACATTGGAAATCATTTTGATTTTTGATAGCTTTCTGTGATATTTAATCCTTGTCCAAATGCCAATTGCACAAAGATCGCGTCTTTGTCTTTCTTTTTTCAGCTTTTAACCATGGTGTTGAGTATTCCTCGGTTCCTCCTTGTAGATTTGACACAGAAACCCTAGAATTTACTCTCTGTTTCAGCTCCATCAATAGCCTTTGTCTCTTGTGTGATTTGATATCCGATTCTTATCTATTTCCTTCCTGAGATTACATTTGATGTATTTCATGGAATTAGTGGAACGAAATTCATTTCAGTCAATTTTAGGTTTAATCAAATTTTACTGTACTCTCGGGTACCCTTCACTAATTAGAATATTGCAATTGGGTAGTAGGGTACTGTACCATCCACCGTAAGTTTATACCCATCCATTGTCATTCTGTGCGTGTGTGTTGTTACTACAAAACTGGACACACTAGAGTTTTCAAATGAGAAACTTTCTGTGTTCTTCCTTAAACCAAAACTCTAAAATAGAAAAAGTTCTTTTTAGGTTTTAGTTTCAAATGATCATTATAAGTTTTTAATATTATTTTTTAAAAGTTCATTAGACAACATATGCCACACATACCTTTTAAAGTCATTGAGCGATGAAGTGAAAAGTATCCGAGATACTGAACACATCTCATATTTTATAAAAATAACGAAGGAAAGAAGAGTTGGATTGACCAATAAATAGGAACTAGGAAGTACCAACGAGTGACTTTTGGTGGTTCTTTCACTCTGCATAAAAATCTATCATTTTTTGTTTTAAATGATGGTATAATATATAGTGTTGAATTTGTCTATTCATAATTAGAACTTAGAATTTATCATTATAAAAGTAGGATGTGATAATGATCTGACAGAAGTTCGAAGTACAGTATAAATACATACATACATCAGTTCCAAGCTAAAGCTAAGGAACCCCAAACTGCACTTATGGTAGACTTAAAATGGAAAGGATGTTACATCTATATAATCAGTAATTGACATGCAATTCCCTTGCTCCCATCTTGTTGGAGAAAAAGGAAGAGAGGAAAATACCAAAGAAAAGAAAAAAAGGCGACACAACTATACTTCCGTTACAATAAGCTGCCAACATTAGCAATGCAGAATCATTGTGGGCCATTAGCCGCATGACCCTCTTCCTTTCATGACATGCCTCCTTAGCCCAGGAATGTGAACATTTGATATGTAATCTTTCCAATCTAAACTCTCAACGTCAAACCCAAATTGCCATCTTTCTTCTTTCGACATGCATTCCATCAGCTTCTGAGTATTGCTGTTATCAAACCTGCAGATTTAGGGCCATTAAAAGTTGCAAAAAAAGTG
This sequence comes from Cuscuta epithymum, assembly GCA_945859915.1. Lineage (NCBI taxonomy): Eukaryota > Viridiplantae > Streptophyta > Magnoliopsida > Solanales > Convolvulaceae > Cuscuta > Cuscuta epithymum. Next base: position 147,430 of record CAMAPF010000103.1, read on the forward strand.
CATAGACTATATTGAAGTAATGCAATACGGGTATGCTTGGATCCCCAGAAGAATGAAATGGTTTCAAGTATTTCATGTTTCCAAATGGAACCTAAAGAATCTTGCTAATTACCTTCCACCATAGAAAGTGTATGGCTCATAGATGCTGGCCAAGTACTTTGCTTGCTCAACTGATTTTTTACAGATGTTTTCAATCTTGCTAGATAGCTTTCCATTAGTATTGCCCAAAGTTGTTAGCCCACTTTTGTTTATTGTGTCTCGCCATAGGTGGGAACACAAGGCCTCCATGGAGCTGAAAAGTTTCATTGTTGGGACATCAATTGGCTTTCCCTTAGAGTCAATGTACGGCTTAGAGTGGAAATGTTCATACAACAATCTGGCCAGGTCCTTGAAGACTAATGGGTTTACAACTGATGAAGCAATCTGGTATATATTAGTTCCTGGCTTTCCAGCTATGCCATGCTTTGCCATTGCCGCCAATGTTGCATTGACAACCATGTCAGCTGGAACCTGAAATGAAAAAATGATTTCGATACGTAAAAGATCATCAATTTTTTACCTTTTTAGAGATTTATTATTATAAGCAATTTTTTGAAACTAAGACAATGTTGGTGTTTGCTTGTGCGTATGAGATGTGGTTTATTTTATGGGCTATAGATAAAGTGGTTAGTAGTAAAATGGGTCGTGTACTAGTGTTTGAATGTTGAATTTAAAAAGTTGTAGTTTAAGTGTTTGTTAAAAACAATATATGGTGTATTTTTGGGTAAAATTTTATGGAAAAGTAAAAAGCTGTATTAAACACCCTCCATTCAGCTCACCATTTTTAGCTCTAAAGCACTTCAAGTTAATTCGAAACAGAAATTTAATAATGCGACCTTAAGCTTCTTCTTCTTTTTTTAAATAAAAAACCATAAAACGCATCTAGTAAGCAATTGCAAACACTTTCTGAAAGCCAAAATGGTGCTATTTACAAAAAACTTAAATTTGTGGAGGGAAGTGCGTTTCTGTAAAAAGACATCCCACACAAGCACTAAATTAAAATTGAAGGTTGATAAGTTTAAGTGTATACCACATCAAGTACTCCGTTTGGGTCTACGAGGAATCCCGTAAGTTGTCCTTTCCCATAGTGCAAAATAATTGGATCCATCATCCTTCATGTTTGTGATGTTTAACGTCAGTGTACACATCATCTAAGAAACTTCTTTTCATTTTGGGCAGTTAAAGCTCTGTTTTCTACTGATATCATGTTATTCTGCTTATCAATAATTCAATAGAATAAGTAGCTTTTGACTTATCTATTTGGCTGAAACAGTTGGTGCCAAAGTTTAGCATATTCAACCATTTTAGCAAAATAAGCTTTCCAAAAGAAGCCCAAAGCAATTACCTGTTTCCTTCCATCCATCCAGGGAAGGGTTCTTTGTGGGTGCTCTCAATGACACTAGGCCGGATTATAACAACAGGTATGTCGCCCCGCATATTATCAATCATCATTTCTCCCATTGCCTTTGTGAATACATAAGTGTCTTGCCATCCAAATTTGTTTGCTCTGAGTATATATATGTACACGGTATAAAATTAAAAAAAAATCTTTTAAGGACTCTTCATTTTCCATTTCAAATAGAAAAAGAAAGAAGTTTTATAGACTCATTACCTTTCTAGGCCAAGTTCTTTCATTTTCTGAGCCATTTCATTTCCTTGGAGTGATTCTTTAGCAATCATAACCATCTTCACCTCATCTTCAACGTTCAGCTTAGGGATTAAGTTTTTATTAGTTCCATTGACCACCCTTTCGCCTGCTATGCTGTCACCTATGTTGAATGCTCTTTCCATGATTCTTCCTTGTCGTTGTCCATTAACATAAGCTGTCCTTTCAATGAATTTGTAATTAAAAAGAGTGCAGCCTAAAGAATCTCATTTGGTAAGCTATATATGAATAAAACCCACCTGTTGATACATGGAGGAAGAGTTTGAGCTTCTGGCATTGTTTAGCAAACTTCATTAGGCGATTAGTCCCCTCCGTGTTTATATCTAGAGCAACATCATATCTGAAAAATCATTAAATTAACTTTCTAGTGAAACAAAATAATCAGAAGCAGGACTCTTCAAATAAATAAAAGGGATTTTTCCTAAATGTTACTCTATACTAATTAAATATCCATTATAAATTTTTTATTATATTTTATTTTATTTTAGGACATAAATGCTACCAACACACTAACCCAAGAGGCACTGGCCAAATGCCTGTTACTAATTTAATTGGTCATGAGTCATTGTCAGTTGAATGTTTATTTCTAATGTTTCAAATTAACATTTTCTTTTTCCATAGGTAGTTACTGAGTAGTAATACTTTATCAAGTTATTCTATACATAAATAAATCCCATTATTGACCTTTCATCAAAAGTTGTATTAGCTGCAGAGTTGACTATGACGTCGACCTCCTTGGCGATCATCTCAGCTGTGTGTTCATCCATTCCAAGCCCAGAGTCACACACATTCCCGACGACAGGGACCAACTTGTTCAGCATGAAAGCTTGGTATGATTTTCCATATGTTTGTTTCAGAAACATGAAGAGTTCAGCACTCATGATCTATATAAAATGCATACGTCAATGATGTAAGCCAGAACAATCGAAAAAAGAAGAAAGGCAAACAGATGTATGGATGAAAAGAAGAAATGGCCTGGGAGGGAAGGGTGTTCCTTGAGCGTACTTCTTTTTTCAATCTCTCCATAGCGACTTCTTTATTCTCTGCCTTGATCAAGATGAATATCTTATGCACATCAGGCACTGTCCTCAGTATCTTCTCAATTAGAACTGATAATGAGATGAAGAAACATGGGAATTTCAGTACACGTCATGAATGTATCAGAAGATGGGAAGCACAAAGTCAAGATGTATGAACATGTTAAGGTTTGATTAGCAATGTTTCTTGTTTTCGTTCGTTTTGTATTGAATTTTTCTTATTTGTTTATGTCAAGTATCCCATATTGGATGTCTACCATATCTAATCTAATACCCAAGTGTTACGTAAACTACATGTTATCTTGAGGGTCCTTTTGGGCGAGTTTAATCCTAATTTAATATGGTAACAGAGTAAAACTATGATCCAGATTCCTTAATTTTGTTTGCTGACACTCATAGTGTGAGTAACATGTATGGGGTCTGTTTGGCCAAACTATCCAACCCTCAAGTTGTGTAGCTTCTTAGGGCTGCTGGGACGTTTTAAGTATCCGACAACCACGTCCAATGTTTACCCGATCTATAATCCAGACTGGTTGGCTACACCTTTTAATGATGTTTTGGATTAGTTAGGCCTACTTTAATAGTTTACAAAAATATACAATATTCAGTTGTGTTTCCAGAAATCGGAGAGAAAGCAATGCAGTCAAACACATAACATTGTTTTTGTTTTAAAAAGTGAGAATTAAATTAGAAAATAGAAAACCAAAACGTAACCAAACAGAAACCTAAATTGTTCAAGATGATAATTAATTAAGTAATTAATTACCTTTTCCTAGAAAACCAGTTCCACCGGTGACGAGGAATGATTTTCCACGGATGAACTTCACAATGCCGATGCCATCATCATGCTTCTCAACGAGAGGTGTCGAACTCCCACCACCAAAAGGAACCAAATCCTTCATCCCAACATCTGTCTGCTGGACGTTCCCGTTTGGCGCCAGAATCAAAGTACCTGCAGCCTCCATTAGTGCTGCCTTGCTTCCCTGTTCGGAGACAGCCCTCTCTGTTACAACAGATGACATGTTACTAGATTTCACAACGTTGTTCCCACTGCCACCCTGGCAATATACCATGTTCTTGACCCTCAATGCTGGCAGGTATACTTCTTGGTTTCTGATCAAGAAACAAGCTTTATTTCTGGGAACAATGAAGGAGGAAGAAGAAGAAGAAAGAGAAAGATAAAGAGCCTCCATTTTTGCAGAGGGGAAAAAGAGTGAAAGGAAAATGAGGAGACTAATGCAATAGACAAACAGCTAGCTAACCACCCACTACTTTTTTCCTTATTTTTTTAATTTTTTTGGGAAAAAGAAAGTAAAAAACAAGTTAACAAACTTGAATCCATTAATCTATCATGAAAGTTTGGTTAGATTTAAGAAGGAGATAAAGAGTGAGAAGAAGCAAGAGTGTTTGGTTGGGGCTTTAAAAGGGGGAGGTAAGGGAGATGAAAGTTAGGAAGATAGCCTGAAGCTCTCTTTTTGCCACCCCCTTCACACCATTCTAACTAACGGCTAAGATGACGCGTCAGTTTTTTTAATTAATAATTTGAGATTTATTTTCATGTGATTATTCAACTTTCTAGCAATGGGGTAGCAAAATTCGATAATTTTAAATCTTTTTCAGATTAATTTGAAATGTTCACCTCTCAAATCCTTGACCAACGGACTACGGTGCATATGAGTTTCTGAAACTAGAAACCTTTGTAACAATTCTTTTCAAATCTTGACTATGTATTGGTGCAAAAGAAATAATGTTTTAGTAATTTTCTTCAAATATGTGTTTTAGTGTGACGTTAAGATGAACCTAACCTATCACACACATATCAATACCAAAACAAATCAATCCAAATTAAATTTTGTAGTGCTACAAAGAGACTACAACTTTTATCTTCTAGCTTTTTATACTCTTTTATCTTTTTATCTTTTATCTTTCTTATATTCTTATGCTATTTTTATTTTATACTCCGTATTTATTTATCTTTATTTTATCCGTTTTATTTTACTTTTTTTTCCTTTTCTTTTTCTTCTTCGTGTTTGTCTTCTCTTTTTGACATCAATATCATGGATTAATTCATGTTAGTCGACCCCAAAATCTTTTGGGATTAAGGATTGGATGTTGTTGTTACAAAGAGACTACAACTACTTAGATTTAATCTAAGCAGTTATAGTCTCTTTGTAAGTATTTTAAATATTGTAAATGACTATCCCTAATATTATTACTTTCAGTAAGGGTGTGTTTGGGATTTGGTTCTTGGGAGGGTGGGGAGAACATTTGAGGGTTGATGACCCTCCTATTTGAGTTACGTTTGAGAGTTTAAATAATATTGAGGAATGATTTTGGAAGGTTTTTGTGACATTCCTAAATCATTCAAATGCTCAATCTTTTATTTTACTAAGTTGTGAGTTATTTTAAAATATTTAATTTCGTATCTAAAAAAATATCTAATTTCATATCTAAAAATATTTAAATCCTTCATACTCCTTCCGTCTCGAAATAACTTTCCTACTTTCCTTTTCGGTTCGTCCAAAAAATAATTGTCTGCTTTCCTCTTTTAACTTGTGCTAAAGCAAACAAGAAGTTTATTTTGGGACGGAGAGAGTATTTGTTATAGGTTTTTATTTTTAATTGAATATCTCGAATTAGTTTTTTATTATATTTTATATTTATTTATTTGAGAAAGAAGCAATATATATTATCATCCGTTTGTTTCTACTTTGACTACACTTTATTTATTAATATATGATAATTATTTTTTTTGAAAACTATTATTGAATTCGTCTCATGAAAATAATATTATTGAATTCGTAGTATAATTTTTAATTTTTTTACCAAACGGAATTAAATATAATGACGGTCATAGTTGCACGTTGGCAAACGTGAAAATGGAAATGTTGCAACTAAAAAAGAACGGAGGAATTGAAGTTTATGTATTTAACTATTTATTAAGGATAGCATGTAACAAGTGAACAATGTGGTGGAATGGTGTGAATTTATTTCATGAACACATGGTCTCTGGTGAATGATGCGGAAGATAATGTCACTATGTTATTAGAGATTAATTCAGACTAATTCATATAATCACACATGGTCCCTTGATATTAGAGATTCTAGAGGAGGAAATTGTGCAGACACATTCATATAATCAAATCATCATCATCACCCCCCACCTATGGTAGGGTAAGGGAGATCGGATGTACGCAGTCTTACCCTTGTACCAAAGCACAAAGAGACTGTTTCAGTTGACTTATAGTGAAAATCGTGTCCAAATTTGCATGGACTAGTTGTTTCATAATAAAGAAGCTTAGACATTTTAGAGAGTCATTTTGCTTTATTTCATCATATTACTAAATAAAAAAAATAGTGAGTCATTGGCTCCATACAATCAAATGTGGAAGTACTTTTATAAAGAGGCAGAAGTGAAGCTAGGCAAGCGGATTACAGAGACTGAAGCCATAAGGGTTCGGGTAGCTATTAACGGTGCAATTCAGAAAGGGTGACAAAAAGTGGATGCGAAACGAATGCACTATTAGTGGTTGAGTGGTTCAGGGGTTTCAAAGTTCAAGAGGTCTAGCATATATAGATTTAATTTTGGATGACATTAGTTCTTCTACCGGAATGAGATAATTTCTCTCTCTTTTTATAAGCATTCTACGAATCGTGTTGCTCATCAGCTCATGCTTTAGCAGGGTAGGCTTTTCTAAGCCACGATGTAGTTTTGATTATGAACACAGAACTGACATGAGGATGTATCGGTAGTCTGATGTTGAACAATTTGATTGAATAATGAGATGAACTATTTATAACAAAAAAAGGATTACATTTGAAAATGTGTTTACACTACAAAAGAAAGGTTAAAGGCTTATTCCAAAAATTTCTGTCTCAGGCCCAACACATTATAGGACCACCAAAGATCATAGCCTATATATACACTTTTAGAAAAATATAAGAAAATTGTCATCTTTTATAGTCGACAACTTCAAGTTAGTGCCTCTAAGAATAACTTGTTATTGACGCAATGGGCATCTCCAATGAACATTTTCATCGAGACAGCCTCTCTGGAGTTCTTCAGGAGGGATGAAGGAGTCTACAGAAAGGCCGGGGACGTTAAACGCCAAATCATCAATGGTGTATGTTTCTTGCATACGAACCGTGACAGGACCGGGCTTCAAATGGTCTCCGAATGTTGTAATAATGACACTTGAGTAGCCAGAATGAGCAACCATCACTCCCTCGGCAGGCCGATAATCCTCTATCCTTGTGCACATTGCGGTTTCCCAGTATGTCGCCAAAGAACCCGGGGACTGGATTCGGGTGAGGTATGAATCCTCCAAGTAAATGAGCAGACCGCTTCTTTGGCTGAAGTAACCGAGCATTACGTGTTTTATCATCTCCGCCGTGTTATCGCTACGCTCAACGAGGTCCGTGCGGCTGGAGGATAATTTCAAGACAAAGCAGTCAACTCCCAATATATGTTTTTCTCCCATGTACTCTGCCTTTGAGAACACAGCTGAAATAGCCATAGGATCAAGCCCCTGCCAAGTAAAATTAAGCTATTTCAGTCAATGTGGCCAAACTGGAAGCCCGTTTGTGTCGTCTTAAAAGTTAAAATGGATGAATGTTGTGAAATGTTGAATTAGTGGCTGAAAATGGTTAGTCTCTTCTACACATACCTCAATCATACAGTTTTAACTTTTCTTATTCCACATCTAATTCGATATTGGCAATGTCGAATAGGACAGAAGTGTTTTTGGTAATAGGCTTGGTAAACAACTTCAGATTAAACAGCTCAAACAGGCCAAACTCAAGCCAAAAAATTGAAGTCTTTAATAGATAGCAAGTCATAAGGTTTATGCCTAACAACAACCACTATAAAATAAGCTTAACATGACCTGTTTTCCAAATCATTTCTCCACAAAAGTGACCAAAGTCACCAAACGGTCTCTATTTTATTTATATATATTAAGATTCTTAAGGTTTATTTGTGGAAAGAAAGGAAAGAGTATAGCAGTTGTGTGAGTAGCTTTCCTGGAGAGCGCGGCGAAGAGGGCGGACACCGCCTTTAGCAGCGTGAGCTCCGAGCCAAGGAGTGTGACGCCATGCGACATTGCCATCACTGCCTGCTACAATTTTGTGACCACCCAAAGCAAGCTCAATGAGCCACTTGCTAGGAAGCATTTGCCACATAACAAAGCAACCCTTTTGTGAAACATTGGTGGTGGTGCCTGGTGAGCCAAGCTCATCCACCACTGCCATGAAAACTTTTCCGGTAGTATACATGTTTTTTACCATCCCTTCAAGCTTCCGGCAGCCAGTAGCAGCCATGAAGTGTTGTATAATGTATTCTGATGATGATGAGACCTGTTGTCAAGTATGTCAATACTCAATAGTGGTCAACTGGTCATGTTACCAATATCTCAATCCATCAGCTAGTGTCTCATGATATTTTCCATGCATGTCAAAAACTATAAATGATTTACATATGAATATATGATAATGACACCAAGAATCTACTACAAATAGAAGTTAAACATGGATTTATATGCATAAAGCCAGGATCATCTTTTTTACCAACATAAATGATTCCCAATTTGGTTTGACACACCTATTAAGAAAATGTGAATAAAGTAAAAATGTGTGGTTATTATTGACTAAGAAAAACGTAAATGAATGCTAGACACAAATCATTAAATGAAGTTACACGGAAATGAGAATTTTTTTGAGACAGCCCAAAAAGGTAAGCAGGGTAGTACTTTATGTCATCATACCTTCATGGACTCATCAAGTTTATCTGCACATTAAATGAAGTGTAATTATTTTTTTAAACCTTTATCTACATGGAATTATCTGTTTTGTATAATTATATCTTATCAGGCCATGCACCTTTTCAATAAAATTTTAAGTTACATGAATCATGAATTATAATCAACTATCTAATTGTTAAGTTACACTCAATTTGTTTAACAAGGTTTATTGTAGTCAGAGAAGTACTGTTTTATAATTTTTGAATGATATCTTTGAATGTATGAAATTAGTGATTTGAATTGTATATTGTGATGTACTGATGTGTGCATACAATATTGTACTTATTGTACAATATCTTAAATGCATTCAATTACTCATGCTAGAATATTTGAAATTTTAGTACCATCAAACAGTGTGTTTACAGAAAGATTGGAAACTGAATTAAGTCAACTCAACTTTTAATATGAAGTATAAACTTAATATATGGGTTATATTTCAATTTTTGTTATAATTTTTCAATTATAAACTCAAAATTGTGTTATATTGAACTTTATAGGTGCATTATTTTTAATATTTGATTATTAAGTTGTCATATAAAATTGCTAGCTACTAATATTTAATAAAACAGTCAGAATTCTTTAGAGGAGACGTTCAAAAGAAGCAAGCGAAAAATCTTTACTTGGGATGAAAGGAGTAACTTTTTATATATACTAGTGAACGAAAACTTTTTTATATATTAAATGAATAAGTTTTTTTTTCTATTTTTTGTTCAAATCAAGATATTAGTAACATTAACCTTCATGATAATATTCAACTAAACTATTTTGATTTAGGTCTCTTTAGGTTAGAACTTGTTTTAAATATTATTCACAAGTATAAAATTATACTCCGTATTCAAAAACTTATATTGAATGAGGGACTAAAGTATCCAATAAATGTGTGTAAAACAAAGAGGCACTTTTAAATAGGGACGGGGGAGTACATATGTTTGCATATGTAGTATATGTGCAAACTTTCACCTACACATTTATTAGATACTTTTTTTTTTCTCAGTAAAAAATACTCCGTAGTATCTAATAAAGGTGAAAGTTTGCACATATACTACATATTATACTCCCTCCGTCCCTATTTAAAAGTGCCTATTTGTTTCACACAATTAAAGAAAAGGACATTGTTTGGTACCGTTTTAACACGATTTGACATTGTTTGGTACTGTTTTGTTTACCAAATAAGAAAATGAATTTTTTTTTTGGACGACATGAAAATAAAAGTGAGATGCTTTTTTAGTGACCGAGGAAACGTGTATGTAATGATTTTTTTGAAGTTTTAAGAGAGGTGGTCGCTTCCCCCCCTGAAATTCATCCCTGATAGGCAAAGTTACTTCTACGGTTCTACCAAATTAGGAATGGACCTGACATAGCAGTATCATACTCATGGCCAACCCTCCTACATAACTATCTAGTTATAACTGTATTAATTTTATTCACACACTAACCTGAGTTACTGTGCACCATACACAGAAGTCTAGGGTATATAAATGCCTGTGCAGTGTGAAACCTAACACTACCTTTACCCACACTAAATGTAAAGTACAGACATCTTCCATGTGCAACTAACCCCCGCTAACATCGCATGTCTGTAACTAGGGGCTATTTATTCCTCTCTTCTCCCATCGTATAATTAGTCAAAAGCTTTAATCAATATATGCTGCTACCTTTTTTGACATTAAATATTACTATTGTACTAGACGACAACCTTTAGGGTAATGACCCTCGAACAAAGCAGGGTTACATGCCCCATTGCAATTATGAATATACCCTTTAGTCCTTTACTTTAACTACTTGTCTACTTGTCAGTTTGTTTAATGTTGAGAGTAAGCTGTTGAGAGCTTTATGTTCTTTTATTTTATAGAGTCAACGAGTTATCCTTCAAATAGTCTCGCCTTTTCGTTATTCATGAATAACCCAACCTTTGCACCTCATCTTCATTGACTGGTCCCTAACCGGTTGATAACCTGCTATTCCAAGTTATTTTCTTATCTTTGCAAACCATTATACCATAAATCTCACTTTCACAAAGATAATGCAAAGATAAGAAAATAACTTGGAATAGCAGGTCATTAACAGATCAGGGACCAGCTAATGAAGATGGGGTGCAAAGGTTGAATTATTCTTGAACAACGAAAAGGTGGGACTATTGTAAGAACACTGCTAAAAGGTTGAATTATTAGTTTCCATATTCTTGAATTCGTTTTTATCCGTATTGCCTTCAAAGACGAATTTAGCAAGATTTACATCACTTATGTCCAGACTGACGTTCATCCCATCACATGAACCAACTAGCTCTATTACCGTCACATGTTTGGTTACCTTTTTTTACAAGTCGCGTTTGGTTACCTAGAAAACCTTCTGTGCTGAAATAATTGTCTGGTTTCCCTTTTTGGGATGTCCCAAAATAATTGTCTTGTTTTCTCTTTTGGCAACAATGTGTGGCTCAAATCAATTCACCTTTTTCCTACTCGAATCTCACTCATAACTTTTACCTTTTCAGCCACTTTCTTAAAACTTGTGCTAAAGCAAACAAGACAATTTCAAATCTTCCCTAAATAGCCCCAAAAATTAATTTTCTACATTTAATACCCCTAATCTAATTAATTAATTGCCCCTAGTTCTTTTGGGCAACTGAGTCAATCCGTTGGTAGTGGGCTGTCCGGTGATGGCGGCGGCAGAGGCGACTGCCGTTGGAAGAGCTCCGGTGGGCGGTGTCTGACAACGATGGCAGGCAGACTAGGCAAAAAAATCGGATTTTTTTGTTCTGTTGAAGCTCTGGCGACTAGAGACGAGAGTGGCAATCGGAGAACGACATCGTGAATCTCAGCGGCGGCAGCAGTCGGCGGAGCTTTGGTGGCTGCAAGTGGCAGTGGGTACTCGGTAGCTAGGGTTTAATACCTTCAAAGGTATTTTTTCCCAATAAGAAAAAACTCTTCTATTTGGGGAATTTTAAAACCCTACTCCTATTTTTGCACATCTCACATGTTTACTCCTATTTGGGTAATTAACCCATAACTCAAATCAATATTATTGATTTAGTCTTGTAACATTGATTTTATTCACTTTTAGTAATGTAACTTTACTTAGGATTTTTTACTTGGATTGAAATTTGTTGATCTGGTCTGATCTGTTTAAGTTTGATCTGGTCTGATCAGCTAAATGTCTGGTCTCTGTGCATTTTATAATTGTGGAAGTCTGGTCTGGTCTGACCTAATCTATTTAAGTCTTGTATGGTCTATTATGATCTGTTATGGTCCGATTAGGTCCGGGACAAAAAAAACATCCTGAGTTGCAAATGTAGTATGTTAGTAATAAAGTTGTCTTTAGCAAGGACCTTTCCTCCCGAAAATCGAATCGGATACTTACCAAAACTGACCCATTATGGGTGGTTCGATTTATGACTTTGAATTTGAGAATCGATTCAATTGACAAAATCTAACCAACATATACGAAAACCGTTCAAAACTATAATAGATCAATCCAAATTAAAATGGACTCAAATGGTATAGTTTAATTCTGGAGAGGATTTAAATTGAGCTTTGAGTCCCATAATTTAAATAATTTCATAGGTTCAACTAGTGTTGCCAAACACAAATTGTATGAGTGTCAATATTTATTTGTAGACTATGCCTAGAGGGCATCAATGCTGAACGACCTTTACCGCCGCATCTTTACCACACATCCGTGAAAGAAAGCGTAAAATTCCAACCAGTTACCGCAAAGTCAGCAAGAAAACTACAGGTCAGGAATGTGATATCCACCAAGTCATAGTTTATTTTTGAACTTAGAAGTAAAAAAACAGAAGCTACCAAATTTTGTTGCTTATAACCACTGGTAGGTACTGATGGTTACTCCTCATGAGCAACATGGTCCAGACTCTTGGGCCCAGGCCCAACCAAAAAATCAAAACGTAAAGACATTGCCCATATAAAATTTAGCCATGTAAAATAACGGTTTTGTTCATTTTTAAATATTATGGAGTAGAAGTTTATTGCCTATATATAATATTAGTAATTTACCATCTTATTTAATGAGAGTGACACAAACGATATTTCTAGTTATGTAAAACTTGTTTATGATGTATGTCTAAAGGGGAAAAACGCACGTGCACATAAGTATCAATATACCGCAGTGGATGGCTACCTTCTTTTATTACAAAAAGGATGTCTTGCTTGGTTTCCCAATCAACCATAATCTATTTCTAAGAATATTATGAATATGAATTGACAAGTATCTCGTGACTCGATGACATCACTGTGACACTTTCGAGGAGGTCATATGTTCGAAACTCATTCCAATCAAGGATGTTGACATTTAACATTGAAGTATTGAACATATACTATTAGAGACTAGAAAGTACAACAAAAAAAGAATATTATGAATTTATTAGGGAAACAAAATATTTCAGGTCAATTTAATAATTTTAAAAAATTAAAATGTATCGTGAATTCACTGTAAAAAATACATTTTGGAAACACTAAATCATTAATTAAAAGGTTTCCTTTGCATAAGTGGTAACTTTGCATGCATTCAAATAAGGAAAATGTTTTTTTTACTTACGGATACATAATATCTTTAATATCAAAAGGTAAAAATGATACTCCAATACAATCTCTTTAGTAATATATACTGGGAAAGTTCCCGAAATGGGACTAAAACAGTTTGAAAATTCCAAAATAGGACTGTCATGTTTTTATTCCCAACATAGGAGTAATTACTGTCAAGTTTGGAAAATACTGTCATGTTTTAAGTCTGGTACTGCCAAAATATGACAGTAATTAGTCCTATTTTGAGAATAAAAACATGACAGTTCCATGTTTGGAATTTTCAAACCTATTTAGTCCCATTTCGGGTAATATCTCATATATACTCTTAAAATAAAGGGAAATGTCCACAATATCATAAATAAATATACATTATTATTTTTAGCTCGTTTTAAAAGTATCTCTCATTCCACCCCAATTTTAAAAAAATCATCATGCTAGGAGGTCAGCGTTCCGATTCATCCCAAATTTAAAAAATGTACTACGTATATATTTCTAGTATAAAAAATTTCATGAAATTGTTTTCAAAAATAATCTTTGTGCGACTTGGTGCCCTGACTCCGACCATGATGATCATGATTCCCCCATCCAAAAATTAGAGAAGATTCATTCTATCAATCAGACCAACGTGCTCCGCTCCGTAGTGAGCATGTTGGCATACTCCATGAAAAGTGAAAACATCAACAGTGGGGAAATGAAGAAAGGAGGGAATGAAGAGAAGTCTTACGTGAGAAAGAGGGGGTTTGGGATGGAAGGGAAGAGGGGAGAGAGGGCATCCGAGAACACTGAGGAGCATCCTGTGGTCGGATTTCCTGCCGGGGAAGAACAAGTGCAGAGACGACAAGTGGGTTTTCAGCCACTGTCTCCAAGTGCGGCATTTCTTCGAGCAGTTGTTGCGCAATTCCTCGCCCGCACCAGGAACTTCTGCTAATGGCGCCAGCCGACTCATGGCAGCAGCTTCCTAGTTAGCTTCTTCCCCTTCAATCTATTATGATTTCTGATGTGATGATTCTGCTACTCTGTTAGTGGATTTGGATCTGCTTAGTGCTCCCACGGATCCATTATCAAAGGATGGAGTAATACGTACCCTGCTGAGCTCTGTCTTAAATTTGAGAATCTGATGAACATACATTGATTATGGGTATATATGATGTTAGTATGGTAAGTAGTACGGATGGAGTCATAAATAAGAAAGTGCTTTCTTAAATGGAGTAGCATTCCACGAGGTGTACCTTAACCCCTGCTTCTTTACGCGCGTGCGCCACCTCCTATTAAAAAATAAGGGAAAACTATCAAATAAGCTCGTACTATGTTGAAAAAGTCGATTCGGCACTCGTACTTACAAACACTCAATTAAGTCCTTGAACTATTAAAAAACGCTCAATTAAGCCATTTTGGTCGGTAAGTAACCGGTTTCCCGGTTAAACGGCGACGACAGCGACGGCGACGATGTGTTCGAACTCCTGCAACGGCGGCTGCCGGAAAACGGGTTACATTTAATCGGGAAATCGGTTACTTACCGACTAAAAGGGTTTAATTGAACGTTTTTTAATAGTTTGAGAACTTAATTGAGTGTTTGTAAAGTACGAGGGCCTAATCGACTTTTTCGGTATAGTACGAGGGCTTATTTGATAGTTTTCTCAAAAATAAAATTTCTCTTTGTTGCTTACACAAAAGGGAGGAGCCAAGGGAGTTAGACGCATTGGGCCATTCTTGGTCTACATAAAATGTACACATGCAATTAGGGGGTTTTGACATCAAATCCTGCTACATTTTAAACGAATTGTCTCTGTACACATGCAACTAAGAGGTTTGTGTATGCTTTGTGTACAATTAATGTACACTAAAGAGATGTTTACTTCCCTGCTAAACTCACATTTACAACCTGTTTGGTAACACGAAAATCGGCTGATTTGGTTGATTCTGTTGAAATTTATGAAGTTCTGGCTGAAGTGGCTGCATTGGCTGATTTTGCTGATTTAAGAAAAAAAAAATTTAAAATATATTTGATTAATCAAATATTTTTTAAATATTTTTTTAAAATATATTTTTTAAAATATATCATGAAGTTCAACCTTACTTTTTCTGCTTATTATACAATTCAGCGCGCGAAAGCCAAAGTTACGTGTTTGGTGAACAAATTGGCTGATAATCCTGATAAGCCGAAAAACAGTGCTTCCAAACGGCCTCTTAGATTAGTAAGACAGGTGAAGTAAACACACACGCTGCTTAAAAAGCCGCTTACTAACCGAAAGAGGTGATTAAAGTGTCGCTAACTAAGCATACCACCCCCATGTATTAATTAAGCGGCACTTTCAACTTTTTCAGTTTCCAAATTTACCCCTTGCCCTTACCTTATTGTTACCCCTCTACCTGCTGCCACCACCCCAACCCTACTACCTCGACCCCGACCCCACCCTACCCACTACTTCCATCCTCGTACCTTACCCCTTACCCCTACCCTGCCCCCTACCTCGGGCCCACCCCGATCCCGACCCCACCCTATCGACATCTACCCCTACCGCT
Organism: Cuscuta epithymum; assembly: GCA_945859915.1. NCBI lineage: Eukaryota > Viridiplantae > Streptophyta > Magnoliopsida > Solanales > Convolvulaceae > Cuscuta > Cuscuta epithymum. The sequence goes on from CAMAPF010000103.1 coordinate 163,031, forward strand.
ACCCTACCTTACCTTACCCCGACCCCACCCTACCCTACCTTACCCCTACCCACCCCTACCATGCCCTCTACCTCGACCCCACCCTATCGCCATCTACCCCTACCCTACCCTACCTTACACCAGCCCCACCCACCCTACCCCCTACTTCGGCCCCACTCTGATCCTGGCCCCACTCTACCGCCATCCTACCCTACCTCCTCACCCTACCTTACCCCGATCCCAACCTACCCCCATCCCTACTACCCCCATCCCTACCCCACCCCGTTATCGTGATAAGGGTAGGGTGTAGGGTAGAGGTAGGGTAGGGGTGGGGGTATAGGGCGGGGTAAGGGGTTAGGGGTATGGGTACATGTACGAGGTGACCCCACATATTATATTGTATACTTGTGTTCATGAATGTTTGTGCGTCTATATATGTATAGGGTTATTTTGGACATTTTAATGTTAAACGGTGTTTTAAACCCTGTGAAGTAAACACGATCTCACAACATTGCTTCTTTTATGCTCCGCTTATTAACGCGGGTCTTAATAAGCACCGTTTAGTAACTCGTGAAGTAAACATGTCCTAAGAATTTTCCTAGGCGCATTAGGCGACTCTTATGAAAGTTTGAGAATGTAGAGTACTGAAAAATCTCCGATTTGATACTGCATCCGTGATTCGTTCCAATATATAAGCCTTCTTTCCATTTAGGTCCGTCTTGAAAAAATGTCCTATTTCTTTATTTGATAAGCAAAATAGTGTAAAATAGTGTCAAACGTGTCCACTTTCTTAAACGTGTTTAAAGCCAAAGGGCTCTTTTAAATTGGGACGGATGGAGTATATTTTAGCTTCCACAACTCATTACAAGTAAAAAATTTTAGAAATTGCTCTAGATAGGATTAAGGATTCCCTAAAATGCAATAATAGGACAACTACATTTTAAATCCTCCCAAATAGGACTAAAAATTGATTTCTACCATAAATATCCCTAAGAGTATTAATTCATAATGAAATATTTTAATTCATAATAAAATCTTAAAAACAATAAAAAATCGTATCAAAATACTACCTCCGTCCTACTAAGATTGGGACGGGAGAAGGTGACACGATTATTAAGAAAAGTATGTTTTTGTAGTTGATATTAAATTGATAAAGTAAGAATAAAGTTAGAATGATTTAGAGCCACACAATCTTTACCAAATATGGTATGGGACAATCTTAGTGGGGCTTCCCGAAAAGGTAAAATGGGACAATCTTAGCGTGACGAAGGGAGTAATAAAATATTTATAAAAAATTATTTTTTTTATTTTTTTTAAATTAATAAAAAATAGTAAAAACCCAGAAACAAATATGGATACCTTTTCCACCGCCTCCCAGCACCAGCACCTCCGATCGGTAAAAATTCTTCCATTTTTTCTAAAAAATGCCATTTTTCTGAAAATGCCAAGAAAATGACATTATTACTCTTCATAATGCCAAAATTCTCTTTGAATCTGCCATTATTATGGCATAACTAAAATTTGGCATATTTCCAACCGGTGATGGGAGCTGGTGGTGCTGGGGGGTGGCAGAGGCGGAGGCGTTTTTTTACGTTTTTAATTTTTAATTTTTATTTTGAAAAACATTATTTTTTTATTTTATACTACCTCCGTTCTTAAATAAATGCAACACTTTGACTTTTACACTATTCACATGTTCTACTTTGACTACGTTTTATTTATTAATGTAATAATATTTATTTTATGAAAAAAATATTGTTAAACTTGTCTCATTGTAAATTTTCATAATCTAATTTTTTTACTAATACAAAATCATTTATATTAATGGTCAAAGTTGTGTCTCGGCAAGTGTAAAATGTTGACCGTTGCATTTATTTAAGAACGGAGGAAGTATATATTTTGTAATTTTTTTTTCTACGTTTTTTATTATTTCTTTTACGTTTTTTTGTTTTTTTTTATGATTTTATTATTAATTAAGACATTTCAAAAGCTAAAAAGTTATATTTGTCCAAACACACATAAATTGTCCTACTCTTTTGTGTAAAAGATGTAGTCCTATTTGTGCTTTTTGGCCACTTTTTTCTCCTATATAGATAATTCACTCTAAAAAAATATGACTCCTGAAAAATTGACATCATTTAAATTTGAAATGAGTAAAATTTAATACGTAGTAACTCTATTAGTCTCGTTTAAACTACCAAAGCTACATATGAAAATTGTACTATGATATTGTTTAAAACTAATCGACCTTTTTTGTTATGTATTTGGTTAAGCTCCAACCCCCTTGATTCGTTTTTCTTGTTCTGCCACTGGCTTACACATTATATACACGTGTTTTTATTTGTGAACACGCTATTTCTTTAATATTTTTGTCTATAAACACATAAAATATACAAAAACCAAAAAATAGCCTGTTGCTAAACAAATTACGACATGTATATAGTGTCAGTTAGAGGGCATGTAGAGTGTAGAGGAAGCGGAGCTGATTAAAAAAACTACCCGTTTTGTTTATTTCCTACCAATGTATAAACATTTTATGAAGGCACATATGAGATATGTGATTCCTTATTTACCATTAATTTCTACAACGGAGAGTCCCACTTTAATATGAATTGTTATGATATGTTAACTTATGCCATATGACTCCATAAGGGAGTCATATTGTACTGCATTAAATTTCTCATCCCCTATATCTTTCTTTCCTCCTAACAAAATTCACGTTTTTTCTCCCTTACCACTTACTTAAGTTTTATGTGGTTGATACAATTTTATTTATAACACCGGACTTTAGTAGATTAAATCTAATTAAATCAGACTTGAATAATATACTATGTAGTAAAATATAAAATACTATTCAATTGAATCGAATCAAACTTAAATAGATCAAACCAAATCAAACTTATATAGACGAGATCAAATTAGAAAATTGTAAAATTCTTAACCTCAATATAAGATAGACCCATTTTCATGGAATGAGTGATTACGAAATTTATTTCGAGGTACATAAATGAAAATTTTACCATACAATGAGTAGAACATTGTCAGTTTCTGAGAGTATGACTATTGACTACTAAAAAATAAAATGACTAAACATAAGTTTTGACACCGAAAGAACCCTGATCACTTTAAATGACACTGCCTTTGGTCTTCCTAATGTCCACTGCGGCATTCATTCACAGTTTCACAATACACTACTTAAATATGGTCATTGATGAGATGACCATCGTAGACTTGTTGCCTTATGTCATCGGTGTCACATTACCAGCCAAGAGTTATAAATGCTAAATAGGCGTGTCAAAATAACCAGCCTGCAAGGACCCGCTTTGGCCCGAAACATTTGGGGTGGGTCCGGCCCAACGTACTCGTCTTGCAAATGAGGCGGGTTCGCCCCCCACTCACATAATGGGGCGGCCGAGTATTAGTATTGACCCGTGTCAATATATAAGTATACATACTTTTTGAAAAAACATAGCACTAATATACGTAAATATATGTGTATATAATAAAGCATAAATGAAAAAAAAATCATAAATTCTTTGGTCTTATAATACTGTAACATTTATTTTGAAATATTTGAATTAATCAAATAATAATGTCCCATAAGTGTGGTGCAATGATGGCAGATATTGTAACGGTTTCTGTTACAAGAGCCACCTTGATGGTAGGTGGCTATATAAGTGCTCCATGGTCCTCCCACTCCTCCTATCACAACATACATTCACATGTATGCTTAGCTCCATATCCGAATAGGCTCTAAGCAATATACACCATCTAGAGTGAGGAGTGAAGTGGGAGACGAAAAGGATTTCCGGTGTTCTTCCACGTTCTTCGACCGTTCATCAACAATATGGCTGGAGGTTAGCGATCCTATTATTTCCGCTGCGTTATGTATGATTTTAGGCTAGCATTTGGTATCAGAGCCTGTTTAATCTCTGCCTATTTGTTGTATGAACATCATGAATTTTATATGAACATTCGGTATATACATGTTCATATATGTGTTCATCACATCACACACATATATGTTTTGTTCGTATATATTATATATAAATATATATATGTGTATATGTTTAACATGATTTCCATGTCATATGCATGAATTGAACCATATGTGTGTGCTCATGTATATTCGTATGTGTTCATATGGAAGCATGGATTTTTGTGTGTGTTCGTATGACATATGTATGTATATTTGTGTCATATAATTTTATGTATGATTTTATATATAATCGTATGTCCTATAATCATACATATATGTTGTCCGAAAATTATATAATAATTGTTCGGAAATCATATGAGTTTATGAATTTGAATTGTTATATGTATATATATATATATATATATATATATATATATATATATATATTTAATTTTGAGAGATATATGCATATGATTTTCTCAAGTTCATATGTTAACCTTTTAAATTCCTATCATTATGTTTGATGGAATGGTTATGGTGACATTTAATTCTTGAATTTAAGTGTTTTAAATTTATGAAATATATATATGCATGTATATGAACCGTGTGTATATACATGTGCTTCGCAATGTTTTGTGATTCTTCTATCCGTTTATAATTCGGAAAATATTAAAACGGATGGCTAATTAATAATTTTTGATATATTTTACATACATACATATGGCGTTTCTACATGTATATATGAAATTGAACATGTAGTATTTTGTATCTATGATTGGTATTTGTATGTGTGGAGGAGATGCTATCGGATATGGTGGCCGCCGGTTGATGTAGCACCATAGGGTGCTACGGCGGTAGTGCATGAGAGTTTTGATGCGCCTTCATAAGGAACGCCATGACTCTTTTTATGTTTTCCGAATTTCTCCATGAAGTTATAGAATAAGTTTTGGACTTATTACTATATTTGGGATCCACTTTGAATGAATTCAATTGTGCTATTTTAATTTGGATAAATTAATTTGGATTTTGGAACAATTTAATTCTTTTTCCAGCACATTTATTTTAATTATTACGTGATGCATTGATTTTAATTTTTATGCATTGCATTGAAATTGTGCATTGAAACTGTGCACTATATTAATGCCTTTAATGCGTAATATTGAAGTATTTAGTGCATAACGTATAATTAATATCTTTGATGCGTAACGTATTATTAATGCCTTCAAATGCGTAACGTCTTAAATTAATGCCTTGAATGCATAACGTCGGGAATCAATGCACATATTATTCCCATTAAAGTTGAACTTATGCATAATTGTAATTGACATAGTGCCTAAAATTTAAGCACATTAAGTAAATAAAGTTCTCATTCCGTTACCTTTAAAGTTTTTCCCATGAATAAATTATTTGTGGTAGTACCCAAACAACAATTAACGTGAGAGGTTTAATCGGGGAAATTCTTGGGAAGTACAAACTAGTTACGCTTCAATTTTGATACTAGTTTTCCTTGAATTGTTAATTTGTCTAAAGAATTATTTTTTAATAAATCCTAGCCCCGTCCGACTATCCTGGGAGCATATTTGGGGATTGTCCATCACGAATGTTGTTTTAAGCTTTAAAGGATTGCCTTTGTGATAATATAATTTTATTAATTTTGGAGTAGCCACAGCATCCTTAATTAATTAAAATTATATATTAAGAAGCCTTTGGCGAAAATCACACTAAAGTTAGGCATAAAATTTGTAATTAATTATACGCAATATGACACAATTTATCCCACAGGAAATTTGTTGTATTTTGTATGATTAATTAGGATAAAATATCGGACTATGGTCATAATTTATCCCACAGGAAATTATGATTCGGAATATAGTTTGATATGTTTATCGGTATGGGTACAAAATTATTTAAGACTCATGCATAAGAATTTAGCCCACAGGCAATTTTTATGGCGGTTGAGTCATCATGGTGCATTATTTACATTGGTAATTCATGCAATTCAGTTATATATGTACCTCAAAACTAACACAAGCTATATATATGGACCTTTTCAGCTTCTCAACCCATTACTCATTCCGAATTTTCGTTAGGCCTTGAAATTCCCGAACTAACTGGTGACAACTATAAGGTTTGGAGAGAAAGAGTTCTCCTACACTTAGGTTGCATGGACATTGATTATGCTATTAGGAAGGATGAACCGCCCGCCATTAATGCACAAAGTACTCCGGCTGAAATTGCGCTATATGAGCGATGGGAGAGATCCAATCGGCTCAGCGTAATGTTTATAAAAACTAAAATTTCAGCTGGAATTCGTGGCTCGGTTGATCAGCATAAGAATGTCAATGACTTGCTTAAGGCTATTGATGATCAATTTGTCACTTCGGAAAAGGCCTTAGCAAGTACCTTAATCATGAAATTCTCCTCACTCCGTCTCACAACCGTTAAGGGTGTGCGAGAGCACATCATGAAGATGCGGGACATAGCGGCTCAATTGCAAAATTTGGAGGTAACAATGTCGGAGGCGTTCTTGGTGCACTTCATTCTGAATACCCTTCCTCACCACTATGGGCCATTTAAAATCTCTTATAACACACATAAGGATAAGTGGTCAATTAATGAACTAATGACCATGTGTGTGCAAGAAGAAGAAAGGCTCATAATGGAGTTGGGTGAAAGTGTCATGCTAGCTACAACCTTAGCCAAGAACAAATTTGACAAGTCTCGTACAACCACCTCTAAAGCTAAGGGTAAAGGTAAAATACCACCCAAGGCTGACATTAAGAAGGTACATAAGTGTTATTTCTGTAAAAAGAAAGGACACATGAAGAAAGATTGTGCCAAGTTCAAGAAGTGGTTGGAGAATAAAGGTATTTTATCCTCCTTTGTTTGTCATGAATCCAATATGTGTGATGTTAACACTAATTCATGGTGGATTGATTCTGGTTCTACAATCCACGTTGCAAACTCTTTACAGGGTATGCAGAATCTAAGGAAGCCAGTGGGAAGTGAGCAAAGCATCTTATCCGGAAACAAGATGGGCTCACATGTGGAAGCCATTGGAACATGCACCTTAATTTTAAGTAGTGGCTTTGTTTTAACTTTGGAAAAGACTTTTTATGTACCAAGTTTTTCACGAAACTTGATTTCAATTTCAAGACTAGTACCATTCGGTTTTTCCTTCAATTTCAAGAATAAAGTTATTGATTTATTCAATAAATCTACTTTTGTTGGAAAAGGTACTTTGTCTGATGGTCTTTACCGTATTGATTTGCAAAATGATGCCACACTTAATTCATTTCATGTGCATACTGGCTCCAAAAGACCCAGTGTTGACGAGAATTCCTCTATATTATGGCACCAAAGATTGGGTCACATGTCCATTGAAGGAATTAAGCGATTAGTTAATGATGGGGTACTTAGTACTCTTGATTTTTCTGATTTTGAAACTTGTGTAGATTGCATTAAGGGTAAGCAAACAAACAAGTTTAAAAAGGGTGCCAATAGGAGTTCAAGTATATTGGAAATCATACATACTGATATATGTTGTCCAGAAATGGACATGCCGGGTCAGAAATATTTTATCACCTTTATTGACGATTACTCTCGGTATACCTATGTGTATTTGCTTCAAAATAAGTATGAAGCATTGGATGCCTTCAAGTCTTTTAAGGCTGAAGTTGAGAATCAATGTGGGAAGCGAATACAAATAGTTAGATCCGATAGAGGTGGTGAATATTATGGTAGATACACTGAAAATGGACAAGCACCTAGTGCGTTTGCTAAGTTTCTTCAAGAGCATGGGATTGTTGCCCAATACACCATGCCTGGGTCTCCGGACCAAAATGGTGTTGCGGAAAGGAGAAACCGAACGCTTATTGACATGGTGCGGAGTATGCTTAGCAACTCCAATCTTCCTAAGTTTTTGTGGGCTGAAGCACTAAAGACGGAAACGTATATTTTGAACCGAGTTCCAACCAAGGCTGTCCCTAAAACACCTTTTGAGTTATTCAAAGGTTGGAAACCGAGTTTGAAACATATGCGTATTTGGGGATGCCCGTCTGAAGTGAGAATTTATAACCCACATGAGAAGAAATTGGACCCAAGGACTATTAGTGGTTTCTTTATTGGATACGCACAGTCCTCTAAGGTTTACAAGTTTTATTGTCCATCTCATACGACTAGGATTGTGGAATCAAGAAATGCAAAATTTCTTGAGAATGACGTAGTTAGTGGGAGAGATCGGTTCAGGGATTTAATTCCTGTTCATGATCATATGGAATCCCAACCTTCCACGTCATCACAGAGGTTGATTATTGTACACAGTACCCCTCAAGATCAAATTGGTACTGATCAATCTAATATTCCACAATATGCTGGAAATATTCCAGTGGATCCACCTATTCAGGATAATCAAATTCCTGAGGAGGTTGTTGAACCGGAAGATCCTCATGGAGATGATGGTTTATCATTAAGAAGATCTACTCGAGTTAGAAAGCCAGCAATTTCTAGCGATTATGAAGTGTATTTGCAAGAAACTGACATTGGAGCCGAAAATGATCCTGAAACGTTTTCACAAGCCATGAGTAGCCCGGAGTCCGATTTATGGCACAAAGCTATGAAGGAAGAAATGGACTCCATGAAGAGTAACAAAGTCTGGGATCTAATAGAGTTGCCTAATGGGGCCAAGGCTGTTGGCTGTAAATGGGTCTATAAGACCAAAAGAGATTCATTAGGCAACGTTGATAGATATAAAGCAAGACTTGTTGCTAAAGGCTTTACTCAAATCGAAGGAATTGACTACAAGGAGACATTCTCTCGTGTTTCTAAGAAAGATTCCCTTCGTGTGATTTTAGCTTTAGTTGCACATTTCAATCTTGAATTGCAACAAATGGATGTGAAAACAGCATTTCTTAATGGTGATCTAGAAGAAGAGGTTTACATGAAACAACCTGAAGGTTTTTCTTCTAGTCATGGTGAGCATTTAGTTTGCAAGCTTAATAAATCCATTTACGGTTTAAAACAAGCCTCCCGACAATGGTATCTTAAGTTCGATGGGATAATTTCTTCATTTGGCTTTGTTGAAAGTCCCATGGATCATTGTATATACCAGAAGGTTAGTGGGAGTAACATTTGTTTTCTTGTTTTATATGTGGATGACATTTTGCTCGCAACAAATGATAAGGGGATGCTACATGAAGTGAAACAATTTCTCTTTTAAAAACTTTGATATGAAGGATATGGGTGAGGCATCTTTTGTCATTGGGATAAAGATTCATAGGGATAGATCTCTTGGTGTTCTGGGTCTATCACAAGAAACCTATATCAACAAAGTTTTAGAGAGGTTTCGGATGAAGGATTGTTCACCGAGTGTTGCTCCCATAGTGAGAGGAGATAAATTCAGTTTGGACCAATGTCCAAAGAATGATTTTGAAAGAAAATCCATGCATAATATCCCATATGCGTCGGCAGTTGGTTGCTTGGGATATATCCAGGTTTGTACTAGGCCGGATATTTCCTTTGCTGTCGGGATGTTGGGCCGCTACCAGAGTAATCCAGGTCTGGACCACTGGAGAGCTGCTAAGAAGGTCATGAGGTATCTTAAGGGAACAATTGATTACAAGCTTGTGTATAGAAGAACTGACAACTTGGAAGTTGTGGGTTATTCTGACTCGGACTACGCCGGTTGTGTTGATTCAAGGAAATCGACTTCGGGATATATTTTTATCATGGCCGGTGGAGCTGTTTCTTGGAAGAGCGCCAAACAAACTTCGGTCGCTACTTCTACTATGGAGGCCGAGCTCATTTCTTGTTTTGAGGCTACATCGCAAGGTGTATGGCTTAAGAATTTCATTTCTGGGCTTAGAGTTATGGACTCAATATCTAGGCCATTAAAGATTTATTGTGACAACTCTGCTGCGGTCTTCCTATCAAAGAATGACAAAAGTGGGAGTCGAATTAAGCATATCGACACCAAATATTTGTCTATAAGGGAGCGCGTCAAAAATAAGATAGTGGTCATTGAGCACATTAGCACAGAGTTGATGATTGCTGATCCTTTGACTAAAGGCATGCCACCATTCAAATTCAAGAATCATGTGTCGAATATGGGACTTTGTTCCAATTTGTATTAATACATTCAGTTATTTACGAAATCCTTATGCATTAAGACATTTTTCTCATTAAGATGTGCACACTTCATTATGTTGAGAAAAATGTACCATTATTTTTGGACCAGCAATAAACATAAGGTTTATTCATTAAGTTTTGCCATAACTTAAGGGGCAACATACATTGTGATCACTAGTGGTACTACTCAAGCTAAGAGGACGTAACACTATGATTCATGTCTTTTGTTTCTTAAGGTTATCCATTGCACCAAATGGGAGAATGTAACATTTATTTTGAAATATTTGAATTAATCAAATAATAATGTCCCATAAGTGTGGTGCAATGATGGCGGATATTGTAACGGTTTCCGTTACAAGAGCCACCTTGATGGTAGGTGGCTATATAAGTGCTCCATGGTCCTCCCACTCCTCCTATCACAACATACATTCACATGTATGCTTAGCTCCATATCCGAATAGGCTCTAAGCAATATACACCATCTAGAGTGAGGAGTGAAGTGGGAGACGCAAAGGATTTCCGGTGTTCTTCCACGTTCTTCGACCGTTCATCAACAATATGGCTGGAGGTTAGCGATCCTATTATTTCCGCTGCATTATGTATGATTTTAGGCTAACAAATACTACAATTACTACGTATATATTACGGAGTAATATTTACTCCATATGTTTGAATGAGATGAGCAATGGATTGTCAATGTCTATTTTATATAATTCATTTCATACATTCAATTATTAAAATAAGTAGATTAACTATTCAAGTCTAAGTACACTTTTCTAAATTTTTGAAACTTTTAGCATGTTGTGACTTTGATTTAAGGAAAAATTGACAAGGATAATCTCACATTTGATTGATTTTCTCATAATAATCACACATTTATGTAATCCCAGAATAATCTCAAATTTGCACTACATCTTCTTTCATTGGACTTTGACCGGTTTTTTTCTTTGCTTTCGAAACCTTACATAAATAATCTCACTTTTCACAAATTTGATCAAAATAGTCTCATGTTTCATTTTCCTAACCTAAAATTTTTCTTTCTTTATTTTTATACCTAGACACTTTTTAATTCCTTTTTCCATCCTTTTGTTCTTATTTCTTTTCCATATTTATTATTCTATTTCTCTATTAAGAGAGCTTTTTTGTACAATTTCCTTCCCAAATAGATTTTTGTGTCATTTCCTTTTTCTTCCCGTATTTTAATTTCATTTCCCTTTTATGTTTCTCTTCTTAATCATTCTCTTTTTATTAAATATCTTGTTGCCACTATACTTTTTGTTATATTTTCTTTTTATTTTCAATTTTCCCTTTTTTTTCTTCTTCTTGTTAGTATTTTATGTTTTTCTTCTTTAATAAAAAAGAAAAGTGAAAATAAAAATAAAATTTAACAAAAGTAGAGTGAGAAAAAGATCTTTAATAAAAAGAGAATAATTAAGAAGAGAAACATAAAATGGAAATGAAAAAATACAGGAAAAAAGTAAATGACAAAATATCTATTTGGGAAGGAAATTGTACAACAAGATCGACTCTCTTAATAGAGCGAGAAATAGAATAACAAATATGAATAATAAATAAGAACATAAGGATTCGATCAAAAAAGGAATAAAAAAGTGTCTAGGGATAAAAGTAAAGAAAGAAACATTTTAAGGAAGAAAAAGAAAAAGTGAAACATGGGTGAGCACATTTATGAAAAGTAGGATTATTTTTATGTAAGATTTTCAAAGAAAAGACGAAAATAACTTGGTATAGTAGGTCATCAAGTAGTTAAGGTCCAAAGAAAAAGGATGGAGTACAAAGGTGTGATTATTTTAGAATTGCGTAAAAGTGAGATTATTACGAGAATATCAGTCAAAAGTGAGATTATCCTTGTCAATTTTTTCCTTGATTTAATATATTATTATTTCTTATCATTATTATTTTATTTAGAGATAAACTTTATGAAGATTCAAGTAGTAATGACTTCACGCAAATAGAAATGCATAATAGGTAATTGGTTACGGATGGGCGAGGCGGGTTATGGGTCAAAAAGTTTGGACCCGTGTGAGGTCACGAAGCGGGGAAGGTTCACCCAGTAAAGTCACAGGGCGGGTCCGGTTCTTGTAGTACCTATCCCGCTCCGACCCATTGCCATGTCTAATGCTAAATCAGTACTCTGTAATATTTTATTAATCAAAACTAGATATGAATCATATACTCAATATATAGTTATATACAGAAAAACATATGTTAAGGAGCCCATTTGGTGATTATGTTTTTATGTCATTAGACTTGGGATGTTTTTACTTGACCGAAATTTGCTGGTCTGGTCTGGCGTGATGTGTTTAAGTCTGATCTGGTCCGGAGTTGAATCATTTTTTATTTTATCCTTAATTAATCCAACATTTATAAATAACTAAATCAACTAAATTATATGAAGCTATATTATATATATTATCTTCATTAATTTTATTAATATTAATAAATAACTAAAACCAAGCCAACATTTTTAGTGATGACTCAAATCCTCATACAAAAATATTCTTAAGATTACAGTGTACACATAAAGTCACTGACGACGTAATTATTTTAACCATTGGAGTACACGATTATGTAAATATAAATAACAACTCTATACATCCCAAAATCCTCTTATTCGTATAGTAACATCTTGAGGTGTTTTGGTTAATGGCCTATCAGCCATTTTTTGGCTGATTTGACCACTATTTGATCTTTTGATCAGATAAACAGCTAATAGAAGTGTTTGGTTAATTGACTTTTGTTCTTAACCTTTTGTTCCAAACGGTCAAAATAGAAAAACCAATAAATATGACGTTTAGTTTTTGGCTTTTTGGATAAATTGGAATTTTATCCAGGCTTCCCTTTCTCTTCCGATAAACTGCCTCAATGATTTCTCTTCGTATTACCCGCACTTCTCGGTTGAATCGACATCCACTCAACTAGACATCTTCTGCCAGGGTAAAATTGAGCGGAGGGAGCAACACAGGGTTGGAATTCCTTGGTAGTTGTGAAATCCATGTTTATGGGGATGATACTTTGGGGGTGAATCTAACATTTAGCCAATAGGGACAATGCATAATCACTTTTTACTTTGGGAGATAAATGACCGTAAATGTTTTAGGATATGTGTTTAATATACGTAGTACTCCGTATTTGTTAGTCTCTATATTCTACGGAGTACGTATGTATCATATTAATTAAAATACTGCTTAAAATAAATATTATTTATTTGTTTTTATACTTTTTGAGTTTTTAAAAGAGATATTTACCTAGTATCTGGGGTTGCCAGAGTTAGTGGGCAGGAAGAAGAAGGATATATTGAGTTATTTAAAGGAAAGATGGAGTAGGAGAAAATAGTAGTTATTTTCATAATCCTCTATTTGAAGACCTTACGAATGAAAAAGAAATAGTAGTGGCAAAAGAGATGGAGTAGGAGAAAATATTGTATGACTCAATTTTCCAAGCATTCTCTACATATAATTAACCGTATGTGATTAAACTTACTTTTAATTAATTTATTATATTAATTACAAATAAATTAAATATTTGGTACTATGGTAGTTACCATTTTAATTCAAGTTTCTCTCCTTTCTAGCAATTAGCTTGTTTTGGCTAATTTGCTTGCCCAAGCTAGAAGGATAGATGCACTCCAATGGTGGGCTAGTAGCTTAAAAATTGCAAACAAGTCCCTAGAAGCAACCATTGGAGATACTGTTATGTTCTCAATTCTTCCTAGAGTTCGTTCACTGTTTGATAACTAGTCTTTTATGATTTTTTCAAATTTGAATAAGAAAGTGAGCCCAATCCCAAAACCGGCCATTCGATAGGCTAGCCCACTACCTGCGGGCATGCATATAGATCTCAACCCCGGCTCATTTGCGGGTCTCATTCACTTCATCGTATTTTCTCTATACAAATATTGTGTAATTGTAATTGTAATTATCATGGTTTTGTCAATGCCATAACCTTTTCAATTACATTGAGAACTCAATTGTTGTTCCATAAGAAAAAATCTGCAATAGTAATTAAAAAGTGCCTCCGCCTAGAAAATAAGTCCCATAAGAATAACAAACATGAACATGCCAACCAAGTAAAAGAACAATGTTTTAAAAATACATTTGGCTATCAAAAGTACTCAACACAACTGAAAAGTGAAAACTTTAAAATTTAGCAGCATTAATTAACTTAAAATCAACTTCTAACAGTAAGATTGAAATTTCCACATTTTCTCCTTGCCATATATTGCTAATATTGCTATTTGTGACCACCTATTAAGAAAGAATCCAAAATTTGAGAAGGGAAGATCCTCCTAATCCACTAAACAAAGAGTATCCACCAGCTCTCTTGAACAACGTCATAGTATAATTTCTCACTACTTCTAGCTATTAACTTTTCACTCATAAATCAATTAAAGGTGAGTTCGGTTCTTTCGGTTCGATTTTGACCTAAAACCAAATATAGAACCAAAGCAAAAAGTTCGGTTTGGTTTTACACTCCAAAACTTGGAATCACAGTTTGATTGGTTCAGTTTATTTGAGTTCGGTTTCGTTTTTTTTATTCTTAGGGAAAGTAGGAATCCTTATTTGGCTGCAGTTCGATTTAATTTGATTTGGTTTTCGTTTTTTCGGACTCAGCCCTAAAATCAATTGACAGCAAAGGATTTTATACTATGTACTGGAAATATTAGAAGAAAAATTAAAGGTGACGACTATTGTACTAATGTTTTAACTAAATGTGAAGTAAATTGGAGCTACTTTTGGTAAAGGCGAAACTCTACTAAATACTGGCTATTATATTTCGGTTACCGAAACTTATTAAGACGAAAAACTCAATAATTTGATGGACTAACAAACTAAATATATTTAATGACACATTTCCAGCCTACAATTAATTACATATATATGCTTTAAATTAATTAAAAGTTTTTTTTTTGAGAGTAAAGAGAGGATTTTATTAAATATCATCAAAGGTAATACATTCCTGGTTAATGAGATTCAGAATTGCAGAAGGGCCATGAAGGACCCACTCCACATGTTGTCCAGATCTCATTCCTATTTGAGCAAGCTCATGTGCAACTTTATTTCCTCCTCTCTTCACTTTATGCCACAACACCTCTAGCAATCTGCTACACACACTTTTAGCTTCTTGAATCAACGGATACCAATACACACGAGATGGTATAGAAGATGAAAGACTTTGTATAACCTCAGCACTATCCGATTCAAGAATAATCGGCATTTGAATTCTATCTGCAGCAACCCGAATACCTTCCAAACATGCTACAGCTTCAACCTCTGCAGCTGAACTACAAGCCGAGAGTCGTTTGTGTGACGAGTATAGCAACAGTCCCCTGCAATCTCTTACAACGATGCCAATACTAGCTGCTCCAGTTTCCTTAATGAAGGCTCCATCCACGTTGACTTTGGCCCACCCTTGTGGGGGAGGGATCCAATTTTCCGGCTCCCTCTTCAATTCCGTTGGTCTGCGAATATCCTCCAGTGAGCCCTTTCCCTTGATGTCATGACTATGAAACTGCCCCAATTTTTCAGCTTCATTGTAGCTCCTCAGAAAGGCTACTGAATCAACAACGGTAGCTTTCCCCTTATTATGAATTGAATCGTTTCTCAGGTGCCAGCTTCTCCAAAAGATGAGCAGTAAATTGGCCTTCATCCTTTCATCCACCGAGTTGAGTAGAATAAGTAGCCAGTCCGGCCCAGTGTACTCCAGTTTCCTCTCTAACGGCAATGCCCAGTGCTTACGCATCTCCAGTCTTAAGGCCCTAGCTTTTGTACATGTTACCACAGCATGGTGACCATCCTCTCTACCTCGGCCACATAAACGACACACATTGTTAGTCTCCAAATTTCTTCTCCATTTACACATCATTGTGGGTAGAGACTCATGGGCTAGTCTCCATGCAAACACTCTCACTTTTGGTTGGACTTTCGTGTTCCACAAAGCTTTCCAAATTGCCCGTTCGCCATCAGGAGCCGTGCTAGTTGATTGCTCTCTTTTGCTTAAATCTGAGAGTTGCCATGCTAGATTGTAAGCACTTTTCACCGTAAACATCCCGTTCTTCTCAAAGTGCCACGCCGGATAATCCTCCACCTCCCATTGAGGTATTTTAATTTTAAGGACAACATCAGCATCCTCAGGCTCCATCAGATGCCGGACTAGTCTTTGATTCCAAGTTTTTTCACCTTGATTCCACAGATCCTTGACGAAGGTTGTTCGGTTCCAATTCCTTTTTCGGCTTTGTGTAAGCTTCCCCTCATGGGGCACCCAGCTATGCCTCCAAATTTTAATACTTTGACCATTTCCCACGCGCCAAATAACACCTTTCTTCAAAAGCTCCAGCCCATATATGATTCCTTTCCATGCAGGGGATGATTCGTTAGGAAAGGCTGTATCCAACAAAGCTCCGTTAGGATAATACCTAGCTTTCATCACCCTTGCACACAAGCTGTCTGGCGTGATCAGTAGCCTCCATGCTTGGCGTGCAAGAAGAGCTTGATTGAAACACTTCATGTCTCTAAATCCCATCCCACCGAATGACTTGGGGCAAATAATTTTCTCCCACGCTGGCCAGTGTACTTTACGGTGTTCTTTGTCATGTCCCCACCAAAAATTCCGCACGAGTTGCATATAGTCATCACAGAATTGATCCGGCATTTTAAAAATACCCATGGTATAGGTTGGTAAAGCCTGTGCAACACTCTTTATTAGTACCTCCTTGCCTCCAGAAGACAAATATTTCTCGGACCAGTCATTCAGCCTCTTCGTTAATCTCTCCCTCAATGGTTGAAACTGTTCCGCCTTCATTCTCCCTTCAGGCGTAGGCAGCCCAAGATATTTCAATTCAAAGCATGCACTTGTTATCTGGAGCATCTCCTTAATTTCACTTTGACGATCTAGTGAACATATCGGGCTAAAAAGGATTGAGCACTTCCCTGGGTTAATCAACTGTCCTGTGCTTTTCTCATACAATTTTAGCACTTCCTTGACAACTTTTGCTTGTTCGGGGTTAGCTTTAAAGAAAAGTAAACTATCGTCTGCAAATAGTAGGTGTGAAATACCTGGTGCAGCCCGACAGACTTTCAACGCATTTAGTGCCCCTTCCTCTTGACGTTTCCTCAACAAGTTTGATAATCCATCAGCGACCAGCAAAAACAAATATGGACTCAATGGGTCCCCTTGGCGTAGCCCACGCGTTGGCACAAAAGGGTCTGACAAAACTCCATTAAAACGAATGTGATATCGAACACTGGTCACACAAGACATGACCCACCGAATCCAGGTTCCTTGAAAACCCATTCGAGTTAGAACACCTTCTAGGAACGACCAATCAACACGGTCATATGCTTTCGACAAGTCAAGCTTTAAAGCACAAAAGTCATTATTCTCCCTCTTGCACTTCTGTATGGAGTGGAAGCATTCAAAGGCAATAAGTGCATTGTCCGTGATAAGACGCCCCGGAACAAAGGCACTCTGTGCCTCTGAAATTAGCCCATGAAGCAGCGGCCTCAGCCTGTTAACAAGGCATTTTGCCACTATTTTATACACGACGTTGCATAGACTTATCAGGCTAAAGTCCTTCATATCCTCAGGGGCACTCTTCTTTGGAATTATCACAATCGTTGTGTCATTTATCCCTTGCTGCACCTGCCCATCAACGAAGAATCTCCTTACCGCCCTAATGATATCATGTTTTAGCACAGCCCAGTTGCGCTGGAAGAATTGCGCCGGAAACCCATCTGGTCCAGGGGCTTTTAGTGGCCCAATCTGAAATAGCGCATCTGAAATTTCCTTCTCAGTAAATGACCTACATAGTTCCTCATTCATTTCCGATGTCACCTTCTCCTCCACCAGATTTAGGGATGGTCTTGGATCAATATTGTCATCCCTAGCGTATAAAACTCTGAAAAAACTCTCTGCTACTTTCCTCATTCTGCACTCATCCGTTGTAAAAGATCCATCATAATCCCTGAGTTTGCAAATCTTATTTTTCTTGTTTCGCCATGATGCCTTGCGATGAAAGTAGCTAGTATTTCTGTCCCCTTCCTTTAGCCATGCTACCCGAGAACGTTGTCTCCACATAATTTCCTCCCGTAATAGGAGCTCATCAAGTTTCCTTCGGGTCTCCAAAATTTTAGGATCAGAATCAAGGAGGCCCTCCTGCCGAAGGCTCCCAAGTTTCTTCCGTAGTCCAGTCAGCTCCTTTTTAATATTACCGAAGTGTTGTAAGCTCCAAGCATGTAGCTCAGTCATCATGCTCTCCAGCTTTTTATTCACATCTCCAAGGCATTCGACCACCATAGTATCCTGCCATGCCTTCGATATAATTTCAGGGAGATTCTCAACTCGCTCCCACATTGCCTCATACCTCCTCACATGAAGCTTAGGTGTCCTTACTGTTGGCTCCTCTAACTCCAGTAATAGAGGTGTGTGGTCAGAGCATGACGACACAAGATGTGTAATTCGTGCATGAGGGAACCGTTCGGACCATCTTTGGTCTGCCACAGCCCTATCAAGCCGTACTCGTACATTTCGCGATCCCCTCTGTTTATTGTCATAAGTCCAAGGGGTACCATGAAACCCAAGGTCATGGGCATCACAATCAGAAAGTACCTCCCTGAAATCCTCATTTGCCTTTCACTTCTCCTAGAATGCGAGAAATGTTCTGTCTGCCACATTGCCTCGTTGAAGTCACCAATGAGCAACCATGGTTCGGTTGCATTCGATTTAATTCGACGCAACAACGTCCACATTTCATGTCTGTCTTGTACCTTTGGCTCTCCATACACAAAGGTACCACGCCATCTATCACCCTCTGGTGTTTCCCTAATAAGCACGTCAATGTGATGCTTATTGAAGGACATCAGATCCACCTTCACTCCTTCATCCCAAAAGAGTGCTAAACCTCCTCCCTTCCCCTCACCGTTAACCGAAAGACAGTTACGAAGTCCTAGCCTCCAGCGAAAATCCTTGACTATCTTCTTGTCCTGACGGGTTTCAGACAAGAAGACCAAATTCGGGCGGTATGTCTGCACCATGCAAACAAGATCATGAACTGTCCGGGGCTGCCCCAGTCCCCGGCAGTTCCAACTGATGATACACATTAGGCCCGGCGGAGCTCCTCCGAGGAGCCCGCCGATGTTGCCAAGTCGGTAGTGTTTGAGTTTGTGTTTCCTCCCTTCTTTTGACGTTTAGTTTCTCTACTCGAAGATTCTGTAGTAACAATCTGCATGTCACCCTCCGCTTCGTGTTCCTTCTCTGTCATACCCACTTTCTCCTCCAAATCTGGCGCCATAATAGTTGTGCCGTCCATCTGACCCTCCTCCACCTCGTGCACACCATCCTCCAGCATCAATCTATTCTTTGCATAAGGATTTGAAATAATCTGTTGAACCTTTGGTTTAGATGGGCTAGTAGCTGTGCTCTTTAGGTCATCCTCCTCTTCTCCGGGGTCTGGAATCTCTGTGTTAAGATGGCTCAAATCACGACCTCCTTTACTTTCCCGACTGCCTCTCCTGCCACGTCCAGCACTGCCATTCCACCTCGGTCCACCTTTTCGAAATTCTGGCGCAATTAATGTGTCTGGATAAACTATTGCCTCTGGTGAATGAACACCATCTCCATGTTCTTTAGTCACATGCCCTACTAGGCCACAAACACCGCAAAACACCGGCATCTTTTCATACATCAACCTGAAGTACCTTTTTTTCTTGTTTATGGTAGTACTTGCCACTCGCGTCAGGGGTTTACGCACATCTAGCATCACCCGCACTCCATCACCACTTCCTTTGACAGATGCCACATCAAGTTTAATAAAGGCTCCCGCTTTACGTGCGAGTTGTGAAGCAATACTTCCTGTTCTCATTTTCTCTTGAAGATCATGAACTTGAACCCATACAGGGTAGGTTTGGAGTTCAATCGTATCAATCGCAGACCAGCCATCATATTGGGCTAACAACACTGGGCATCCTCGAAAGATCCATGGCCCCTCCATCATCACCCGTTCCCAGTCCGCCAGACAATGAAATTGTATTGAGAATAGATTCTCCTTAACTGCCCTGAAGTCCACCTCTTTTGCACAGTTCCACGCAGAGCGCATGTTCCCGAAAAAACCACCGTGACTGAATGATTTTTCAGTATGAACCCTACCGAGGGCTAGCCATCTGGCCTCAGCTTCTAACTCATTCAAATCCTCTTCTAGAACTACCTCCTCTTCCTCATCATCCCGAAGATCAAGTCTGTTCAATAACGTCTCAATTCCTTCTATCTTCTCCCCTTTGATACCTGAGGTAGATCTGGATGATTTTGATTCTTCGCTTGCCATGTCCACTCGTGATATCCAACTTCCTTCACGCGTAGAGGTTATTTAGCCGTGAGTAGAGTACTGGTAATCTGTGAGAACCGATCAAATCAGTAGGTATGGATAACTCCGAGGCATGCCAAGGAGGAGAGGAAACCCTATTGATGGGTATACATTATTAATTAAAAGTTATTTTGGAAGGTCATAAGGAGGGTTATTGGGAGATATTGGAAGTTTAAATAAATCTAAAGTCATAAGGGACGACCTAATAAGTCTAAATAAATCTGTTTCAGTATATTGATTACATTTTTGAAGATTACTTCAAGAATCCCAAGTGAGGCTTTTACCAATAGAATACTTAGGGTCAAAACCTGAACAATTTTTATGACTTGCTAACTTAGTTCAGCATGTTCAATTTTTATACTTAAGTGACTATGAGACTACACTATAATAACTATTAGCATATTTTTATAAATAAGTTTCATTTCAGTAATATTTTCGGGAAAAAAACTACATAAGTTTTTAAACAAATAGGACATTAAATTATGGGTTTTTTCAAAAATATTACTAACTTATTTACACAAATATGACTAACAGTTATTACAATGTAATGTCATAGTAACTTAAATGTAAGATTGAATATAAGTTACTATATTCAATGTAATTTCGTTATTGCTCTAGTCACTAGTCACATTTGTATAAACAATCCTTAATTTAGTTATAAATATGTAATGATTTCTTAAATTATTAAAGAACACAAGTTTTTTAAATTAATTTTAGAAAAAATAAGCTCAATTATAAATTAACAATAAAAGTGACCATATTTTATTTGTAATAATATCGTTTTTACTTATCCAAACTGCTTGAATAACCAAGGCATTTGCGTTCTTTATCTGAATCAAGGAACATGAAACCATGATCCTCCTTTTATTTTATCCACTCTTGACAATGATTTTTTTTTTACAAGACCCTTGACCATGATTTAATTAATGTTAATTAAATTTTTCCCTTGAAAAAAACCCAAAGGCATTTGCATAAATATAGGTTGTTACTTGTTACGTTAGAAAATCCAAATCAAAGGAAAAAGTTGTGGATGGGCCGGTGGGGTTAAGAAATTAAAGTAGGGAATTTTTCACAAATAGACAAAAAATGAAAGTTATATCACGTTTTTCACTTTTCAATCTTTATTTCAAAAATAGACTAGTTGATACTTTTTTTCATAAATAGACTACACGCGCGGGTCACCGAGTACGATGTCTGCAGCATCCATTGTTCCAGGCTTCCAGCCCAACTAATTCTCTAGTACTCCACTACTACTCCGTACTATTCTTTGAATTCCCTAAGTGCAGCCGTGCAGGTAGCCTAATGTGTACTCTTCTTTTTTTACATATAAATTAATAGAAAAAATGGAAATTAAAAATGAAAAAGATTTAAAATAGATTAAAACGTGGGACAATTGTACAAAAAGAAAAAGTTTTGTAAACAGTTAATGAATAAAGCGAAATATATAAATGTGAAAGTATAAAAAGGTAAAAAAAAAACATATTACGTATAAACTTTCTCAAAAAATGAAAAAACGTCAATTAAACTTTAAAAATTGGAATCTTAAACTTACTAAAACTAAGCTAAAAAAATTTAAAATTAAAAAAAAATGAAATTTTAAAACAAATTATAATGAGTAAAAGCTTTAGAATAAAAACTAGATAAAATAATAAAAAATTCAAATAAATATATACATGTTTAAAAACCGAAAAAAATAATCTTTTAACAAAAATTTATATAATTAAAAATACATTACTTAATTTTTTCTGGAAAAATATACTCTGTATAAAATGAAATTATAAAAAAATCATAAAATTAAAGAAACTTAAAAGTGTGTAAAACTAAAATAAACTCATAGAATTAAAATATGTAAATTTAAAATAATGAACTTTAAAAAAACTTCTCTACAAAAAACTTTAAAAATAATTACATATTAAAAGAATTTTCTAATGTAATTTTTCTTAGAGTACTTAAAATTTTAATTATTAGTATTATCACTTTATTGTTAGTTTTTGTTTCTAATGATTTCTTTGTGTTTCTTTTTGTTGATAATTCTGAAATTTTTGTTTTTAATTGTTTCTTTATGTATCAAGTTATTTTTCATATTCGTAAATCGAAATTTAATATTTTTGGTGTTTGCATACAAATTGTTTGTTTTTTGTTTTAATTTCCCAGAAGTAGTAAAGATGGAGACAAACCTAAATATGAAACAACAGAAATTAAAATCAACAATAAACAACGATAAACAATACATTGCAACAAAAAGCAACATGATACAACAAAAAGAAACACATTGCAACAAAAAGCAACAAATTTCACACAACAAAAAGAAACAAAAAACAACATATGCAACAAATGCCAACAAATTGTTTTTTACACAATAACATTAGAATTTATTTTGTATTAATTCTACAATGTCAATTTTTCTAATGAGATGTCCATAATTATGATAGTGATAATGTGGGAACATTATATATGCATCATATTGATCCACATCATACACCATGGGGATTTATTAACTAAGACCAAAAAGGGAAGACTTCAAGTTGCAGCTTCAGTGCAGGATGGAGTTGCTTTGATGACAAAAACAGGATCAACAACTCTTAATAGCTTTGCTCCTCCTTCGCTAAGAAAATTGGCAGAAACCATATTGTGTCCAAAATACACATTTCCCTTTTGCTTCTTGTTTGGAACCAATACTTTATCCGGACAAAACAGCTTTAATGCCACAGTTGGTTCACTCCCCACTTCTGTTGTTTCTTGATTGATTGTAGCTACCTTGCAACAACCGCATAATTTAAAAACCATAGAAGGGGGACTTGCTTATGAGGATCTACTTCCATAAATCCTAGGCATATTGCTCGCATCTGTCAACAATATTGAGTCTGAAACGATTCATCGGAATTTGCACCTTGAGAATGGCATTTAGTGCATCTAAATGCACAAAGCACCCAGGTGACCCAACACAAAGCACTAAGAATCTGTTGCCAAGAATCAAGTTTCACAATGACATCAAATTGGTGTACATCTAAAATGCGTAACATACATAAGACCTGTTTAAGCACTTTACATATAGAGAGGAACTAAGCTTCATTTATCAGTGTGAGTGTGTTTAGGTTATGCGAAACTTTCTTTCAAGCATAACTTTCACAATGGAAACTATTAATACACAGAAATGAAGAATAAATGAATAACTAAACCTTCTTCTTCTTCCCAATGGTACACCAATACTTTTTGCACTGAGCATTCCCGAAGATGATATCCAGACCGTAGAACACCTTTAACCTAATAGCTACCCCAACTAGCTATACAGATCAAATAATTTGAATTTGCTTTCGACAATTAGTATCTTATACCTTACAACACTAATCTAGAGCCATATTTATCCTCCTCCTAGTATACTTACACTTCACATTTGTATATCATTGATCATATCTCAACATGTCAAGAGGCAACCTAAAATTCAGGATGCTTCCTTCTCTTAAGTTCTGGTTCATGTTTACCTAACTGCAAAGGAACAGAAACTTCGACCCTTAATGCATGTAAATTATTATTATTATTATTATTATTATTATTATTATTATTATTATTATTACTATTATTATTATTATTATTATTATTATTATTATTATTATTATTTAGTTCAAAACGTCCCCCCTGGATTGTCCTGTTGTGCCAGAGACACTTCATTAAGACGCTCTCAATGAACTGGTGCTTGATACAGTTGTGACCCGCTAATTCACTTTTTCTCTCTCTGAATGTGAAATTCATGGTGGTGCCTTACTGGCGATGGAGTTGGCCCCTCATAACTAATCATATTTACATACATATGAAATCGGCCACATTCATTAATATCTAGCATATCAAAATGAAGTTAACATAAATTCATAGTTTCCGTGAATCAGATTAATAAAATCAAACACGTCAAATGTCATTCAATTCTTTGAATGTTCTAAGCACCAAATCGTATTCATGAGTGAACAAAACAAACAAGTAAACCTAGCCTAACCAACTCCACGCTTTGGAATTACAAGTTTACAAATTGACAGTATAAATTTGAGATTAACTTTGAAAAAATTAGGTTAGAAACTTACAAGGTTAGAAATTAAGCCGGATGTGGAGATGACAGACGAATTAAGGAGGGTTGGAGGAATTCGTTCGTCTGCTAGGAGCGGAGCTGTGCGGCTATCCGACGAAGTTATCAAGCGACCGGCGAGTTGGCGTCGATGCTTCACATAGCCACAGAGGAGATGCGCGAGCGAAGAGTGAGCGGAAGAAGAAATATGGAAGATCGAACCAGCTCCTCCGCAGGTTGGTGTCGCTCGAGCTCCTCCGGACCGGATGTCGCTCACAACTCTTTGTGTTCGCTCCGACGGACCTTCCTGAATTTTTGACGATCGGAAATCCCTGCTTAGCTCTAGGCAGGGAAAATTGGCTAAAAGTGAAATAAGAAAATGAAATTGAAAATTTAAAAGTTAAAAATGAAAAGATAACGTTGGTGGGATATAAATGATATAGGGCATATTAAAGCAGACTCTTCGGGTAATTTCCACATTAAAGTAACTTATACGTAGTATCCAATAAAGCTCTAAGCCTTTAAGCAACTTCAGCCAGTGTCTAATGGTGGGCCGAACAAAACTTATCAACGGCGACGACGAGCCCAAAGCAATCTTGGGATACGCAATTGATAGCCTAGTTGTTTATGGTACCCAGACAAAACACGGTTTTATTAGCTCATTGTTACGATAGATTTTATGCATGTTTCATGTTTGGTAAGCATAAACTTCTATTCCGTACCTTTTAAGTTTTATACTACCTATATTTATAAAGTTTCTAAAAACTTATAGTTGTATGTTTGACGGTATAAGTCTTAAGAATATTTTTGAAAATAAAAGAATTTTTATGAAAAGTTTCGGTAGGTAATATCTTGGAGAAAGTGTATGACTTTTAGCATTAACTAGTCACAATAATTTGTTATACCAAATAGAACTACATTAAACAGTCAATGTTTTATCAAGCAGTTGCAAGTTTTTCTTTTTAATACCTTTTCTCTCACTAAAAGATAACAATTACTAAAACCTCAAAAAGAAATATCTTTTCACCTAGTTGTGTCAAACAAACCCTTTATTCTCGATGAATTGCTTAGAGTTGTTTAAAGGATTATTATCCTATTATATCCTAAACTATAATCAAATTCACAAATGTATCCTATTCTCTCACTTTTATAAATAAAAAACTCAAGCTTCATCTTTTCCAACAATAATGTTTTTCTTTTCTTGTGTTTTCAAATTACACATTTTTATCAATACCTATAAGATATATACAATACAAGTTTGTGACTGTAAGACTAGCAAGTAGTGAAAAAATATGAAATATAATTATGATTTTATTCTTAAGTTTTACTAATTCATCCACTAAAAGTGTAATTGTGAGAAATGTTGAAGTTTGAATCTTTTTTTAACAAAAGTGAAAGTACGAGATAAATTTGAGAATTTGATGATAGTTGGGGATATATTTAACTAATAATCCATGTTGAAACTAAAAAGTTCAAAATTTGTATTAAATACTTTGATTGCTATAGTTTTTAAAAAACCCGGTAGACAAACCATTCATCGGTGGGGTAAATGTCGGGAAACATTTACTAGAATTTTATTAAAAATAGGAATGAGTATAAAATGTGTGGGGACTAGACCAAAACCTCTCAAGAGGAGTCATACCTCCTCAAAAAACATGAGAAAAGCGGAACATTAAAAATTTTAAAAATTTTATTGGGGTGGGGGCTAGGCCTGACCCATTAAGAATACATATTAATAAGATAGACGTTTTTAGTCTGGGACGGTAAATTATTGGTCACTCAAAAATTTGGTGATGAGACAAAGAATGTGCTGCAAGACAATGGCGAGCCCAATTCGTTTCTCTTTGGTTTATCATCTCTAGCATTTCCTTATCCACATCTTTTTTTTTGGATGAAAGGTAATGTTGGGATATATTATCTCGGCCTATTACTGTTCAGGAGCCCAAGACATTATCCAGTACGGAGCCCGAGCAGCTAGGCCCATTTCGACCCATCCGGCCCACTTTGACCACCAGGCCCACTTCGGCCCATTAGGGTGGAGAGCCTCCCCTTCCCCTCCCCTATAAATACGGAGCTTAGCCTCCATGTAAAGGATCTTTTCCTTCTTCCTCCTTCTCACTAGAATAGCTTAGAACTCCATTAATGGGAACTTCAATACTTGTACTATGTAATGGTGAGGAGAGATTAATGAGAATGAGAGGGCTTGGACATTAGCCTAAAAAGTCCCGTGGTTTTCTCCCTTTCGGGTTTCCACATAAAAACTGAGTGTTCATACATATATTTACTATATCGTGTTGGATTAAACTCAACACTGGCGCCGTCTGTGGGAATCTGTCCAAAAAGATTCATGTGTTCTACTGTTCTTGGGTTTTCTACAAAAAAAAATTTGATGCCAGATGAACTGGTTTCAGCAAAAGAGGGAAGTGTAGAAGCCATGGCCGGAGTCTGGGAGGTCCGAATTGGGAATCTGTCCAGATCTTATCGGGTCGCCGGTCACCGTTCGTGGCTGTCTTGTCCACCTCACTACAGACCGGAACCCCCTGGATTCCCGCCATTAATGGTGTTTTCAAGCTCACGAGAGGTATGTTCGGTAATCTGGTCGAGCTTCCGCCGGAAACGAGCTTCCCTGGCCGCCCTTACTCCGCTGCAGCAGACATCACCACCGTCACTAATCAGCAGGTGCCGTTTGCTTTCGGTTGGGGATGTGTGTTTCTCATCTTCCTCTCCGAAAAGGTGCTCTTTACTTGACTGGGAGCAGACCACGTCTCCAAGGTTAGAGCCAAAGAAAATGGGGCCAAAACTTCTGGGAGAATTTTGACAAAGTCAAAATTGAAGAATTCCAGCAAGCCTATGCCGAAGCCTTGCCCCTTGGTCAAAGATGTGGGGGCCAGCTGGTCCCTTAAGTTGACTAAGTCAAATTTAAAAGGGGAGCAGATCTGACTTCACGAGCTGCCTGGCCGAGCGTCCCTTCCAAAAGCTGAGTACTCTTTGGCTCTTTGCTTATGCTTTTAGTTGAAATGCTATGATTTTTAGTTAAAATGCTTCGTATCTATACTAGTATTGTTATTGGTTAAATTATTTTATCACCATTATTTATTAGGGATTAGAATCTCCCAAAATTAAATAATGTCGAGCGACGCTCTTGTGATAATTAGTTTTCACCATCATTTTAATTAATGATTGGTTGTTATGGGCCCGTCGGCCCGCTCCTGATCGGCTTTAATTAGCGAACGGAGTATACTTGAATGGCCTTTGATAGGAAAATATCATTGCTATTACCGGTTATATCACGCTCAAGTGATGGTTAGTTCAGCTAACATTTTATTAAGTATTTAATTTCTTGTGGCCCTGATGGCCCACTTTCGATCAGCTTGATTAGCGATCTGAGCGTCTCCAGAGGGTAGTGCCCCGATGACGCATTTTAATTTGGAGGTTACGCATTAGTCCGCACGACACCAAGTGCTCGAGCGGCGACCGTACCCCAGAACCATCCGCGCCGCTAGGCGCGAAGTGACTATTGCCAAACGTGGCCTATGGGGCCCGAGGGCAGCAAAGCACTCAACCTCGTTTTTCCGAGGGCAGTGCGACCAACTTGGATCTGAGTTTGAAAACTCACAGACCGATGAATATCTCTATGTGACGTTCGGCGGGCTGCTAATTGGCCCCGCCGCTAGCTGCTACGTCCCTTAACCCCGCACGATGAGCCGGGCCGAGGGTCACGATGACCCATAGGCCGGTAATCATTGGTGTTAAAGAGAAAGCCATGCAGATGGTTATGTGTGTATACATATTGTCGGGCCGTGCGGCCCGTTACCATGCTTATTGCGCAGCTGAAGCCGCTCAACGCGCTCGAGCGAAATGATTAAAAGACGACCGGCCTAAGTCTCAAAGACATTCAGGGCCAGCTAAAGAGGAGACCATCGCGGCTGAGGACCGTGAGACGAGCATCTCCACCCCAGAGACCGATGGCCTAGGAGAGAACACCTAGAGGCCGAGGGTCTAGAGTGGACTACCACGGCGGAGGACCGTGAGACGATCATCCATCATTCAGAGCCGGTGGCCTAGAGGAGACCACTACGGCCGAGGGTCGTGGGACCATCCTTACATCACGCCGACCTCACGGTACGACGTGTTTATCCTTTGAAGACCGGCCTCGTCCCCGCACTGCGCGGATGAGGACCGTTGCTTGATTTTAGGTCGGCCTCTCATTGCCGACATCATTATATCACGAACGGCCTCTCGGCACGGCGTGCTTATCGTTTTGAAGAACGGCCTCGTCCCCGCGCTGCGCGGATGAGGACCGTTGCTTGATTTTAGGTCGGCCTCTCATTGCCGACATCATTATATCACGACCGGCCTCTCGGCACGACGTGCTTATCGTTTTGAAGACCGGCCTTGTCCCCACACTGCGCGGATGAGGACCGTTGCTTGGATTTCAGGCCGGCCTATCATTGCCGACGTCATTATATCACGACCGGCCTCTCAGACCGGTGTGATTATCATATTCGAAGACCGGCCTCGTCCCCGCCACCTTGCGGACGAGGACCGTTGCTTGACCATATCTTGATCGGCATCTCATTGCCGACATCATTATATCACGACCGGCCTCTCGGCACGGCGTGATTATCTTATTTGAAGACCGGCCTCGTCCCCGCGATGCGCGGATGAGGACCGTTGCTTGATTTCAGATCGGTCTCCCGTTGCCGACATCATTATATCATGACCGGCCTCTTGGCTCGGCGTGTTTATCTTTTGAAGACCGGCCTCATCCCCGCACTGCGCGGATGAGAGCCGTTGCTGGATTGCAGGTCGGCCCCTCAGTGCCGACAGTATCACATCATGCTCGGCCTCTCATCGCCGACATCATCATACCACGACCGGCCTCTCGGCTCGGCGTGCTTATCTTTTGAAGACCGGCCTCGTTCCCACCCTCGCGGACGAGGACCGTTGCTTGATTTTCTCAGATCGGCCGCTCATTGCCGACACCATTATACCACGACCGGCCTCTCGGCTCGGCGTGCTTATCTTTTGAAGACCGGCCTCGTCCCCGCCACCTCGCGGATGAGGACCGCTGTTTGATTCTTTCAGGTCGGCCTCTCACTGCCGACACTATCATGTATGTTCGGCCTCTCGGCACGACATATTTATCTTTTGAAGACCAGTTTCATCCCCGCGCTGCGTGGATGAGAGCCGCTGCTCGGATATATCAGCCTGATCGGACACTATTGTCATCTCCATTATCAGGACCGACTGCTCAGCGACATTATGATCATTGTATATCGGCTCCCAATGCCGACCTTCTTGAGTTAGCGATCGGGCTCACCCCTCCCTTCAGGAGGGTGACCATCGCCTTCGCATGACGACCAGCGTCTCCATCGCCTCGTCATTATATTCGTTCGCTATGCCACCACCATTATGTGTGACATCCCGTGATCCCTGCGAGTTTCTTGGATACCGAATGTCTTCTTCGATGTAGGAAGATCGGTAGGACCACAGACCAGGGACGGACTAAGAAGAGCTAGAGAATCTCGATGTAGATAAACCTGTTCCTCCTTGCGAGTTTCGCGGATACCGAACGTCTCTTCGAAGCAAGAGCGCCGGTAGGACCAAGAACCAAGGACGAACGAAGAATATAGATTGCCTCCCTCAAACAAAAAAAAAAAAAAGATGGGGAGAAGAGGAGGGTAGCTCCTATGTGGAAGGGAATCTTGCCCGGGTGCCAGATCTTCTCCCACCGCCGAAGACGAACGCCTCTCGATGTAGAGGTTAGTAGAGACGCGGAGGGGGCTAGACGAACCAAGGGAGCCTTGCCAAGATAAACCTGTTCATCCCACAATGACCATGGATCGATGGACGTGGGATAACAAAGACGGGAACCCGTGAGGGTAAACCAGTTCGTCCCTGCGAGTTCCTTGGGTACCGAACGTCTTCTTCGATGCAAGAGACGCCGGTAAGACTAAAAGGACTAGGGACGAACGAAAAAGGGGGGAATCTCGATGTAGATACACCTGTTCCTCATTGCGATGTCCGCGGATACCGAACGTATCTTCGATGTAAGAACGCCGGTAGGACCAAGGACCAATGACGAACGAAGACTAAAAGACTCCAAAAAAAAAAAAAAAAAGATGCCAGAAGAGCACGGAGCAAAGAATGATTTTATCCCTTGACACTATTGGCTGTGAAGTACAAACTGAAAAACATACGTAAAGAATAATTACAAAACTTAAGTACGAAGAATGAAGTGGCCAACGACGATCGGCTAACATCAGGTTTTCTTTGGCCTCGAACGACGATTAGTTCCCCAGATCAGGTAGAAGGGACATCGCCCAGATTTATTTCAGGCTCACCATTCCTTCCCGGATGGAGTCCTGACAGACGATCGGCTTCTCACAGCCAATCAGGAGAGAGACTTGACACATCACTAGCACGGCCGAGGGCCGTGAGACGATTACCACTCACTGACAGGCCGAGGGCCATGAGATGATGGCATCACTATTTTTCTGTATCACGATCGGCCCCTCAGCGCCATCGTGTCCAGACTCACGGTTCGTCTTGCCCATTCCCTCCAGGATGGGGACGACCGTCTTATGCAGTACGATCGGCCCCTCAGCGCCATCGTACCTGGCCTCACGGTTCGGCTCGCCCATTCCCTCCAGGATGGCGACGACCGTCTTATGCGGTACGATCAGCCCCTCAGCGCCATCGTACCCAGCTCACGTTCAGCTCGTCCATCCCCTCCAGGGTGGCGACGAACGTCTTATGCATCACGATCGGCTTCTCAGCGCCATCGTGTCTCTTTCACGTTCAGATCGCCCCATTCCCTCCAGGATGGCGACGAACGTCTTATGCAGTGCGATCGGCCCCTCAGCGCCATCGTACCTGGCTTCACGGTTCGGTTCGCCCATTCCCTTCAGGATGGCGACGACCGTCTTGTGCAGCACGATCGGCTTCTCAGCGCCATCGTGTCTCTTTCACGTTCGGATCGCCCCATTCCCTCCAGGATGGCGACGAACGTCTTATGCAGTACGATCGGCCCCTCAGCGCCATCATACCTGGCCTCACGGTTCGGCTCGCCCATTCCCTCCAGGATGGCGACGACCGTCTTATGCGGTACGATCAGCCCCTCAGCGCCATCGTACCCAGCTCACGTTCAGCTCGTCCATCCCCTCCAGGGTGGCGACGAACGTCTTATGCATCACGATCGGCTTCTCAGCGCCATCGTGTCTCTTTCACGTTCGGATCGCCCCATTCCCTCCAGGATGGCGACGAACGTCTTATGCAGTGCGATCTGCCCCTCAGCGCCATCGTACCTGGCTTCACGGTTCGGTTCGCCCATTCCCTTCAGGATGGCGACGACCGTCTTGTGCAGCACGATCGGTTCTCAGCGCCATCGTGTCTCTTTCACGTTCGGATCGCCCCATTCCCTCCGGGATGGCGACGAACGTCTTATGCAGTGCGATCAGGCCCCTCAGCGCCATCGTACCTGGCTTCATGGTTCGGATCGCCCATTCCCTCCAGGATGGCGACGACCGTCTTATGCGGCACGATCGGCTTCTCAGCGCCATCGTGTCTCTTTCACGTTCGGATCGCCCCATTCCCTTCCGGGGGTGGCGACGAACGTCTTATGCATCACGATCGGCCCCTCAGCGCCATCGTGTCCAGATTCACGGTTCGGATCGCCCATTCCCTCCAGGATGGCGACGACCGTCTTATGCAGTACGATCGGCCCCTCAGCGCCATCGTACCCAGCTCACGTTCAGCTCGCCCATCCCTTCCAGGGTGGCGACGAACGTCTTATGCATCACGATCGGCCCCTCAGCGCCATCGTGTCCAGATTCACGGTTCGGATCGCCCATTCCCTCCAGGATGGCGACGACCGTCTTATGCAGTACGATCGGCCCCTCAGCGCCATCGTACCCAGCTCACGTTCAGCTCGCCCATCCCTTCCAGGGTGGCGACGAACGTCTTATGCATCACGATCAGCCCCTCGGCGCCATCGTGTCCAGATTCACGTTCAGATCGTCCATCCCTTCCAGGGTGGCGACGAACGTCTTATGCATCACGATAGGCCCCTCAGCGCCATCGTGTCCAGATTCACGGTTCGGCTCGCCCATTCCCTCCAGGATAGCGACGACCGTCTTGTGCCGTACGATCGGCCCCTCAGCGCCATCGTACCCGGCTCACGTTAGGGTCGCCCATCCCTTCCAGGTTGGCGACGAACGTCTCTTATGCAGCACGATCAGCGCCCCAGCGCCATCGTGTCTGGCTCACGTTAGGGTCGCCCATCCCTTCCAGGATGGCGACGAACGTCTCTTATGCAGCACAGTCAGCGCCCCAGCGCCATCGTGTCTGGCTCACGTTAGGGTCGCCCATCCCTTCCAGGATGGCGACGAACGTCTCTTATGCAGCACGGTCAGCGCCCCAGCGCCATCGTGTCAGGCTCACGTTAGGGTCGCCCATCCCTTCCAGAATGGCGACAAACGTCTCTTATGCAGCACGATCAGCGCCCCAGCGCCATCGTGTCTGGCTCACGTTAGGGTCGCCCATCCCTTCCAGGATGGCGACGAACGTCTCTTATGCAGCACGATCAGCGCCCCAGCGCCATCGTGTCTGGCTCACGTTAGGGTCGCCCATCCCTTCCAGGATGGCGACGAACGTCTCTTATGCAGCACGATCAGCGCCCCAGCGCCATCGTGTCTGGCTCACGTTAGGGTCGCCCATCCCTTCCAGGATGGCGACGAACGTCTCTTATGCAGCACGATCAGCGCCCCAGCGCCATCGTGTCTGGCTCACGTTAGGGTCGCCCATCCCTTCCAGGATGGCGACGAACGTCTCTTATGCAGCACGATCAGCGCCCCAGCGCCATCGTGTCTGGCTCACGTTAGGGTCGCCCATCCCTTCCAGGATGGCGACGAACGTCTCTTATGCAGCACGATCAGCGCCCCAGCGCCATCGTGTCTGGCTCACGTTAGGGTCGCCCATCCCTTCCAGGATGGCGACGAACGTCTCTTATGCAGCACGATCAGCGCCCCAGCGCCATCGTGTCTGGCTCACGTTAGGGTCGCCCATCCCTTCCAGGATGGCGACGAACGTCTCTTATGCAGCACGATCAGCGCCCCAGCGCCATCGTGTCTGGCTCACGTTAGGGTCGCCCATCCCTTCCAGGATGGCGACGAACGTCTCTTATGCAGCACGATCAGCGCCTCAGCGCCATCGTGTCTGGCTCACGTTAGGGTCGCCCATCCCTTCCAGGATGGCGACGAACGTCTCTTATGCAGCACGATCAGCGCCCCAGCGCCATCGTGTCTGGCTCACGTTAGGGTCGCCCATCCCTTTCAGGATGGCGACGAACGTCTCTTATGCAGCACGATCAGCGCCCCAGTGCCATCGTGTCTGGCTCACGTTAGGGTCGCCCATCCCTTCCAGGATGGCGACGAACGTCTCTTATGCAGCACGATCAGCGCCCTAGCGCCATCGTGTCTGGCTCACGTTAGGGTCGCCCATCCCTTCCAGGATGGCGACGAACGTCTCTTATGCAGCACGATCAGCGCCCCAGCGCCATCGTGTCTGGCTCACGTTAGGGTCGCCCATCCCTTTCAGGATGGCGACGAACGTCTCTTATGCAGCACGATCAGCGCCCCAGCGCCATCGTGTCTGGCTCACGTTAGGGTCGCCCATCCCTTTCAGGATGGCAACGAACGTCTCTTATGCAGCACGTCTGCCCCTCGGCGCTGACATGCCCGGTTTATCGATGAGAGCCACCGCTTTCTATCACATCTCACATTCCTTCTCTCATACATTGCACCCATACATTACATGCATTCATGCATTCATGCATCATACCTCATACATTCATACATACACACGTGCATCGTGTTTTGACAGTACCGCGACGTCGGTTTATAGATACATGGACCTCTAAGCTTCTCCGATTGGAAAGCTCGAGTCAAAGTCCTTTACTCCCGCCTGATGCATTCAGGGGGAGTGTGCCCGTGGAGGAGCACCCTTCGCCCGACCCCGTCGGGAAGGGGGGTGCCTCACCGGCAGATTACGTTCAGGAGTGCAGACACCCACTCGTATATTATGATTATTCGAAGACGCAGTTTCCAGCAAGACAGAGGAAGAGCGCAGGCAAGAGTATACTTTCTCGAGCAGATTCGCACGCTCACTACTCAAGAAACTGGGGGACTTGTGTTGGGATATATTATCCCGGCCTATTACTGTTCAGGAGCCCAAGACATTATCCAGTACGGAGCCCGAGCAGCTAGGCCCATTTCGGCCCATCCGGCCCACTTTGACCACCAGGCCCACTTCGGCCCATTAGGGTGGAGAGCCTCCCCTTCCCCTCCCCTATAAATACGGAGCTTAGCCTCCATGTAAAGGATCTTTTCCTTCTTCCTCCTTCTCACTAGAATAGCTTAGAACTCCATTAATGGGAGCTTCAATACTTGTACTATGTAATGGTGAGGAGAGATTAATGAGAATGAGAGGGCTTGGACATTAGCCTAAAAAGTCCCGTGGTTTTCTCCCTTTCGGGTTTCCACGTAAAAACTGAGTGTTCATACATATATTTACTATATCGTGTTGGATTAAACTCAACAGGTAAGTATATTAAAACAATCACCCAAAAGTAGCATAATACAATGTGTCAAACTATCTAAGCTAGCTAACTAACCTAAAATAGTATCCACCATCCCCCCCCACCCCACACAAAGGTAAGGGGGCAGAGGACATATTTTGAGATGGTCCAACAAAAACTGAATCCAAACTAGCACGGGACAGCCCCCGGCTTAGTGTCCAAAAAGTCCAAACAGTCCAAAAACATACATAAAAAACAAATCAAACAAATTGCTGGGCCTTGAGCTAATAAAAGCCCCAGACCCACCCCAAATAACGCTCCAAGAGTATCTCAGCGTTCCAGGGGTCTGGCCTAATAAAAGGTCATTGCCCTTTCCGCATCAGCCCAGCTCAGCAAGCTCCAGAAGGTCCAAGCTTCAGAAGAGATCCAACGCCGGAAGCCCATTAGGGTTAACATACTGAAACGACTCCCATTATTAGTATTAAACCAATAACGATTCATACAATCTAAATCTTCCAATCGATAATTAGGCCAAGGACAAAATTCAATCAATTTATTTGGATCCTTATGCCCATGGTTACTTTCCTTCCAAACTTGATTTTTGTTGGAAACTAGAGAATTTGCATCCACGCCATTCCATTTGTTTGAATTGAAACAAATTAGAGTTCTTAATTCTCTACGACGCCTAGATGATAAAATATTTTCAATAAGAAGCGGATCACAATTATTGTTCTCTTCAGCGCGAATTATTCGTTGTTTTACGTATTTTTGATTAACAATACTGAATAAATAAATTAAAGCCTATTTTGAATTTCTTGATTGAAAAGAATTTCTTTATTAAAAAAAAAAGACTCATTTCGTACACAAGGAATACTTCAATTTGAAGGAATAACAAAACAACTTAAGCGGCCTAGAATGAGTCAATGGAAATTTTGGTTAAGAGGGAATTCTCAATACGATTTATCTCCTAATTTCTGGTCTGCCTTAAGATCACAAAAACAAAAATGGAGAAATAGGGCGAATCGCTATCGTAGGTCTAAACAAAAAGATTTACACAAAAGGAATTCCAGTAGAAAATTAAAATTAAATAATTACAGGAAACAAAAGGATGCTAACTCAGTATTTAATAAAAAAAAGATAATTTTAAAAAATGCTGTCAATATGATCTTTTAGCATATCAATACATTCAGTATGCAAAAAATAGTGGACCCCCTCTAGGAGCTAAACGGGTTTCTTATCATTACAAGATGTCACAGATCAACTTGTTTGCGATAACGAAAAATCTTCTTATCACTAGTTTAAGAGAAAAAATAGAAAGGATCAATATCCCCTATACAGACAAAAATTTATCTGGGGTTGACCATCTCCATCGCCCGAGTTACAGAATCATCTCCATCGCTACGAACTGCGCCGCAGAGAGAAGCGGCAAACGTCCAATCCAAATTCTAAATTCAAACTGGGGTTGACCAGACACGTCAGGTACCCCCCCCCCCACCAGGCCTGGCGTCATCCGGGTGGCAACGGCGGTTGAGGAGCATCAAAGCCGGAAAGTAACCCTGTCACACTAGAGATCCACCCACCCACCCACCCCTCCCCATCAAGCCCCGGTGACCCCCAACGGCAATGATGGACGGCGGTAAACGGTGATGCGGCAGTAGCCGGAAAAATGCACAACCAATAATCAGGAAATCCTTAACCACATCTTGTCACTAGGGGATGTTGGACGTAGCTCACCTGGTAGGAAGATGGTGACACAAGGGTGATGTCTCAGGTTCAACTCCAAGCAAAGATTTGGTATGGAACTCCATTCTCTTTTCACCAGTGTGTGATCAAAGCTCAACTTATCTCCTTCTAAGTAGGTGTCTGGTTGGTTCTGAGGAGCCTTCAGGGATGAGTTGTCATCTCTTAACCGCATCTTGCCATCTTCCTACAACTCTGTCCAGGATATATGTAAGAGTCACCTCGAATTGACCTCTTCCCATCACAGTTTCTCATAATCGCACCCCCTGCTGCCTGGTGAGGTAAGAACATAGAGTCTTATTTGAGGCTTATTCCATATTAAAATTCAACAAAGTTTATCATATTCAAGAGTTTATGTTTGCCACTACATGAGATTACATTTTCACCTAACACAATATAAACATTTTGATTTGTGTCAAGTTACATTTTTATAAACAGGATTTACATTTTGACTTGGCTCAAGTTACATTTCCTTTAACACAATTTACATTAAACTTGCCTCATGTATAAGTCAGTAAAATCGTGTAAGCAATCCAAGCATGGGGAAGTAATTTAAGTATCTCAAACTTTAAAGGCATGTGAGATGTGTACCCCAAACTTGCACATGCAATATATATACCTCAAACTTTTAAGGCATGTTCATGTTAGCACCATAAACATGCATATATTTTTTCACAAATGTAATTTGATGGTGTTAAGTACGTAAATGAAAGTATCAGGCCTGACCCCGACAAATGGAAGGCCCTATTCAAAATAAAATCTGAGGCCTCAATATTTAATACAAAGCGCTAATAATATATAAAAAGAAGTATCAAATTTCATAGGAATACTTCATGCTAA
The DNA here is from genome assembly GCA_945859915.1 of Cuscuta epithymum. Classification (NCBI taxonomy): domain Eukaryota; kingdom Viridiplantae; phylum Streptophyta; class Magnoliopsida; order Solanales; family Convolvulaceae; genus Cuscuta; species Cuscuta epithymum. The sequence goes on from CAMAPF010000103.1 coordinate 200,643, forward strand.
AATGCAATTCTACATATTGAAGTAATACACCAAGAGCATTAAAATTACATCCAATATTTTGAACTTAAACTACACTTATTTAAACAATGCCATCCTTGTAAGATTCTTTAAAATAAAATCTTCCGTAATGTCTTAGGGGTGTTTGGAACTGATTCTGCTTCTGCTTCTGCTTCTTTTTTAAAGCAGAAGCAAAATCAGTTTTCTCCTCCAGCATTTAAAAAAAACTGATTCTAGGAATAAATTAGAGCACCAAAATCACTTTTGCACTTTCACCCAAACACTCCAAATTCTGCTTCTGCTCCCTGAAGGAGCAGAGACAGTCTTAAGAATCAGATCCGAACACCCCTCAATATGCAATTTTCTCCAGTAGATGACTCTCAATTGCACTCTGCATGTAAGGCTTTAAGATAGAATCAACTCTTGGGTTTTTTTACTTCTTGCATTTTCACATCTCTATTCATATTTTCTTATTCTAGGAGGCATTATAAACTTCTAAAGTATAATTTAAGGAAAAGATGAGAACAAAAACACGTGAAACAGAGCATGTCCGCTACTCGGTTGCTCTGGGAAATAATTTATTTGAGTTATCGAGTTATCATCTACTGCGCTTTTAACTGCGCATTTATCTTTAAGAATTTATTTGAATCCTTTCCCGATTGAAGTTTTAGCTCAAATTTGGTATGAATAAACTAGACTTAATGAATAAGATGCTCAAAAAATTTCATCAAAAAATTCCACCGGAAACTGTCCCAAATGGCGACGGCCGGACAGAGCCTCCTATATAAGGATTTTTTGACCTTTTTATGTAAGTTCGAGGGTCTATTTGACCTTTTTCCTTTAATTAACTTATTTAAGCGAAAGCTGACCCTAGGGAAAACCTAGGCGGTGAACTCCTGGACATCTAGCCAGATTTGATCATCTAGCCTTCTCCTTTTTAAAGGTAAGTGTGCACTTCCAATAGGTAACAATGCACCATAAATAATCATAAGTGGATAGCAAAATCCATATTAATGCGATAGTCCAACACAAATGATCAAAAGCAAAGACGTTCTTACTTTGCATGTGAAGAACTAACACTTTTATTGGAATCAGACTTTATTGTTTGTAAAATCTTATACTCAAATCAAACTTGTAAGGTAAAAATGTGTTTAATTGTTTACGAGCAGACTTTTATAATAAGGGTTCCTCCAGTAGCATTTAAAAATGATTATACTCCTGTAACGTTTAAAATGATTATAGGGCTTGTTTGCAATCAATTAAAAAAGTGATTTTGGCTTTTTTTTTATAGAAAAAAGCATTTATTTTACCCAACACTATCAACTTTTATTTCCTCGGTTTTTGTGTAGAATCTACTTTTTACTTTTTCTATTACACAAAAAACACTTATTTTACTAAACACTACCAAGTTTTACTACTAATCATTTTTTCCCAAAAGGTGCTTTTATTTTAGCACAAGTGGTTGCAAACAGAGTCATAATCATTTAAAAGATTTTTTCTGGATGAATGTGGCTTTTTGGAAGTAAAATGGAATTTTCTAACACACGACGTGGCGTATCTATTGTGGGGTAGTGGGGACAAGTACCCCTCAACCTCAACCCGGCCCGTATATATATATATATATATATATATATATATATATATATATATATATATCTAAAATCTTATAGGAAAAATTATAAAATAGGATTAATTATGTTTTCTTCCCTTGATGTAATCTCATTAAAAGAATAACAGGATAAAAAATTCACTAACTTTTGTTGTGTTTAACTTCTATTTAGGTAATTTTCTCAAATTTTATCTACAATAGCATTTTTATTCACACGTAGTATAAATTGATATTCCTTTTATACATACTTGTACATATATTTCTTAAATTAAACCTAATCAAATAATATTAATAATATGATTTCCTATCTGTGAAATATGTGACTAAGTTCTAGTGTAAGGTTGTCCCAACTGACAAATTTTTTTTAGATACGCCATTGTGCATACATACACAAATACAATTTAATTCGTTAAAATAATTGTATATTCGTGTAATTGCACGAGTGAAAATCTGATATATTACAATGCTTCAATGAGACTTGATCCTTGTCTACCTTACCTAAAAATCAATTCAACATCTTATATTATTTTTCAAGGTTTTCAAGGCTTTTTTCTAGGCCAGAGGTGCAATAGATGTTTGGCACCGAGAACCATTCTTGTAGAGGGCATCCAAAAATTTAGTATAGAATATTAGTTATAGGTTGATTTTTAAAGATGTTATGTATTATTCAAGATTTAAAAAGATATAAAACTTTTAGATTGTCTAATTTGTGTACTTTATAATAGTTAATATAAAATAGGAATTCTTGTATCTTTTGGAAACTCTTATTCAGTATAAATATACCTGCCAGGACTCCTATTGGAGTACCTCTTTCCCATTATTTCACATGGTATCAAGAGCCTAGACCTAATTTTTTTTTCTCTTCACGCTTACCGCTCAGCCGACATGACTTCTTCTTCCTCGTCGACAAACTTTACCACCGAAGCCTTGGCTTCATCGGCCATGACCTCGACTGCCGCTGCTGCTTCTCAAGCGCCGGCTTCATCCTCCATCTCGGCTGGAATCACGGATCACCCAGGACTTTCAACCCCCCTGACTACACCCTTCACATCGAGCGCATCCAGGACACCGGTTATGACGCCGACATCATCAACACTCTTTACAACCTTTCCTCCTCCACCGAACTTCTCTATGCCTGAAACCAATTCTCTGTTTCAGTCCTTCCCACAGTCCTTCCCTTGGCAGCAACCCTCGGTCACGCAGCAGCAAGCACCCGTTTTTATTCAGCCTCCATTGACCAGCACCAGACCGCAACAGGCCGCCCCCTCTTTCTTCGGCTCCACGTTTTCCGGCTCCCCTGGGGTTATTCGGCCAGCAGAACAACCTGGGTTTGGTTCCCCGATGTCGGCCCTTGCTCAGTCCATCTCACATATTACTACTATCTCTCAAATTGTCACCATCAAATTGAAGGCAGTCGAGGATTATCTCACCTGGCGTACTCAATTTGAATCCTTTCTAATTTCTCAAGGACTTCTTGGAATTGTTGATGGGTCAATTCAGGTACCCCCTATGTATAATGTTGATTTTATGCATCGTCAAGTTCCCAACACAGAATATTATTATTGGCTCCGAGTAGATCAAACAATTAGATGTTGGTTGTTTGCTACTCTAACTCGGGATGTGTTAGTTGATGTTCATGATTTGAAACACTCAGCTACTATCTGGGCTAGACTACAGACTCGATTTATGTCTGCTAGTTTACCCCGATGCATGGAACTTAAACGTTTGTTATCATCTGTTAAGAAGAAAGAAACTCAATCCATGGAAGTTTATTTACGAGAAATCAAGAATTTAGTTGATGCTCTGGCGGCAATTAATTCTCCCGTTTCGGATAAAGAACTGCTTCAGTCTATTTTGGCTGGCTTGGGACCGGACTATAAGCCTCTTGCTACTACTGTTTCTTTATTTCCCGAGCAGTTTCCCTTTGACATTTTAGAACCTCGTCTCCTGGAAGCAGAACAACAAATCTTGTCTGAACGTCAACAACAGGCAGTCATTGGCCATCAGGCGTTTGCAGTTGCTGCAGCTGGGGGGCAGCAGCAGGCTGGCTATGCTGCTCGCGGCAGAGGAGGTCGCGGCAGGGGACGAGGCCGACAGGGTCGTGGTCGTGGAAGAGGGCCACCACAGCAGCCCTATGGATTTCCGCACCCATTATTTCACATGGTATCAGAGAATTGGTTTCAGGCATAGAGAAGTTCGGTGGAGGAGGAAAGGTTGTAAAGAGTGTTGATGATGTCGGCGTCATAACCGGTGTCCTGGATGCGCTCGATGTGAAGGGCGTAGTCAGGGGGGTTGAAAGTCCTGGATACGTTCGGTCCTATTTGAGCTCGGCTACCCTGTCCGTAATCCAGTGCAGTTATTTTGTGATAATATCTCGGCTTCCTACTTGACTGCTAATCCTGTTCAGCATGCTCGCAGCAAGCATATTCAGATTGATTATCACTTTGTTCGCGAGAGAGTTGCTCATGGTGATCTATTGGTGAAGTATGTTCCCACACACTTACAGCTTGCGGATATATTCACTAAAGCTTTATCTAGTCAGCAGTTTAATTTTTTAAAGAACAACCTGCGCGTTGTATCTCCCGCACAGCTTGAGGGGGTGTAATAGTTAATATAAAATAGGAATTCTTGTATCTTTTGGAAACTCTTATTCAGTATAAATATACCTGCCAGGACTCCTATTGGAGTACCTCTTTCCCATTATTTCACACTTTAATCATCATAAAACTTATATTTCATTGCACTATCTAGTCTATTTGTATCTCATTTTTAATTTTTTTATTTCTTCCTGTTTTAGGAAGCATCACTTCAACATTTGGAACCGCGGCCTCCAAATTAATTAGACGGTCCTCAAGCCGATCTCCTGAAGCATGTGTATAAGTTTTTGAAAAATGCTTGAAGTACACAAAATGTGTACACATGTCTGTCCTACACATTTTGTGTACCTCTACCAAAACTATATAAGTTTTTACAATGATTCCATATACTAGTAAATGAAATTAGGCTGGAGATCAATATTGCTTGTGTTATCTATATTTTCGTGAATTGGCCCACTCAAATAAAAGTTAACTTGACCGTTTGGCTTCTATTTCTTGTATTCATATAACTCAGTCACGTTTTGTAATAAATATGAAATTCTCATGGATGTTTACATATTTCATTTTCCAGAGTTTTGTAATGTTTACGCAATTACGCCACTTTTGGGGGAGGTCATCATCTAGTCCAAATTTTCTTACTATATTAATTTTATTTTCTAATAAATCTGATAAACGTTCCTCGATATTTATTTGATTGATTTTTGATGATTTGTCTTACCGGATTAAATAGAGTTCCATGGATTTAATTTTTAGGAGAGTGTTTTCATCCAAAATAAAGAAAATATCTGTTTCCGCCCGACCTAAATGCATGCATATACTTCGTATTAAATTAAATGCACTATACACCGAAGGTAGGTTCCCTAAATAATAAACGCAGCATCACGCCATGACCTCTGATCTTTTCTGTTATTAATTAATTGTCAACACTGTATTTAAAAATACATAAAAAATTAAAAATTGTCCCACACCAAAATTCTTATAAAATCACAAGACTTTAATATGTGCGAACACTGTATTTGTTTTGCCAACATAGCTATTGTCCAATTGTGATGAACCATCTAAATAGATACCCACTAATAAAACACTATGGGCTTGTTTGCAATCACTTAAGAAAAGTGATTTTGGCTTTTTTTTCTAAGAAAAAAGCACTTATTTTACAAAACACTACCAACTTTTACTTTCTCGGCTTCCGTGTATAATCTACTTTTTACTTTTTCTATTACACAAAAAACACTTATTTTACCAAACACTACCAACTTTTACTACTAATAACTTTTTCCCAAAAAGTGCTTTTATTTAAGCACAAGTGGTTGCAAACAAAGCCATATGATATGTGGAGGTGCAATTTTTTTTTTTCAAATAATGCACTTCAAATTGACAGAAAAAGTTAAACTTAGGTACTACGTAGTACGAAGTACTACCTCCGTCCCAGTGGACTTTGCCAAGTGCAAAGTAGGTGAAAAATAAGAATAGTAAAAACTGTGTGGTTGAGATTTGTGCATAGGAGAGAGAAATGTGCTGAACCACAAATTAATTGATTTAATAGGAAAGTGACAAAGTTTTTTGGGACAACCAAAAAGGGAAAGTTGGCAAAGTCCAATGGGACGGAGGGAATATATTATACAGAGTATAAGAAAATCAATGTGATCTGATTCGGTACTATGGAGTACAGAACAACTGAAAAGTTCATTTGTACGGAAGGGAAAAATCTAAGTGGCTGTCTTGAATATGGATTATGGTGGACTTTTTTAAATCCATGGATTTCTAAAAAAGTCTATGAACTTTTAAAACCATAGATTTTTTTATGCATGAATTCTATTGACTTTTAAATCCACTGATAAGTTTATAGACTTTTAAAAAGTCCATAGACTTTTAAATCCGGACTATCACTACCGGTCATCGGAATTTCACCTAGATCGGTGTTACCGATTTGCCTGTCCGCCTCCGTCACTGGAGTTTGCCGCAAACAAAGTGACTTTGGTTATGCAAGGGAAATAATGGAAATTAATTATATTAATTAATTATATTATGGGTAGAAATGTAATATTTAGTCCTTTTTAAGGAAAATCAAACATATGATCATACTTTGGTAAAATGCTACTACGTAAGTTTTAGTCCTACCATGAGTAATTTCCTATTTGTAATATGATTAAAAATAAATAAATAAATAAATAAATAAATGAAACAAATGTAATTCGTTCAACAATGCATAGTTCTACAAGAATAAATGAAGTATAAGAACCCAAATTTATTTTTGTTGAAAAGAAACTCAAAGTTTTGAGAATGTTCAACAATCTTGATCTATTTATGATCAATTTTCATACTTTGTATTACACAACTCAATGAGTAAAAACATTGACAATTAAACAAGCATTACACTCATTGCTACATGTGGTACACACATAGGTGCAATCGAGCTAGCTTTTCTTCTCGTTTTTTGCGTGTTAAATTTTGTATACTTATTTACGGTTAGATACTTAGTAATTTGAAATTATATTTTTATGTGTTAGCAGTTTAACGTTGAAACACACTAATAGTTAATTTTTTTCTTAATGATTTAATATTGTCGATTCTTATATCGGTTTTCTAAAAACTTCTAGAACCGAATCGATATGGGGAACGGTTCAAGAACTGAACCATCTTACCTCTACATGTATCTTCGTAAGACGACATATAAAATATAATTTTTTATTTTTTATTTTTTAAAAGTAAAAAGATAAGTTTATCTTGTGTATCAGTATTTATGTATAAACTCCTTGTTCAACTTTATTAATGTTCAAATCTTGCATACTGAGACCATCCAGGTACCCACCTTCCATCCCGACTGGTATTAGTCCAGGACTTGTTGGTCAGTTTGTGATCCCAGCTAAATAATTAGCTAAATCTGCAATCCGATCTATGCGTACTTGTGACGAGTAGAATACGACCATAAGAGTCCACGGAAATCTTTGGTGAAAAGAAGAAACAATTGCAGAGAAATATTGTACTTAAATTGAGTTAAAAGTACATGAGATTCCGTGATTTTAGAAGTCCATAAGAATGAATGAGAATTTGAATACGTCTAGACTTTTATAGACTTTTAAAAGTCTATATTGATTAGACCCAGACTTTTGTAGACTTTTAAAAGTCCACGTTGAATACATCTAAACTTTTAAAATCCATGGACTTTTAAAATTTTGTCACTAATTCCTAATACAATACCCCCCCCCCCCCCAATTCATACTCAGGATGTTTTTAACCGTTTTCGGTCCATAACAAACTAGACCAGACTTAAATAGATCAGATCAGACCATACTTAAACAGATCATGCTAGACTAGACCAGACTTAAACAGACCAGATCAGAACAGACTTGACTTTCGTAGTTATAAAATACACAAAGACCAGACATTTACCAGATCAGACCAGACTTAAATAGATCAGACCAGACCAGCAAATTACAGTTCAAATAAAAACATCCTCATACACTCAGGCCAAGTGATCATGATAGTTTACTGACCATTAAACTTTTTATATTTTGAATTACATGGTCGCCCTTACCTCTAAACTCTAAGCATATCCCTTAATTTATCATTTTTTCATGAAGTCCGTAAGGAACGTAATGACTGACCTCCCAACAGTGAAGCTGGAATGGAACAGTGTTCTCACTTCTATTCATACTCAAAGAGAAAAAGAAAGGAACAAATAGACCATACAAACGACTATACATATACGGAATATGGTATATCTTGAAAGTTTCTCGTCAAAAGCAGTAGTACTATACTCTTAAAGTTGGATAGGAATTAGGGGCCCATGAAGTGTCCTTCGAAAAGCTTCCTTCGATCTATAATGCAAAGTTTGCAAACCTTACCGGGTTTTTTCCTATGTTTAAAAAACCGACCCAACCCGACCGGGTTGACCCGGAACCCGGTGACCCGGACAAAAAACCGGTTCGGTTTTTTCAAAACCCGGAAATGTTCAAAAACCAGAAAAACTCGGCTGACCCGGGAAAACCCGGTCAAGACCCGGACCCAAGAAACCCGGTAAACCCCGGTTTTTGGGTGTTTTTACCAAAAAAAGTTATTCCTTTTTTATTTTTAATGCATTTTTTATACCAATAAAATTGCAATTTCAATACCTTAAAAAGAAAAACTACGTAATATATTTATAAATATTTATATATTTATTTAAGAATGAACATCATGCCAAATTATAATATAGATGTACAATAAAAATAAAAATATCATTATATATTTTTATAAGATCAAAATATACATTGAAATATTATAAGAGTGTAATAAATGCTTAATGAGTAGTATTGTTAGTTGATTATTATGAATAATAACTAATTTTTATTATAATTTTATATATAATTATATGTTTACTATTATTATATAGACGTATAATCATTGACCGGTTTTACGGCTTTGACCGGGTTGACCCACCGGGTCTGGGTTGACCCGTGACCCAGTCATGTGGCCGGGTCACTCTCCGGTCCGGTTTTTACAACATAGATTTTTTCCCGCGTTTTCACACATTAATGATTTGACAATTGGGAAATCACTTGAGAATATCTTGTCTTTTCCCCAACTCCTAATGTTTTTATAAAAGGCTTTTTAGTGCAATATTACTAATTTAAAGTCAATTTTTAAAAATGTTACAAAAACAAAAAATATGACTAAAAAGATCATATATTTGGAAAAACATGATGTCACTGCCAGATTTTATTTCACTTTTGAAAGTGACTGCTGGTTTTCATGTCACATCATCCGTAATACGTGGCATAATGTCGATAACCATGACATTGTGTGTCTGTGCCGCCGGAAATTTTCCGGCGACTTTTCGGTGAAAGTGACATCTACCGCCACCATCCCACCTGATGCAGTGCCATCTACCGCCAACATCCCACCCGCTGCCATTTACCCCTGCCCCCCATCGCCAGGCCCCAGCACCCCAACCCCTACCCTTGCCCCGCCCCCGACCTGCCCCCAGCTCCTGCTCTGACGCACTGCTCACCCTACCCCCTTCCCCCCAGCCATTACACGTTCCCCATCCCCTCTGTCAGTCACCTCCAACCACTTCCCCTGCCCCAACCCTTCACTGCCTCCAACCATAGCCGTCCGAAACCCTGGATCCACAATCGCGAATGGTATCATCACCTTCTGCTAGGATCCTAAATTATTGCCAAGATGAGCGAGCTTACGACCCCTTAATCGCTACTAATCTCTTAGCGAACAATTAAGTGTGTGTGTGAAGGTGTGTAAGAATAAACTCGATCTCTCTTAATGTATTCTAGAAACAATTGTAATTCTAGCCGCGGTTCTAGGTTACAAGAGATATCAATTAAATTATTCAAACACAAATTAAACGACATCCATGCAATTAATCCATCAAGAGTCTAGCCATACATCAAGATTAACCCCTTCATCAATCCCAAATCACTAATTAAAACTACCCACAACTCATAATTGAAGAATCAACAAAACTGGGATGAATAGAAATAATTGTCATTAATTAAAAACTAGGAACTTGTAAATTATCCCGGTCTTGAACAAACTAGCGGAAAAATAGCGTAAAACTCATCCCTTGGTCTCTCTCTAAATTCAGTAACTCCAAATATGGGTTATTAAGGCCTTATTTATAGAAAACGGGGGAATTCGGGCTGAATCGGAACTGCAGGGGGACGCATGGCGGCTGGCGCCCACGCACGACATGCGTGGCGTCCGTGCGCCCGGAAGAACTGCGCGCAAAACAGGGCCCGTGCGTGGCTGTCAGTGGGTTCATCGAACTTCCTCCTTGGACGCACGGTGTGCGTACCCAGATGCATGACTGTGCGTCAAACATCATCGATCTCGCCTGGTCGCTTCTGCCATGCACGTATGGCGTGCGTCCTTGTACGCACGGCCGTGCGTGGCCTTAATTCTTCAAATTCTTCACTTTTTCCACTTTAAGTCCTCATGTGGCTCCGCGATCGATCCAATAGCTCATTTGTCATCTATTGTTCATCGTGAATCTCCCGGAGATCTCCTAAACTCTCGAATCACTCTCGAATGCTCATCAACTCATCCCGATTGCTTCTCAAGCGCCGGTACCGGACTCTAATTTCTTGATTTTGACTCCAAACGAAACAAAACTCGAACCAACGCCCGGTAAACATAACTTGAGCTAAAATTGAGATTTGTGACACCTTAAAGCTAAGAAAACCATCAAAAGCCGATCCCAACACCATCAAATGCATGTTGAAATACGAACTTATCAGGGATATTCCCAATTTACTAAATTTAGGGTGGTAGTTAAAATCTAGTCTTGAGGTTTTATTTCCCATAAGTCTAGAAAAGCATTCCATACGAATAATGAACAGGGAGAGGGATATTGGGTCACCTTGTCTTAGACCTCTACCTCCTTTGAAAAAGTCCTACCAAACTCCATTAATCGCCACTGAAAATGATAAAGATGACATATACTCCATTACCCATCCAACAAAAAATACACTTCTAAAAAATTTCCAGTGTATAATATGACATGCCTTTATAATGTCAGCTTTAATAAGATGACGAGGTGGCATCCACTTTCTTGTATACCCTCTCACAAGTTCTTCTGCTAGGAGTACTTTGTCTGAGATATGGTCCTCCTCCATCAACACAGGCTGCTTGTGCTAGACCAATAAACTCAAGTAGCAAAAAGTTCATTCTAGAGGCAAGGATTTTTGCTATGTGTGACATTTGGACAAGAGATAGGCATGAAATCACTTACCTTTGTGAGCCTTATCCTGTTTAAGCAACCTGCTCGTTCGAAAAAATCCATCACTTCCCCCGTTACCTCCTCACCCACCACATGCCAAATTTGTTTAAAGAATCGTGTTGAGTATTTATCTGACCTTGGTGCTTTGTCATCTCCTATGCAAAAGAGTGCATTTTTTTTTATGTCTTAGGCAGATATAGGTTTTACTAGAGTCAGTCATTTCTATCGTCGCCCTCTTGCCTTCCCTCATAATCTCATCATCCACCTGGTTACAATTATTAGTAGTTCCAAATAACTTCTGAAAGTAATTAAAAAAACTCATGAGCAACCTCCTTCAAAGATGTGGTTGGTAGACCATCATCTTTGATGATAAATGACATGGTGTTCTTAGACTTGCTTTTCCTGGCTATAGAGTGGAAATATTTGGTACTTTCTGTAGGGTGTGTTTCGAAGAAGAAAGAAAATTAATTAATAAAAATTAATTAAATAAAATGACGTAAAGAAAACAAGAAATGAGATGAAGCAGAATAAGTCAAAGCTCGTGCAACGCACGATTTCCTTAAAACGTATTCGTTGCCTCCCGGGGTGCTAGGAACGTTGCAAGAATCGTTTCCCAGGATACGATGACTACGAACAAGCGTTTGAGCACTCAAACGAAAATTCCAACGAACGTGAACAAAGCAAGAACACAATAGGAATTTTAAGAGAAGGCTGGGAGAGTTTTGTGAGCTAAAATGAAGTGCAGCACGTTTGTGACTTGTTTATTTTGCAAACCAGTAGCCAGCCTTATATAGGGGAGGATCTTGGGTGTGTTAATGGCCTGTTTAAGGCATATGGACGTTGGGACATCAATGCAGTCCAGAAAAACGTCCACATGAACGTTGGGCATGCATTAAGGTCTTCTGAACGTTGGCAGTTAATGGAGCAAAAACAACGTTACCAAAGAACAAAAGTTAACGTTATCTTTAGATGATAGATTTTCGGACGGCATTCGTGTGTGCAGGTCGCCCGCACACGCAAGTCGCGCTTTTTGTTCTTCGGTTTCGGGATTTGATTCGCACCCCCCCTGCGCGCGTGAGAGAGCCTTTCCCTTTAGGAAGCTTAACTCCTTAGGGGGGGTTTCCCTTTATAAAGGGTTCAAATTCCCTTGTGATTTTCGTGTGGGAAAAACCCTTACCAAAACATCACCTTTTCCTAGTTTTCTCCATTCTAACGGGTAAACTTCGAAAAGCGATTTCTCATTCACCCGTTATCCGTTTTGAGCGTACCATATATCGAATTGTAGCCCTAAGCAAGGACAATTCGAAACCACTTTGACCCGACCCAAATCGGAAGTGGACCCCGCTCAAAAAATTGCCCCAAAATGACCATTTAATGCAATTTAACACACTTTTTTCCAACACTTTCATCAATTTTCTAAAGGTGATTAACATTTGCTTTTTGATGAAAAAAAACAATCTCTCTGCTTCAGCTAGTTATAAGACTTTTTCCCTTGAGATGTTTTTTTTTATACCGGAGATAACCACACATGGTGGGGGGAGGGGGATGTCGGGGATCACTTCCCAAATTTTATTAGAAGTTTAAAGATACAAGAGATAAAATAAAAACATACAGGGAAAGTAAAGAAAAACTAGCTGTCACGCCCCGGACCTACCCGAACACGTCAACAACCTGTCGTACAGTACGAATAGTCAACCGCGGTCCAACACATCCATATCATATGAGGCGTCTGGAATATCATTCACACGTAGTACATCCACAAACAAACATAATACAAATGTTCAAGCCACACTCGGCAAATCTAGGCATACGAGCCCCCAAATAATTATTCAGAAAATAATATCCATGAGCATTACTTATATATATTGTTTTCAAAACAGGAACAGAATAAGCACGAGCCAAGTCTTCTTCCCTCAATCTTCCCGAAGCAACGGGCGATGGTAGCAACCTTGAATTTCTACCTGAAACTGTGAGGTAGCCTCTCCCGTGAAGGGGAGATCGGTACTTTGAAACATTTTAAAAGTACAATGACAACTACACTATATATAATCAATGTTTCAATTTTTATGACCCTCAATCTAGGATGATATTATATTATAGGCCGTAACCCTTAGTTACCCTGTTCAGAATATACTTACTTTATATATAATAAAGTCAAGTAGTCGGCCCGTAGGCCCGTGTTTGCTTTGAAACCTCTAACCCTTTGCCCCGTGACTACGAGTCACGATTATCATAAACTTTTAGTTAACCACTACGCCATCATAGGGATTTACGCTAATGCGTCATCTCATTATATTAGAGGCTCATTTATTTATTATTATTATTTCACCGCGCTAGAGCCTTGCTCGTAGTCACACTACATTGCACTAGAGTCTTGCTCCTAGTCATACTACATTAAGCTAGAGCCTTGCTCATAGTCACACTAGATTGTGCTAGAGCCTTGCTCTTAGTCATTCCACGTCGGCCTAGAGCCTTGCTCTTAATCACCACTACGACGTGCTAGAGCCTTGCTCTTAGTCATTCCACGTTATTCAATCTTTAAGCAATTCCTCAGCCTAGACTCAATTCATTTCGAGTAGCCTTTAAGGCCTACTCCTAATATAACTTAGAGCTCATACAATTCCACCTTAAAGTATGTCTTAAGACTACTTAAGGCATAACTCCACACAATCCAATACCTTAGGATTAATTCTATCATTTATTCGTATTAACGTCCCGACTATTATTTTCAATACCAGTCGCTTAATCTTAGAACAACCAAGTTCTAAATTCATAGTCATTTGTTCATTTCAATTGATTTTCCAATCCAAGTATAATTTAATCTCAATATAAAAAATATCACTTTTATCTTTCCATTATTTCTATACATGAAGTAAAAGTATATTTTATCACAATAATTCATGGTTAGTACAAGCATCATGCCATCATATTCATATAACATAATCATACACAATTTATTCATAAATTTGTATATCATGCTCCAATCACTTGTATATCATAGTCTCTTCATTTCTAGGCACTATTAATCATTAATAATCCATGAAAAACATATTTAATTACCTTAGGTAATCTTATGAAATTAACCCAACAATTATAAGCAATATAGTCAGTCATCCTCACCTTAAGATGTGCTACAATAGTTGCCTTTGCTAAACCCCTCGATCAATCCCCGTTCTAGGGTGATTGAAAGTGAAAATCCTGGACAACAGCCAAAATCCGGGCGGCTTTCACCAAATGCTGGGCGGCTTTCGTGGTCTGCAACTACGAACAACTCTTTTTGAGTGGCGGTTTCCGGCGGTTTCAACTCCTATCGATTCCACGACTCTTCTAAGTTAAATACAACCACTTTATAACAATATTCTATACTTTTAAACGTGTAGCACTTCATATATAATTCATCATATGATTTCTTAAAATCATATCAACACAAAACTAGTTAAAGGATTTTAGTTAGGTTCTTACCTCAACTCTAGCCCTTTTCTCTATGGATTTCCTTCCTTCTTGTTTTCTTCAAGCTATGGATTATGTGAGAGACTTCCCTGGGGCTCTCCCTTTCTTTGGTTGGTTCGAATGATGTGAAGATGAGATATGAGAGATTCCTTCTCAATCAAACACATAAATCATGTGAAGGTAGGGTATGGAGGGTATGGGTTTTTGTCTCTAGGAGACACCCTCCCTCATGCACGACCCCTCACCCTATTTCCTTGTCCTTTCCTCACTTCTTTGAGGCTAGGTGGCTTGTAGGATACCCTAAGTGGGTGTAGAAAGTCTCAACCAATTATTATTGCTATTTCTGGCAGGTTCGGTCAAAATAGCACTTGGGTTGCTCAAATATTTTCTTCAACTTTAGTTGGCGTTTTATTGGGTTCCAATAATTATAATAATGACCTAACTAAATATTTGGCAGCCCATTGTCCACACTAGGGTCCCGATAAATAATTTAATTAATCATTCATTAATTAAATATACCATTCATCACTAGTAGAAAACTGTTTTATAGTGACACTTTGTTAGTGACACTTTTGGATTTTGTGTCACTGATATACGACATATCCTTTAATTTACATATAAGTGTCACTATTATCTGATACAAAAATATCAGTATAGCATAGTGACACTCGTACACAAAATATATATTATTTTAACCTATATGAAATGTTGAAACGGGGTCATATTTATAATTTTTGAAAAATTATATCTAGCTCGGGGTCATTATTCTAAATAACAGAAATATAATTCCATGCCCTAGCACCTAAGATCAGAAACGGAAGGGAAACCAAGCACGACTATCGCGCTAGCCCTCGCTCCTCCACCCCGGCACATCGTCGGAAGTCACCGCCAGCCTCCCAATAGCAGAGAGAGTCATTCTGTGAAGGTCATGTGCCGAATCTGTAGCACCAGATTTTCAAAGGATGAAGGCTTTTGGCTCGGCTGGGGAGCGTAGAAGTGATATTGAAGAATCGGCTGGGGAGCGTAGAAGTCTGATTCGATCTCAAAGTTGGATTAACCCGTCTCTATTGTCCATATAGCTCCGATAAATATGGCGGTGAGCTCTGCTTCCAGAACTGAGTTGGAGCGGAGGGGAAAGGCCGGATCCATCAAATACAAGGAGGCTGTATTTATTCCTCCACCGCTGACAACCGTTCCTCCATTAGTGCTCCTCCACCTACGTGACCGCTGTTCTTATGTCACCAACCGCTTTATTTAGGTAAAATTCCTTGTTTTACATTACATTTAATTTGTACTTGTGTTTTTTTCGCTTGTGGTTCGATAACTGTATTTACTTTTGTCTATGTGTTCTTTAATTGGTTTTAAATTGAGATAGAAAAAAAGTAAATATTTCTCAATGATGGATAAATTTCTTTCTTGCTTGCACATCTAAAGTAATTTATTCATTCCATGAAGTTTTCTGTTTGTTTGATATTATGTTGGTTTAAGTAGTCCACTTATCTTGTTTAATTTGTTAGTTTTATGAAGCCCTAGCCTTCTTCAACTTTATGGTTTAATTTTAGGGATTTTTTGTTCTGGAATTTGACAAGGTATCAGGTAATAATAAATATATATTACTTCTTATCGTTTTATACGCTTCTTTTCTTGATTGACCTTTAGATTTAGACTTGTATAAAAGAAATAAATCTGTTTCTTCAAACACATGAGCATAAAACAGTAAAATTTTCTAGAGATTACATGCATGATATATATAATTTCATTTTTAAACAACACCATCCATATCAGTGTAGCAATTTTATTTCATAATCTTTCTCATGTTTGATTCATTAATTTGTTTCGTATATTGATATCTTGATATGGTGTTCATAAGTTTACTTTGAATTAAAGTGAAGCAAAAGGATTACATTTGTAACATAAGCACTTGAAACTTCAAGAGTAAAAGTAAACCACTAAACTCCTGACGTCTAAATGCAAGCCCTTCTATTATAGTTATCTCTTTAGCTCTCAAGTGTGATGAAAAGGGGCATTCTACTGATTTACTTTTTAACCTACTTATCATTTTAAAACCTCAATTTTGCATTTGTTTGATCTTAGAAGTCCAAGACACCAACCACCCCCTTGAAGTTTAAATCTTGAATGGTAATCTGTTATACACATTTTTTATTGTTTTTGAGGATTTATAAAATCTAACCCAAAGGTGGCTACAACCTTTAATGAATACCAATAGGATTTGCTGGGCAGTACAGGTACGATGGCCGCAGCGGGTTGTGTGTGGTGTTTCTGGGAGTGGGGAAGCTAGTTGTCGGTTTATTGATCGGGAATTCATTAGTTAGGATCTTGAAGGAATTCCCGATCGGGGTCTTGGAGTGCTCCTGCTTTTTGCTGGGATAGAATTGGCTATGGCTTCGAGGGATATGAACACAAAAGAAGAGTCTTTCGTGATGTTGGTCTGTGCTGCCATTTCTCTCACCGGATCAAGTGCTGCACTGGGATTTGTTTGTGGGGTTTCACTCTTTCTGGTGATCAAACTTAGGCGCTTGGCTTGCTCTACTCCAGGCCTTACCTCTACCTACTTCTAGCTTTTGGGCATAAGCCTCAAAATGGTATGTTAATATAACTTTCAGTCTTTAACTTCTTGAGCACACTAGTGTTAATGGAAAATAAAACATGTGTGGCTAGGATTAATAAAAAAGGGATTGAAAGTCTGAATTCTACATTAATAGTAGTGCATGTGGCTAGGATTAAAAAAAGTTCACCGGTTCTTGTTGTATCATCAGTTCTGAGTAGGAATATGAAATTGTTAAATGTTGCGAGATTGGTATGATCATCCCATTTTGATTAAATGGAGTCCCCGGTAGTATTTTATCTATGTGTGTGTGTAATGTTGAGTGCCACTTTAAATATTACATCAATGCCTACTTCCATGAGCTATCCGGAATGCAAAGTCAAGTATATATGTTCAGATCACGCATTCTCTTTTACTACAATACTGTTTATCTAGTTCTTAATCATTTTATGATAAATAATGAAAATACAACTTTCTTTTGTAGTTAAAAAAAATACCATTACACTCCATGAAATTTGAAATTGGCATTACTACTTATTTGGTTATCTATCATAGCAGTGAAAATCATATGCTATCTGATAGATTAATATATAAATATTATTTATTTATTCATTGTAAATATCTTTTAGTGGCTATACTTGTACTTATCTATACCTTGTATATAGGAGAGCTACACATGCTCCCTAATTGTACTATATATTAATGCATCTGCTAGCTCCTAAAGGACTAAGCCTTATTTGCTAAATATTCTTCACTATCAAGTGTTAGCGATTGCTCATTTTTCTTCTGTCATTTGTGGCAGATTATAGTAAGTTTGGAGATTGTACTTTAATACCTAGGTGGAATATGATGTTTCAATTTTGGCAGATTAGGTCGTACTGTGCAGTTCTTTTTGTTTCTGCAAAAATGTCCCCTCTTTAAAGATCCATCCAATTGCAATACCAACACATGTGTAATCAAGCTTTGTTGAACAAGTATGAGTTATGATTTATTGATTGGGTTAGTACGGTAATATCCCTTGATCCTTGGAACCCTAAAACTATACTTTGGATTGAGTAGTTAACTGCTGAAAATGCATTCTTTAACAGCTTAAGAATAGGCTTTTGGTGAAGTAAGTAGTTGGTGAAATATGCACTTTTCAGGCAGCCTAAAATCTGCACTTAGTGGTATTCCATTAATTTGATGAAACTATATTTTTACGAGTCTAAATTCTGGTAGTGTTGCCTCTAATAAACAAGTTGTTTATTGAATGTAGGTTCTGGGTAGTAATTAATGACTTTGAGGCGACATTGTTACACTTGTATCCGGCTAGTAATCCAACTGGTATGTTGATAATTATACTATCAATTGTTATGATTGTTGAGGATTTTTACCATGTATGGAGACTTGACTTGCATCTTTTTAATTGTTATTCACTTACTTCTTTTCGATTTTACCATTATTATACTTCTAATTGTTATTCACTTACATCTTTGCTTTCACTTGTTGCAGGTTCACATGGCCCAGGCAAAAGGAGCAATGTCTTGTACTCCGTATGTCATATTATCCATTTCTTCTTTCACCATATATTTTGTGTCAGGCCGGCCAGTTGAATAACTAAAAACCATTCTTATTAGCCGGGGGAAATCTGCTTCTTCAGAGAGTAAAATAATTAGTACAGACTTTTGTTCATGGAATGAGGAAACATTCTGTAGTTCCTAAAGGTTCACCACTCACCTCTCATGTGTTGATAGCATTTTAGTGGTGGTGAATGACAGAATAATACCTCCCATTTTTCTCTCTTATTTTCTTTTGTTATCATTTTCATGGTTCCAAAGATATCCTTAGTAGCTTGGGTGCAGACACTTTGTAAAATATATTTGGTCAATTATCTGACCTTGAAGTATATAATGTTCATTCGATGTGTGCACTGGAGGTGAGGCCTGCACTACCACCAAGAGAGATCGCTATGAGAAATTGGTAAACTTCTCTTTTATATGTATTGTTTGTCCGATCCCTATGATTAAAACTATATGAAGCTTATATGGATTTTTGTTTCTTTTCTTGATGCTATAAAATATTAAAGTTAAGTATTTGCAAATCTGTAACATCCAATTTTGAAGGCTAACCATGATCGATCGGTGTCGAGCGCTGATAGGCTCGTTCCGTTCCTATCTTTTCAACCATATTTTGGGTGTTAATTGCCTAATTTTTATAATTAACCGGGTGACTATTGGGGGTTTTGAGTGAAAATTTGCTATTTTTCGGTCCCGGTGACATTCATATTCGGTGTAGTATTTTTCTACATAATTTGACATTTTTGGAGTAATTTGATTGTAAAATTGCATATTATTAGCGGTGTGGTGAGTTGTGATTGTACAGGCTGAATTTGCGGTGCACAATATATTATGTTTGGGCCGGATCGTTTGCGGGTTGCTTCAGAAGTTATTAAGAACAACCCAAAAGGAGATGAGAAAAAGAAAATCATCAGCCCAAAAGAAAAAAAAAAATTGTAGCCACTTAGCGGCCCAAAGAGTCCAGAGGAGCGTGGGTTTTCTTCCCAGGAACCTAGCCGCAGAGCAGTTCGATTACCATCGTTTTTCTTCACTAAACAAGCAAGCAGTGATTCGTTTCCTTCTCTTCAGAATTAGCGGCTCCAAGTTCAGATTTTTCTTTCTGTTCGTTAGCATACAAACCAGCCGCAGCCATCATTTTGTTAGGATTGGAAAATTCTTCTATTCATAACCAGAACAGAATTACAATAGGAGGAGCAACTCTCTCACTCAACTATTACAAAATACCAACCCTTTCATACACTCACTCTATGTGTATCACTCTCACTACTTTTCTCTCTGATTTTTGATGCTTTTGATCAAGATAGAACCATCCTATTTATAGGGAAATGCTGGGAGACAATTGCATGTTGCCCATATAGCATCCCATGCCTTCCCATGCCTTCCCATACCTTTTAATTGATGGAGGATGGAGCTTCATGCCATGGAGTGGGTGTGTGTATGGGAGCTGCAGCAATCCTACAAATCTCCCCCTCCAGCTTTTTCCGTAGCTCGCTCATTCCAACGATGTTTGTACATAGTTTGTGCTTCTCGTGTGTTACCACTTTGGTTAACATGTCTGCCGCATTCCTGTTTGTGTGTATCTTGGAGAGCTTCAGTTCATCTTCCTCAATTGCTTCTCTAAGCCAGTGATATCGAACATCGATATGTTTTGTGCGTGAATGATCCATCGAGTTCTTGCTAAGATCCAAAGCACTCTGACTATCACAATGAATGATGTACTTCTCTTGAGTAAAGCCCAACTCTTGGAGAAAACGTTTCAGCAACTTGAGCTCCTTCCCGGCTTCAACAGCGGCAATGTATTCGGCTTCTGTTGTAGACAATGCTACGCACCTCTGCAGCTTGGACTGCCATGAGACGGCTCCCCCTGCTAGTGTGAATATGTAACTTGAAGTAGATTTTCTACTATCAAGATCTCCAGCCATATCAGCATCTGTATAACCTTCCAAGATTGGTTTCGCTCCCCCGTAGCACAAACATAGCTTTGATGTATCCTTCAGATACCTGAGTATCCATTTGACAGCTTCCCAATGTTCTCTTCCTGGATTTGACAAGTACCTGCTTACAACACCAACCGCGTGAGCAATATCAGGTCTTGTACACACCATGGCATACATCAAACTTCCTACTGCTGAAGAGTAGAAGGAATGATATTTACTTCTTTAGTTTTAGAGTATACCATTGTGAAATATGTACATTTACAATTGTAAGGAATGATGATTTAAATTTAATGAAAATATTTGTTTGATGTTTTGATTATTTATTGCTAGTAATGGATGTTTTGATTATATATATACACTTATGATACTAGTGTATCACTAAAAATATGATGCAATGGTATCGCAAAAATTCTTGTTATGTATATATCACTAAAAAACATGATGCATTGGTATCACAAAAATCCTTGTTAGGTATATATCACAGTTCTCAATGATGTTTATATGTCATAAGTTTGTGACACAAAAATGATTTGTTAACGGTGACACTAAATTCTGTGTCACTTGCCCCGCTTGTCTGTGACACTTTCAGTGTGTCACTAAATCGTTTAGTGACACTAATTTAATGTCACTATAAGCCATTTTTTTACTAGTGCATGTATACATAATATTCACATAGAAAATTCAAATACGTATTGAATTTCAAATTCAAGTACATCTGCGTGCAGTGTCACAAGTTCACCCCCCTCTTAATGGGAATTTCATCTCCAAAATTCATAAATGCTTATTCAAATAGAAATGCATACTGTTCCTTCATCAAGACTTCTGTTTCCCAAGTTTCTTCTTCAACTCGGTCACTCTTCCAAAGGATCTTAACCATTGGAACTTTCTTGCTCCTCAGCTTCTTTACTTGTCTATCAAGTATTCTCACCAGTCGTACGACATAGTTCAAGTCCTCACGTATTTCCACGGGTGGTTTCTCTAATACGTGAGACGGATCCGGCATATACTTCTTTAGCATAGACACGTGGAACATGTTATGTATCTTTTCCAACTCTGGAGTCAACTGAAATCGGTACGCTATAGTCCCAATTCTTTCAAGAATTACAAATGGCCCTATGTAGCGTGAGTTAAGTTTCCCTCGGCTCTGAAGTCGGATGATCCCTTTCCAAGGTGAAACTTTCAAGAATATATCATCTCCCACCTTAAACTCTAAGGCTCTTTGGCGCTTATCGGCATAGCTCTTCTGTCTATCCTGGGCCATCTTAAGCCTCTCACAAATCATTTTCACCTTTGACTTGGTGATCTCTACCAGTTCCGTACTCTCGCGTTTGGCCATGCCAACCTCATCCCAGCATAAAGGTGCACGTCATCTCCTCCCATACAATGTCTCGTATGGAGGCATGTCAATACTTGTCTGATAACTATTGTTATAGGCAAACTCCACAAGTGCTAAATGGTTTTCCCAACTTCCTTGGAACTCCAATACACAAGCTCTCAACATGTCCTCCAAAATTTGTATAACCCTCTCAAGGTTTGCCGTATTGATTTTTCTTTGTCAACGATGACAATCTTTGGACAATGATTTTAATTATTGTTTTTGTATATAATTTATAAATTTTATACTTCTATGAAAATATATTTGATAAGAAACATTGTGATATAATTTTCATATTCAAAAATATTTCGTATTAGAAAATATTATTAGTCAAAGTTGATTCTCATTGACTAAAAAAAGTTAATTTGGTGAACCGTTTTTGGGACGGAGGGAGTATTAAATAGTCTACATTGATAGAATAGAGTTCAATCACTATTATTATCATAATGACTAAAATGTGACTAAATCAAGAAAGTTGACATAGTGTAAATTTTTATACTTTTTATACTTTATTGGCTATAGCTTTACTGATTTCGATTGTTTCACTTTTACACACTAGTGATTGAGCAAGAAACACATAATAGAAGTCAAAACATAGTCACGTACAATATAAAAGGGCGGGATCATTTTGAGATGAAACTTGGGTTGAACATCAGAAAAATTCCAAGGGAGAAGTGGAGAACTTGTTGCGCTAGATGGAAGAAAGGAGAAGCTGCAATGCGTAGGTTATATTGGATGGCGATGATTTTGAAATCCGAGGGGGTGGATGAGATTTTCTGTGGAAAGTTTTTGGCTTATCATTTTATTCAAATCCATGAAAATCATTTCAATAAATAAAAATTGAAGTATGTGGAATCTTAGAAGACACCCATATTTCAATGAATTCTATTACAATCCAAATTGAGAACTCACTTATTCCAATGGAATTTTAAATTCCTTAAGAATCCTTTCAAATCCATATTGGGGACACCCCCTTAAATCTCTCTCATGGAAGCAAGAGGAGAAGTTATTTTGCCTGCAAGTGATAAGTATAAGGGAGTGTTTGCAACTGCTTCTGCTTAAAAAAAGCACTTTTGGAGATGTAAGGAAAACGTGATTTGTAGTA
Source organism: Cuscuta epithymum (assembly GCA_945859915.1). Lineage (NCBI taxonomy): Eukaryota > Viridiplantae > Streptophyta > Magnoliopsida > Solanales > Convolvulaceae > Cuscuta > Cuscuta epithymum. Next base: position 223,553 of record CAMAPF010000103.1, read on the forward strand.
AAAGTTGATAGTGTTTGAGAAAAAGTGATTTTGAAAAGTAAAAGTTGGTAGTGTTTGGTAAAATAAGTGTTTTTGTGGAATAGAAAAGGGAAAAACATTTTTCACACGCAAGCCGAGAAAAAGTAAAAAATGGTAGTGTTTAGTAAATAAGTGCTTTTTTAAGCCAAAGCTGAGAAGTGTTTTTTTTTAAGTTGTCGCAATCACTTGCAAACACTCCCTAAGACTTTCCAAGTGAAGATGAAAGTGGTGAACACCTAAATGAAAGCAATGAATGTCAAAGTTGTGAACAACCAAGCTACGTCGGAGATGGAGTTAGTGAACATAAAATTCTTGAACAACAAGGTTCGGTTTGCAAGACAGAGCATTGCCAAGGTAGTCGCAATGTACAATCATTCTTTGTGTGTCATTATGGCATAATACATACCATTTCATTTCATTCGATTATTTGTTTTGGGGATAATTTTAATTTCGCAATGTACGGCTGACCAAACAACATTTCAAGCAATTTGCCCGAGAAAGAAGTCCAAAAAGAAAATTGTAAGTTCGACTGATTTCTAAGGCAAACATGGTTTATTATAATTTGGATATTTCTTCTTCTAGTGAGTGTGCATTAATTTACTGCGCAATGAGGATCACTCCCTCTTTAATTCAACATCAATGGAGCACAACATGTTATAATAACTTCCCTTCCAATAGACATGGAACAACACATGAGATGTCTTTTCATCCATCATATGTACCATTCCCTTCATTCTCAAAGTGTGGTCCGCGTTCAATTGTTCCTACCCAAAATTCAATGGGTACAATGCGGGTTAGTGTTTTCTCATTACAAATTGTGTGTCTCCAATGTACACTTTTTTGTATTCATTCAGATTTTCTATTCTTTAGGTTTGGCATTATGCTTCCTGACTCCACGGGATGCGCCAAATTCAATGGTTAGTGTGTTTGTTACTATTTTAGTTTTCAATTACAATATAAATTTGTAATGGGAAGTTTTCTTTTTTCTGATTACTCTTCATAACTTTCCTTCACTTTCAAGATCCAAATATAGGACACTTGTCACATGTCAGCGGTCCTATCAGTTACTATGAATTACTTCAACAGGTCACCAACGGCGAAGCAATCTCATACAGATTATAAATTAGAATTTATAAATCTATTGATGTAATTTCTTCAAGATTTATAATAACACATGTACTGATCGGTTCAATCTTTTTATTGTGAATGTTTCTTCCTTGTCTTTATTGGTTTACAAACATATCACGTTTCCCTCAATGAAGCTAACACTAAGAAACACATTGGGTGCTTCATAAGAAGAAATGATACAATGGCTCGGTGAATTTCCGGAGCTAATGTCTGCATTTAGAAGTGGTGTTTTCTGTCGATACTTGGAGATTCATTTTGTCTCTGTTACACTGGACACTGTTGTCTAAAATAGCCAAAATTGAAAGGGATTCAGAAACATGATTTGTACTGAAGGGAGTTCCAGCGGGCTGTAGTATCACAGAGTTTGCTCGTTGAAAAGGAGAAATTAGAAAAATGGATGAGTTTCTAGTGGGAATTTTCCCACACAAGAAAAACCAAGGGATTTGCACCACCGTATAAACGATATTCTCTTTGAAGGAGTCAAGATTGTATACCGGAAAAGCTCTTTTCACGCACAGGGGTTGTCCCGCGGATACGAATGTCGTCCGAAAACCATCTTACATAGATATTAGATAAATTGATTTTTTATTTTCGAACTGAAACATAAGTTTCTTTCTCTAACGAACTGATGTTGGCAACGTTCTAAATGTTTAATATAATGGGTCGTTACAAACTCTTAATGCATGGTTTAATGGTTGTAACATTTTAAACGTTAATGACGAGTTCAGGGGCGGAGTCAGGATTCGATTGAGAGGGTGGCCAAAAAAATACGGAATAACATATTATTACGTACATAATACAAATGCAATAATATTAAATACAATATTGAAATTCATTTAAAACATTCAAAAATACATGATTAAAAATGATATGAATTAAAATTTAGAACGTAGCTCTTACATGGCACGAAAATATCGGACTTTAATATAAGCTTGTATAAAATATCATCAAATATTTAAATATTGAAATAAACACTTAAGTGCCCTGAAATGAATTTTTCACATAAAGTTATCTTAGCTCAAGCTCAATTTCATCTCTAAACTAAGACAATATAGATAGTATATACTAGCAACTTCTTAAATAATTAAGAATTCCTTAAATAGATACTCGAAAGTTGCAATAACGTATTTCCTTAAAGTCTGGGCTTATTTACTTAACTTAAGCTCTTATTTATTTTACTTAAGCTCTAATTTGCTTAAACTATAATCCAAATTTCCATCTTCATCCAAGGAGTTGAGCTCAACCATTGAACTCATTACCCATTTTGTCTCTACTGTCTACTCCTTTTTTTTCAAGTCGACACACAAATATTCCAAACCTACTTTTCTTGTTATTATACTTAGATTGAGCTTTAAAATTAAATGATTTGAATGGGGTTGTTTAGCTCCCAAATCGAGAATTGCCATTCAGCCGTATGGCTGATAGTAGTGATGCGGCTTAAATTTGTGGGAACTAAAAAAGAACTCATACTAATAACTAAAAATTCAAAAGGTGGGAGGGGCCATGGCCCCCTTGACATTAGCTGTAGTTCCGCCCCTGGACGAGTTTGTTCTTTAATTGTTTAAAGAACAAACTCTCGCGAGTTTTTGTTCTACCCTTTGTTCTAGTTCACCGGAGCAACCTATTGACTGCCTAATATTGACAATATATTGTTGTTCGTTTGTCATCGTATGCTGAGAAATTGAAATTGCAACGCTCTTAGCACTGTGAGAGCTTATTGGTTTTGAGAACTTTGTTTGTTGCATAAGTTTTGACTATCCCTTTGCTCGTTCTATTTTGAGTTCGTTCGATTATTTTATTTTCTCATTTTTGAAAAAACAAACCACATTCCCCAACACAATCATGGTGACAACCTTGGAGGACATCGTACGCAGTAGACAAGTCCTTAAAAATTTTGCTGACTCAGCCACACGTTTCATATACACAAAAAAAAAATGTCTTACATCCCTTTAAAACTTCGTGAATTCAGTTCCTTCTTTTTGAGAGTGACTTCAGTTCCTTTTGTGATTGTCTCTAATCAAAGCCTTTTTTGTTTAGATGGTAAAAATAAGCATATGATTTTATCAACCATACTGCCATACATCCTTTTCCAAAAAAACTGTACATTCTCAAACATTATTGAACAATGTCAAAATAATGTGCACTATAATAATATTTATTCTTAGTAAAAATTCATTGTGGAAATCCAAATAAAAAACGTTTTATTCGTTAAAATGTGAGTAACTCAAGAAGTATCTTTTGAATAAAGTTGTTCAAACACTCATTCAATGACTATTTAGATAATAATTGATGTATTAGTCTCAAAGCTATTGAATAATTAATTAGTAGGAAAGTAAAAGGAACTTACGAAAAATTAAGAATCTTAGAATTATTTAATACGAAGTTGACAAAGATTAGTGTTAAAATATTTTAGAAACAGAATAAAAAGTAGGCATGGCAATGTTTTACGGGAATCAATCAAGTGGGCCAAGAATATAGTAGTAGAAGAATGAAAACAGGATAGACATCCAACTCATCTTTTTAAATTATTATCATGCTTTATCCGCCACGTTCTGTGGGCCAACGTTGAAGTACTGAAGTGCAATCAGTAAGATGGTGTAGGCCCACCTTATCAATTCCCGGGTACTCATTCGTAAGCTTGTTCGTTCCAATTTTTGGAGTGATGGAAGATAACATTGCCGAAAGTTTCCACTTTCTTTTCATTATTGTCTAAAAAAGAAGTTTTTTACTGAAGGAAATGATTTTTTAATGAAAAAGTCACAATTGTTTTTGCTATTTACTCATTTATTCACTTTTGCTTGATTTAACATAAAACAATGTTGTACTTGATCGAAACAAAACTCTATCTTAATATCTTATATAAATATAGGTATGTATGTCAAAACTTCATTTTGAGATGGATGGAGTATAAAAATAAAAGGTTTAAAACTATTTCCAATTTCTCGTCCGCTTTACTTTATCAAGAACCTATTTGATAATATTGAGATTACTTCAATTGGCTGACCGATTATAGGAAAAAATCGCTAACTGATTCTATTGGATTATAGAAAAATTATATTTAAAAATATTGAGATTATTTTTCTTAAGAAATATAACAAAAAAGTAAAACTGTCAAATAGGTTCTCGAACTTTCATAAAAAAGTCAAGTAAGTCTTTCTATAGGAGACTTTGTCCGGCCGTCGCTATTTGGGGCGATTCCCGGTGGAATTTTTTGATGAAATTTTTTTAGCATCTTATTCATCAAGTCTAGTTTACTCATTCCAAATTTCAGGTAAAAATTCAATTGCGAACGTATTCAAATTAATTCGAGAACGCAAAAATGCGCAATTATCTTCACGAATTAATTTGAATGTGTTTCCGATTGAATTTTTAGCTGACATTTGGTATGAGTAAACTAGACCTGATGAATAAGATGTTCAAAAAAATTCATCAAAAAATTTCATCGGGAACCGCCCCAAATCGCGACGGCCGGACAGAACCTCCTATAGAAGGACTTAATTGACCTTTTTATGAAAGTTCGAGGACCTATTTGACAGTTTTCCCTAACAAAAAATTACATGAAAAACAGATGAAATGGTCTTCTGCATTAACTTCAGCCAAATCAATTATAAAAGTAATTTGAACCTTACTATTTTTATTAGAGATATTACCCAAAATGGGACTAAAAAGTTTGGAAATTCCAAAATAGGACTTCCATGTTTTTATTCCCAAAATAAGACTAATTACTGTCATGTTTTGGCAGTACCAGACTTCAAACATGGCAGTATTTTCCAACTTTGGCAGTAATTAGTCATATTTTGGGAATAAAAACATGACAGTCCTATTTTGGAATTTTCAAACTTTTTTTAGTCCCATTTCGGAAACTTTCCCTTTTTATTATTACGTAATCTAACATTTTAAATTATAGGTTACATGTTTTGAAAAAAAAAAGTCGATTGATATGACTGAAAAGATAGAAGTAGGTGGGTTACCAAACAACCTCCAAATTCGTAAATTCTTATTTCACGCACTGAATTGTGTAATAATTTAAATAAGTAGGATTGTAATTGACTAAATTTATTATAGAGAATCATTTTAGATGTTTTCATATGCAATATATATACTTTTCTATATCATTAATAAAATATAGTGCAAATATAAATTTTCCATAATTCGTCTTAGGTAATTCAATTGTTTCAACCAAAATTTGAGTAGATTCAACCAATTAAACCATTGAATATATTGCCAAACAGACCATTACTATCTATTCTCATGAATATGTTGATAGAGAATAATTAACCATTTTCAGAATATCAAACTCTTAGGATTTACTTCGTATTTTCTTATGTTATGTTTCCAAATTTAACCTCCGTTCTATTGCAGCGAAATCCTTACGATTAGTGTTTATATAAGAGGTTTTGTTCTTAAATATTATTAATAAAACGTTATGAACAAAAAAATTACTTAGTATGATAATTGTGTTCAATTTACATCGTAGTAATTACATGTAATTTACTACGATGTAAACTTTGAACACAATTATAGTCACTAATAGTTTAAAGCAATATGTTTGTTCGTCACATCTTAAAGGGTGATATTAATTTTTAAATATACTCCACTCAACTCCATTTTACATTTTAGGGCTCATTTGTAAACCTCTAGTTTGAATTTACAAGTATTATGAATCAATATCTTATCATACAATAAATTCTTAATTTCATGTGATGAATTTTATAATAATTAAAATAAGTAGGAAGTTACTATTCTATATGCTTTTGTTGTTTTTTTGACTGAAATCGGCTTAGATAAATAACCAATAAAAGTTCAGAGTATGAGTCAACTGACAAAAAGAAAACTGATAACCATCATCCCTCGAATCAGACTCGGAATTAATCGCCGTAGCAATATAATTCGCTGATCCATAACCGGGAAACAATAAGCCTAACTCGGTTACCAAATTCCTCTCATCCACCACATCCAAACCCAATGTCTTACAAACCAGAACAGGAAATTAAACCAGAAACAAATCCAAAAGCTACAGCAAAAATTAACGAAATAGAAAACAAAACAGAATAAATAACTTCCTTTTTGCCGCCAGACAACTAGAACCAGTCTTCCACCTTTCGGCCTTACACCTTCAACCAGTGTATCCGACGGGCTTAAGGAATCAAACCCACCTCCTCCCCATTTTTTGTCCCATCAGTGGCCATGTTGTCCTCCTCTAGTTCTTCCTCTGTCTGGACCTCCCAGATCTTCCTACTTTTGGAGGCCTCCTCCTTTGGCACCTCACCTCCTTGTGTGAAGCTTTGAGCAGATTCTGTCCTTGCCTCCTTCTCTGGGCCGACTCCCAGTTTGCCAGAGCTCGATGAGCCCTCCAGTAACCCGGCTTGCCCTCCTTTAGGGTTGGTCTTTACCCCGCTACCTGCTCTAAGATGAGATCCAAATCTTTTTTCCAAAATCAAACCTTCTTCATAATTCAGAGGATAAAAATTATCTGAGTGACTAACCATACCACAGATAAAGCAAAAGGTGGGCAGTCTTTCATATAAAGTCCACCCAAAAACTTTTGTCATTTTTTTTCAAATTTGTCCCCTTCTTTAGAGATGTATCCATCTTCATAAGAACCCTAACTCGCATGTATGACTCTAATTTTTCTTTTTTCTTATAATCATCATATTTGACAAACTCTCCTAAAAAACTCCCAACACGTCTAGCAGTGCCTAGATTTACCAGACTGTAAGGAACATTATGAATCTAGACCCAAAATTCAGCCTCATTCAAAATGAATTTGTGTGGTATATCATCAGGCATAATCTCTTTAAGCAAAACCAAACTACGTTCATACTGCCAAAGGCCCCCATCCAGAAAACGTTTCATATCAAAGCGATGATTAAAAGAAAACAGGTACCTCGTTTCCCCGATTTCCTTAACCGACATACCTTTCCCTGGCCTCCAGAGAGTAATCATCTTTTCTTTAAGCTCCGCGAACCTGACCTTGCGGTCAGTCAGCACTTGCCCGAGCACCGGGAAGCCCACCACCGCTTCCTCCGCTGGAACGTCTTCAGCCTGTCACACCCTGGACCTACCCGGACACGTCAACAATCCGCCGTACAGTACGAATAGTCAACCGCAGTCCAACACATCCATACTATACAAGGCGTCTGGAATATCGTTCACACATAGTACATCCATAAACCAACATAATGTAAAATATTCATTCAAAGCAGCGGAAACATTTAATACAGGTGTTCATGCCACACTTTGGCAACCATGGGCATACAAGCCCCCAAACAAATATTTAAAAATAATATCCATGAGCATTAGTTTATAAAGTTTGTTAAATAGAAACGGAGGAAGCACGAACCACGCCTCCTCTCCTTGGATCCTCCCGAAGCAACGACGATGGTAGCAACCTTCAAGTTCTACCTGAAACTGTGAGGTGGCCTCCCCCGTGAAGGGGAGGTCACTACTTGGAAGCATTTGACAAGTACAATGACAACTATACTAAGTATAATCAAAGTTTCAATTTCCAAGACCCTCAATCTAGGATGTTATTAATTTATAGTTAACTCATGTTCCTTCATGCTAGAGCTCGGCTCATAGTCATACTAATTTGTGCTAGAGCTCGGCTCATAGTCACACTACATTTTGCTAGAGCTCGGCTCATAGTCATACTACATTTTGCTAGAGCTCGGCTCATAGTCATACTACATTCTGCTAGAGCTCGGGTCATAGTCATACTACATTTTTGCTAGAGCTCGGCTCATAGTCATACTACCATGTGCTAGAGCTCGGCTCATAGTCACGTCATCTAATCCCTAAACAACTTCTTAGTCTAGGCTCCATCCATTTTGAGTAACCCTTAAGGCCTACTCCTAATGTAACTTGAGTTCATAAAGTCCACCTTAAAAATATCTTTTAAGGTTACTTAGGGTGTACCCGCCACAATTCAATATCTTGGGATTAGCTCCAAAGAACCATTGAACTAACATTTCCGACTAGTATTTATATACTAGTCGTTTAATCTTAATATAACCAATGCTAATTCATAATAGTTCGTATATTTCCATTTAATTCTACATTCAAGTATAATTTGGCTCTAATATCAAAATATCACTTTTATCCTTCCATGACTTCTTTACGTGAGGTAAAAGTGTATTTATCACAATGAAATTCATGGTTAATACAACTATCATGCCATTGTATTCATAACACATAATCATACACAATTTGTTCAAAAATTTGTACATTATGCATTTTTACTCATAAACAATAATAATTTCATTTAGGCATTTTTAATCATTATTAAACCATGCCAAACACATTTAATTCATTTAGGTAAACTCAAGAAATTAACCCAATAATTATAAGCAATATAGTCGGTCATCCTCACCTTAAGTGAGCTTAAGCGCGTTCTACGCTTCCCGATTGAACTTTGACTAATTCCGGCGAACTTTGACCAACTCCGGCGAAACTCCGGCGAAGCTCAAAAATACTTTAAATCAAGTTCCTAACAAGGTTTTAACATCATAAAACCTTAATCAATACATATAACCTCTAAAAGGTTATTTTCCGGTAAACCGGTCGTTTTGGCTTCTATGTCCGTTTTTGGACATAGAACCACCTTCCAACCCATTATTCCACACTCATAACATGTAGAACAATCCTAAGGGTTCTTCATATGACATATAAATCATATGATAATTAAAGAATAGAGGAAAAGTTATTATAAGGTCCTTACCTTAATCCACCTAGTTTTTCCTCCTGAAAACCTTTCTTTCCCTTGGACCTCCTTGAGCTTGCTTGTCCTTGGCTATGGAAGGTGTTATTTTTCTGGGATTTCCTCCCTCTCTTGAGATTATGGTCGAATGATGAAGAAGGAAGAAGGTGGGTGCCTTCTTTTGTCTCAATAGAATGAGGGGTGTGGGGAGAGGCCCACTTTATTTTAATTTGTTTGATTCCATTCCATTCATATCACACTCTCTCCCATGTTCCTTCATCACTTCAGCTGGCCAATCATCTAAATTTGGGTGACCAAATTCGTGGGTTGGCCCCCACCCAAGTGGGAGGTCAACCCTTTTCGTCTAGAAGTGTATAATCGGCCCCGAAAGTTGTATTTTTCGGACAGTTTTAAATATATTTTATTTTATCAGGTCTAATAAAATATATTATGCGTTCTCAATCATTATGACCCTTATAATGAATATACATTCCCCAACTTTAATTTATAAGCCCCCGAAATTCATTTCGGGCTGTTATCTGTTAAATTACCAATACCGGCAATTGAGTCATCTTTGACCAATCGGTCTACATTATGTCATTTCTTTTTCCCAAATAAATTATCCACCACTGTATAATTATTATCTCGACCAATATGAATACAATATACGGTCTCGGGAATATCGGGCGGTCCCCGCTCCCGGTGCGGGCCCCACATGCGAATTTACTATTCACGCAAAAACAATAATAATAATAAAAAATTCACAACTTCGTATACTCATTAACCATTCCATAAGGTTCAATACATTATTCACTTAAGAGTAAATACATTTGGGGACGGTGTTACACAGCCTCTCCATCGTCAAGATTTTTCTCTTCCTCTTCGCCTCCAATCGCCATTCGCTTATATCGATCAACAACGTTCTCCATGAAGATATGGAAGGCTTCGCCGGAACTCTGAGTCTGATGAACCAGCCACACCGCCTGCTTTCATCCGAATGACCTGGTTAAATAACCAACCTCACCGCCCCTGCTACCAATCCGAGCCCACCGTTCTCCTAACCAACCGTCTACGCCGCCCCCTCACCGTCTTCTTAACCAATAACACTCGCACTCCGAAAAAACGAAGGCGGACAGTCCTAGTCGTAGGGTTATCGGCCGAAAACCCTAGGGAGCCAACTTTCTATATGCTTTTGTTGGAAAGTGTTATTTTAGATTTTTTGTATTTTCCTTTACTAATTTTATAAAATATATTTTAAATATCACTTTTTCATAATTCATCAAACACGGTTATAGTTCAATGAGTTTCAACATAGGGCCGTTTGCTTTTCGGCCTTTTCACCCGCAAACGCTGGGTTAATGTACCAACCCCCGTGATATGGAAATTTGGCGCTTTAGCCCCCTATGATTTAGAAAATGCATCAAACCTCCTTGTGTTTTAATTAATCATGCACAAAACCCTTTTTATGAATAAATTTAACGATTTGGAAATCACTTTTCCTAATATTTTGATTTAATAATGATCAATGTTATCATTAACCAAGCATCACAAATCAAAACCTAATGATAAAATAAATCATAAACCGCCACTAGAGATATCATAATTCCTTAACTATATAATGATTGTTGACTATATATTTGTCGGTAAGAAATTTATACTCCGTACTAATTAGTAATTTAGTATTCTATTAGGATTTCAGAAAAAAATTGGAGTACATCTTAAGGTTCCTTCAGGGGAAGGATCTAAGTACGGGCTATGGTGGGCTGAAGCCTAAGAAAACTTAAAAAAGTCAATATTTTGTGTATTTTTTTTCATTTTCACATTTAGCCCACCTCAATAATATTTAAGACCAGTATAACTATTATTTAGCCCAGGGCATCCCGAATTCCTGGATACGCCCCTGGGTTTGTTGTTATTATATACTTCGTACGTAGTATGATAGTCCGTATTTAATTTTCTGAAAACATGTATTTAAAATTTCCTGATATTTTTGATATTTTGAAGTAATATTTTTTGTTTGGTGTACCATTTTCTATTCAACAATTTTCCATAATATACGTACCGCTCTTAAACTCTTGTTATATTCCTTATGCATGTTCTTCAATTAGTGACCTGCGTTTCTTTATTGTATGGTTCCGTTTATTATTTGAAACATTTTCATACCTAGAAAATTTACCTTGTACGTTTTTCTTTTCGGGTTTTTTTACAAGAATATTACTCAAATAAAACTTATTACATAAATATGATTATTAATTAATACAACGTAGTGTTGTGGTAACTTAAGTTCAAAACTTGAATATGAATTGCTATGATTTCATTAATATTCTAGTAACTAGTCATATTTTTATAAACCATCTTTATTTGGGCCATATTTATGTAATTATGTCTTTTCATAATTCTATTTTCTACATTTTCTTCTCTTTTAATTCCTTGTTTTTGTTAGGGCCCGTTTAGTGACATTCATTTTCTACTTATGACCCCTAACTTTTAATTTCACGTTCTTGTATAATAAACAAAATATGTAAGCTACAGATGAAAGTAAGTTTTTCTCACTATTTGACTGAAGTTATTATAGTCTGTATAGAATAATTTTAATTCTCCCCAAATAATTTTTTCTTTATTATACAAATAAAATATTTGAAGTGCTTTAGATATAAATTTTTACGCCTTTTAACAGTTTCAGCACCTTGATCAATTTTAACAAAATCATCCAATTTAGCCAACTTCAATATTATCAAACATACTCTTAATTTTCTCTTACTTTTTCTCATATCATTCATACTTTTTCTACTTTACCCATAACCCACTCCAACTTTTATTAATCTCCTTGACAAATCTATGCAGCCAATTAAGTATTGAAGAACCAAGGGAGTGTGATATTAATAATATTTATGAATAAATCTATAGATGAACTGTATGCATAGATTTTTTAAAATGGAGGCCCTACCAAATTTGGAGGCCCTAGACAAATGTCTAGGCTACCTCCCCCCATGGCCGGCCCTGTTCTTGCTCGATCTTTATAAGATGATTTATCTTTAACAAAAGCGAGAATATTAGCTTATACTCCGTGCTACGTATATCTATATTTTTAAACTATAATTTCAGTTAAATAGTTGGTTTTTTATGATTTTAAATACTCCGTAGTTGGTTATAAACTGATAAAAAACAAGCTAGGTAGTATCAAATATATTGAATATGTTATCTAACCTGTCACATATACTCCTTCAATATGACTCGTAAATTAAATATGTTAACAGATTGACAAAATCAGTGTAATTAAAATTGACGTACATTTTGGAAGTATCTGAGACGAAACAACACTGAAGAAGTACGGTCTTGTTCATTCAAACTTAAAAGTAGCAAGTGGAGACTCGAAATCGAAATGCTACGGTACAATCAGGGCCATGTTTAGGTATATGTAGACTGAGGCAAAAATTTAAATGAGGCCGTGTTTGGAGAAAAATGAACTATTTAATTTAAATGAAAGGTATGATCTTTCTGGTATTCTGGCCTAATATTTTGGTATTATAATCAAATCTGGCAAACTTTTCCCAGACTTTACCCCACTAATGAGTTGTTCGTCTACCGGGTTTAAAAAAAACTTATTTTAGTTATTTATTTTTCTTCCTTTTTAAGTAGCAAAGTCACTTATTAAAGTTGTATACTCTAAATGATCAAAAAAAAGTTGTATACTCTAAATGTTCTAGCAGTTTATGCTCCATAGATAATATACCCGTATTATTGTATTTTCGATTAGACATGATGACTTAATTGAACAAAGTTAGACACAATAAACGGTATTCATTAAATTAAGGATATGAAATAAAAAAACCAATAAAAAATTAGAAATGAATTATGAAGTCAAAATTTTAAAAGAAAGGATTGAATTGATATAATAACATGATGCAATCAAGTAAAGTATGGAAAACAACACATTTGTAGAAGTAATATACAAAATTACTAATTATATGAGACCTTCAATATTTGGGGGCCTAAGGCAGGCAGTAGTCTCACTTGCCTCAAAGACTCCACGGGCCTGGGTACAATCCCTTCATTATTGCTCAACGGTTGAAAATTTTGAGTTTTTTTCGTATTAATGCTACTTAATTAAGTATTTACGAAAATAGGGTTGGGTTAAAAGTATTTACGGATATACTGCTGGGAAAACCGGGTTAAGCTTAAAAAGGGGGGGCAAAATTGTCTTTTGAGACCCGCTGAACTTTACGACTATCGTGCCCGCAGGTCGCCCGCGCAGGGGGTGCGAATTTTCGATTCTGAACTAGAAGCCGGAATTCTTGTGTGCGCGAGAGCTCCCCTCTTCTCATTCACCTTTTAATACTAAGTGAAGAGTGGTTCATATTTATAGTCTCAAAAGTTCCCAAGGAGTTTAGGTGTGGGAAAGTTTAAAAGATTCCTTTTTCTCCTATATTTGAGAAGAGCATTTTTTCCATCTACATTCTTTAAGAGCTAGTTTTTGAGCCACTTCAAAGTTCAAAGTTCAAAACTCCAACACCAAAGGTCAACACTACAATCAAAGCTTCCAAGAGTCAACCTTGAGATTAAAAAAAATCAAGGTTAATACTATTTTTCTCAAACTCCAAGCTACTATTTTAACTCCTTGGGAACTTTTGAGCCTAAACACACACAAGAATTTCTAGTCATGTTGTATTTTTTCCTGATTGTTGTTGCATTAATATAAGCCATTTATTTTCAAATAATAATAATAACAATAATACTCCAACAACAATTAGTAACAATATTATTTATTGGAACATTAAATATTCCGTATAAATATTGTTACGATTTTAGAACATTAATAGTTACATTAATATAACCAACATCTTCCATTCATAGTAATCCGATATTAGTACACAGACATATAACAATAATAAATGGCGTGTTAGATCAAACCCGTATATCCATATTGAAATTTCCATTTGACACTTAATCCCTTATAATAAAGGACATTAATGCATATTAACATATGATCTCGGCATTTTAAAATTATGTTATTATTTCTCAAATATTAATAGCAAGAACTTATTATTTATAATAATAACCATACTAATATTGATAATAATAATGGTGATTATATTAATATATATTAATAATAATAATAATAATAATAATATCAACGACAACAACAATAATAATATTGATAAGAATAATAATAGTAGTAATAGTGATAATAAATATAATAAATATAATAACAATAAAAGTAATAAATCATGTTTGGATCTAAGTTGTTAGAGTAATAATAATAAAAGTAAATAATAATAATAATAATAATAATAATAATGTTTGAATCTTTCTGATCTCATTAGTGTTGATCTGATTGACTTGATATGATTTAAATTTTTCTGATATGATCTGTTCTGAATAAGCCATAAGTAATAGGGGCGGGCAAAAATACCGAACCGGCAGGGTACCGAACCGAATCGAACCGATATGGTACCGGACCGAAAAATGAGGTTTGAAACGGATCTCAATTTTTTTGTCCCGAACCGAACCGTACCGATTCTAAACAATGCCATGACCGGTTATCATAAAATGAGAACCGGTACCGGACCGAACCGGACCGAAGTATGATTCAATGATTTAAATTTACATTTATACCATTACTTTGACTACTGTCTTCACACTTTCGCCGTCTTTGCTAATTCATAGGAAGCCTGGAATCGGACCGATGTATGGTTTAATTATTTATATTTGTACTACTATAATTTATCTGAAATTTATTAATTATGTAAAATACTACATTCATCCCAATTTGATTTGCAAAATTAACTTTTCTTGGTCAAACAGTTTCATTTTATTCACTTAACTAGAATGTCACTTTTTAATTATATTTAATTTGGAGCTTGCAACCTTGAAGAGATTTCAATGTAGTTTCTGAATATGTTTATTTTAATTATTAACAAATAAATCAATTATCAATAAAGAGAATTTAACTTTAACATGGTTGACAAAAAAATTATTGACTTTGCATGTCAATTTGGGATAAAATGAGTATGAAAATTGATAAATTGTGTCGATTTTTGGAGGATGAATAAACTTTAATTTCCTCTTAAGCACTTGAAAAAAGTGGCATTGTTTGATATTGGTATGACATGGTACCGTCCCGTTTCAAAATGGAACTGTACCGAACGGGTTTAGGTCTAAGACCGAACCGAACCGAACCGGACCGCGCCCACCCCTAATAAGTACTCCGTAATAAGAATAAGATAAATAAAACAACTTCTAAGTTCTAACAAATAGATGCAGCGGCCACAAGAGATTAATAACTAAGGGGTAGTTTTGCAAAAGACATAAGGTGACACACTAAAGAAAAAAATGACAAATCAAATGAAATTTTTTAATGGAAATCAAAGCATGTTAATCTAACTACGAACAGTGCATAAAGCATGCATATGTTGGAATTTGAAAAAGTTAAGGGTTAACTTTAACACAGGTAACAACCACAAATATATTTAATGTTGATCCATATAATGAATCAAACAAATTGTAAAGTGCATCTTGCTTTATTGTTACACTAACATTTTTATCATTATTAAAATTTTCTAATCATTAATGGTGCTTATAAGTTTTTAAGATAAGATTAGCGGGCCAATTAATACATTTCTATCTAGTAGTTTTTCCCCTATTTGGTTGCTTGATGATTGGTCATCCTACTTACTAGTACCTCCGTCCCACTATATTTGGGACAAAAGAGTGTGACATTACTTTTAAGAAAAAATAGAATTGTATGATTGATATTGAATTGATAAAGTGTGAATAAAGTAAGAATGAATTGTAACCACACAAATATTATCAAATATGACATGTGACAAATTTAATGAGATGGACGGAAAAGGTAAAACGAGACAAAGTTAGGGAACGGAGGAAGTATCACACATCTATATTATTATCTCAGCCTACAATGTAGGGATTAATACGTGGATCTTACTCATCTAGTCTGTTTACAAGTCATATTCCTCTTAAACATGATTTTTGGTCATATTATGGGAGTTTCTCTATCTTTTAGTATTATTACGACTAGAGTAACATGATACTCCATCAGCTCTTTCCCTCATCTGACGCTTCCATAATGAACATGGCAATTCATGTCCCTTTATTATTTATTAAGCAAAATACTATAGTAATACTAAAAGTTTTAGAAATTTCCATAATATGATGTTCTTTTAGTTATAAGATCAGAGGTAATTTCCTCTCTTCTTAACATAGGTTTAAAATGCGTTTAAAACGTGTAAAAACCATCTAGGTGTTAGACCCAATTTACAAGGGCGTAACTATGGGGTGAATTGAATTTTTTTGTCTAAATATCTACGGACTATTTGAAAAAATCGTCCAAACATAACATATGGTCGGGCTCCACCACTCACTATGGGTTTGGGCAATAATTAAACCCGTAATTTGATCAACTTAAAATTACTTTTGTCGAGTAAAATGGAAATCAAGTTGGAGGTTAAAGTTTGGAACTATTCCAAAAGATTGATTTGGCGGGTGGCGTGGGCCCGGGACTACATAATCTTATCTGTAGAGCGTCTAGAAAATAATATCTTTTGTGGTTATAAATATTCGGGTGGACACGCGGAACAATTTAATTGCTGGTTGGGAAGCCCTCAGGTTACCGCCATCTTTATTCCTCACTTTCTTCTCCACTATAAAGTCTTCTCTTCTGGATAACCTTTCGTAGTCTTACCGTTATCTTCTCCCAAAACACACAAAAAAGCTTCTAGATCCATTCCGAGTCATGAGCTCGGTACAATTCACTGAGTTGCTTCCGGGTTTGCCCGAGGAACTCGCTCTCGAATGCTTGACCCGATTGCATTACTCGACCCACTCAGTCGCCTCGCTCGTCTGCCGCCGCTGGCGCCACCTCCTCCTCAGCCGTGACTTCTATTACCACCGGAAGAAGACGGGGCATACCCACAAAGCCGCCTGCCTGGTCCAGGCGCTTCCGATTCCCCCCTCCTCCAAACCGATCGGGCAGCCCAGTTACGGGATTTCCATGTTCGACCCGGTGAGCCGGACCTGGAGCTGGGTCGACCCGATTCCCAAGTACCCGAGCGGGCTGCCGATGTTCTGCCAAATCGTCAGCTCGGAAGGGAAGCTCGCGGTGATGGGCGGGTGGGACCCGGTGAATTGGGACCCGGTGAAGGATATCTTCGTGTACGATTTCGCGACTCGCGGGTGGACTCAGTGCGAGGACATGCCCTCGAAGCGGTCGTTCTTCGCCGCGGGGGCGGTTGACGGCCGGGTGATCGTCGCCGGCGGGCACGACGAGAGCAAGAACGCCCTGAAATCGGCGTGGGTTTTCGACATCAGGAGGAACGAGTGGAGCGAGCTGGGCGCGATGAGCGAGGAACGAGACGAGTGCGAGGGGGTGGTGATCGGGTCGGAGTTCTGGGTCGTGAGCGGGTACGGGACGGAGACGCAGGGGCGGTTCACGAGCAGCGCCGAGTCACTGGAACTCGCGACCGTCGAGTGGCGGCGACTCGAGGACGCGTGGGGAGCCAGCCGGTGCCCGAGAGCGTGCGTGGGGATGGGGAAAAACGGGAGCTTGATGTGCTGGGCGGACTGTGACCCGGAGATACGGGTCGGAGCCTGCGGGGTTGATCTGGGTGACCTGACCTTGGTGACCGGGTCAGCCTACCAGGGCGCGCCACATGGGTTTTTTTCTATGGATAACAGAGGGCAAAATCGCAAATTGCAGAAAATTGAGGTTCCTGCTGAGTTCGCTGGGTTCGTCCAGTCCGGTTGCACAGTTGAGATTTGAAAAAAGAGATATCCTATCTACACCCTCCTAGTTCTCTTTCTAGGCAAAAGATAATTTCTGAATTATCTTTATAATAGACAGACAACTGGGGAGTGTATACTCCATATCATACTCCGTATATGTACAAAAGTGTGTACTTGTAGCATTTTGGTGTTATTAAAAAATGCACTCGATTTCCGGAGAGTTACCGTTTGACCAGATGGACGGAAGAATTGATCGGACAGTTTGACTCGATGGTCTCGAGAATCCACGGGACAGTTAGACTCGATGGTCCCGAGAATCAACGGGACAGTTAGACTCGATGGCCCCGAGAATCAATGGTACAGTTTGGCTCGATGGCCTCAAGAATTGGTTGGACAGTGCGACATGGCCCGAGATCCGGCCCGCCCGGACTAGTTAGATACTTTGATAAATAGTGGAGATGTTTATGATATATGTCTCAATGCGCTTTATGCAGACCGGTAGTACTTTTTTTCTTTTATTCGGCATTATACTCTAAGAAAGAAGCATATTGTGGGCTCTCTGGCATAATATCACGTTTGGAATTACGGTTTCTGTATTTTACTTCTCCCTATTTCTGTGGATATGAAATATACGTAGTAGATATTTTGTGAGTGTACCCTTTTCTGCTACGTTATTTCTGACGGTAACCTTATATGTTTGTCAAATTTGAGCCATTTTCTCTTTAATAGATGTAGCATAATAGTACGTCTCCTTAAATGTACACTTTTATGGTGATCAGAAAGTCACGCTCACTTATTTCCTGGTAAGAACTCAGAGTTTTAATTCGTTGAAGGTGATTGGAATCCTATGTAGAAGGGATATAATCCAATATGGTGAAAGAAGGATAATACCAAAGTTCCTTTTGCGAGTTTTTGTCTTCAGCGATACTTCTAACAATAGTGGAGACAAGATAATCGGGGGTGTAGCTCACGAAGGTTCAACTCCAAACAATGACTTGAGATGAAATCCCACTCTCTTCCCATTAGAGTGATTTTTACTCCCTGAGACAATAATGGGAAGACATCCAAAAATGAAAAGAATGGAACCATTAAATGGGAGCTGATGGAGTATTAAAAATGAATATACACTTTGATGATTCTGAAAATTAAGTGCAAAATTCATTCAAAGTATGACTCATATTATTCATTTTTAAAATAATTTCGAATCAACAAATACTAATACTCCGTATCATTTATCAAATTTGAGTATAAATTATAAAAATAATGTACTTATATATGAAGCTTCGACCCTTACGGTGTAAGGATGTTTTTATTTGGACCGTAATTTGTCCCAAATCGGACCAGACAAGACCAGACTTGGGTAGTTATAAAAATACAAAGAAACCAGACCAGACCAGCAAATTACAGTCCAAGTAAAAACATCCTAAAATGCTTGAATCGCCACTTCCAAATACAAAAGTTGTGGCTCTGCCACATCTTATAGAAGGGCCATTTGATATGGAGGTTGCCCTCTACCATGTTACTAATTGAACTAATACATTTAATTACTTTTTCATTAAAAGAAACTGATCGAGCACAACTTAACACTACGGCCTATGACACAATGAATAATAAACCTCCATTTTGTGAGGCTTATATGCAATAAAATGAGGCTTATTTTATTACATATGGAGGTTTTTATTACACAATATTAAATAAGCCTCATTTTATTACTCATTATGTAATTACACAATGTGTAATAAAAACCTCCATATGTAATAAATGTAATAAAATAAGCCTCATTTAATTACTCATATGTATAAAAGCCTCATGTAACCCTCCAAAAGTTACTTATGTAATAAAAACTTAACACAACTTACAAATACAATGAGGCTTATGTAATAAAATAAATTCCACCATCTGATAGAATTCTTTCCCAAAATGGTGGTGATAGAATTAGTCGCTATTGTATATGTATGTCTTAAATAATATATATCGTCTTAGGATTGATCATTAAATTAAAATTCAATTTGTTATTTATGTGTTTCATGTGTTTCTTCTTCATTTCATTTATGTCTCCTTCTTGCCAAGAAGGAGGTGGTGGAGGGCCATACTGGGCCTTGGCCCAGGGTAGGGCTGCCTAATACTAGGTATAGTATATATATAAAAAATTTAGAACCGGCCCAGCGTAAAAATGAAATTGGCCCAGTGTACTCCCAAATCCCAATGACCCAATAACGGCAATAAGCCCAGGCTGCCTAGCCTTATGCGTGTAAAACAATACAACAACTTAGCAAGAATAGATCAGATAATTGAAAAACTGAGTGCGATGTGCCATGTGCGAACATGCCGACTGACCAAGTGAAGTCCGGAGTCTGGACAAGAGACGCCAGCCGCCAGCTGCAGACAGGCGCCGAAGCACGGAGGTCGGACGCCGGTGGGCCGGTGGCGGTGGATATAGCTCCCAAAAATTAGTTGAATCTGAAATCTCTCATTGGCTGTTGCTCAAGAAATTGAGGTTAATTTGCTAACCCTAACTCTGTTAAATCATGAATTATATATTCAGTTTTTAATATATTTTGTTTGGAGAAAATATAGAAACTTTAATTTGCTAACCCTAACAAATTAAAGAAAATCGTGTTTTGAATTTTTCTTAGGGACAAATTTTATAATAAGAACATTTGATGCATTAACAGATAAAGGGTAGTCATTAGTCAACATATAATAAGTAATTAGTGTAAAATTAAAAATTTGCAATTGTTAAATAATACAGAAAGTAGTATTTTGTATCTTGACTCTTGAGACTTGAGTGTATTGTGAATTTGTGATTTTGCATTTTTTCAGTGTATTTACATTAATCATAAATTAATGTGAATTTGTGATTTTAGGTGAATTGGTGATTTAGTGAAAAATATATTATGGTAATTTTGCTCTAATGAATGGAATCAATAAAAATCATACTGTCAACAATGAGTCTAAAATAGAATGCGTATTAACAAGCATTTAACATGGAACTATTTGTCTTTGTTTTTCTGGTCTGAGCTCATTATGTCAAACACATTGGCAGAGGTGGTGGGGGGCCATACTGGGCCCTGGCCCAAGGTAGGGCTGCCTAATACTAGGTATAGTATATATATATAAAAAATTAGAACCGGCCCAGTGTAAAAATGAAATTGGCCCAGTGTACTCCCAAATCCCAATGACCCAATAACGGCAATAAGTCCAGGCTGCCTAGCCTTATGCATGTAAAACAATACAACAACTTCGCAAGAATAGAAAATTGAAAAAAAGAGTGCGATGTGCCGTGTGCGAACATGCCGACTGACCAAGTGAAGTCTGGAGTCCCGACAAGAGACGCCAGCCGCCAGCTGCAGACAGGCGCCGGAGCACGGAGGTCGGACGACGGTGGGCCGGTGACGGTGGATATAGCTCCCAAAAATTAGTTGAATCTGAAATCTCTCATTAGCTATTGCTCAAGAAATTGAGGTTAATTTGCTAACCCTAACTCTGTTAAATCATGAATTATATATTCAGTTTTTAATATATTTTGTTCGAAGAAAATATAGAAACTTTAATTTTCTAACCCTAACAAATTAAAGAAAATCGTGTTTTGAATTTTTCTTAGGGACAAATTTTATAATAAGAACATTTGATGCATTATCAGATAAAGGGTAGTCATTAGTCAACATATAATAAGTAATTAGTGTAAAATTAAAAATTTGCAATTGTTAAATATTACAGAAAGTAGTATTTTGTGTCTTGACTCTTGAGACTTGAGTGTATTGTGAATTTGTGATTTTGCATTTTTTCAGTGTATTTACATTAATTATAAATTAATGTGAATTTGTGATTTTAGGTGAATTGGTGATTTAGTGAAAAAATATATTGTGGTGATTTTGCTCTAATGAATGGAATCAATAAAAATCATACTGTCAACAATGGGTCTAAAATAGAATGTGTATTAACAAGCATTTAACATGGAACTATTTGTCTTTGTTTTTCTGGTCTGAGCTCATTATGTCAAACAACAATTATAGGTCTATAGAAATACTACTTTAGGCACCCAGAGAAAATGTGAATGTGATTATGTGTAATGTGTATATTAGTATATGTAATATGTCGTAGACATTAATGTTTTTTAAATGTGTTTATAAAATATTTGGATTGTAGAAAAAAATTATGGCTACTCAATAGCCTCCTTCGAAGAAAACCAAAGGCACTTTGCATTCTTTCTATAGACCTGTTACTTCCGCTAGTAGTGTACAAAGCGAAGGTACAAGCGAGCATCCAAATATTTCTAATGTTGAAAATCAGTCTTCTACTCCAGTTGAGATTACTCCATTAATTCCGGTTCCGAGTACTCCGGTAATTCGAAATGAGTTTACTCCTGTTGAGATTGAAAGAGATCCATGGGAAAGGAAACAAATATCTGATTGGCCTTTAGATAGTAGAGATGAAGTGAGATGATTATATTTGCTATCTGGCCCTTATCAACCTAAACTTCAGAAGTATAAGGATCGAGAATATAAAGACAAAATTCGTCACTTTCAATCAAGTTGGTTGAATGAGTTTAATTGGTTAGAGTACTCTCCGACTATGCACAAGGCATATTGTTTTCCATGCTTTCTTTTTTGTGATAATGTGCATTCATCTCCCACTTCTGCATTAGTAAGCACTGGATATGACGATTGGAAGAGAGTCCATCAGGGTAAGGAATGTGTATTTCCTGTTCATATTGGTACATCTTCTCAATCTCCGCATAATAAGTGTGTGACAAGTGCTGATTATTTGATGAGACCATCTCAACATATTGAGAAAGTCATTGAGAGGGTTGGCAAAGAAGAAGTTTTAAAAAATCGACTACGATTAAAGACAACAATCATGACTATTCAATGGCTAGCATTGCAAGGTTGTGCTTTCAGGGTCACGATGAGTCTGAAAAGTCTTATAACTGTGGGAATGTGATTGAAATGATAAATTACACGGCGAAGTGGAATGCTGATGTGAAAGTTGTTGTATTGAGTACTGCTCCAAAAAATGCAAAACACACTTCCCCAGACATCCAAAAAGTAATTTTAGCCCTCATGGAAAACGGAGTTCGTTGCTTGATCCGTGAGGAAATTGGAGATTCCTGCTTTTCTATCCTTGTTGATGAAGCAAAAGATGAGTCGGACCGAGAGCAAATGGCAATTATCCTTAGATTTGTGAGCACTGAAGGTATTTTAACTGAGCATTTTTTTTGCTATTAAAGGCGTTTCAGAGACTTCTTCTGAAACACTTAAGCATGAGAGCATCAACATCCTGTCTCATTTTAATCTTCAAGTTCACAAATTACGAGGCCAAGGGTATGATGGTGCTAGCAACATGCGTGGGCAATGGAATGGTTTGCAAGCATTGTTTATTAATGAATGTCCATTTGCATATTATGTACATTGTTTTGCCCATAGGTTGCAATTAACTTTGGTGGCTGCGGCAAAACAATGTGATCCTATTTGGAAATTCTTCTCTATTTTGGACAAAGTCATTAATATTGTGAAGTCTTCTGCCAAGCGCAATACTGAACTTCAAGTTGATCATCGATTAGAAATTGACGCTTTGTTAGAAATTGGGGAGCGTCAATCGGGAAGAGGGGCCAATCAAATGTCAACTTTAAAACGTTCAGGTACAACTCGTTGGGGCTCCCATTATGATTCTGTTCTAAGTATGCTTGAATTGTATAATGCAACTTGTAAGGTGCTTGAAAATATTGCTTGTGATGGGTCAAATGCAAAGGCTCGGACTGAAGCAGAGGGAGCGTGCTCAAGTATTCAAACTATTAATTTTGTATTTGGTTTGCATCTAATGAAGGCCATCATGGGAATAACTGATTTTATTTGTCAAGCATTTCAAAAGCAATCTGTTGACATTTTATCTGCGCTTGGATATGTTTCGACTGCCAAAGCTTTTCTTCAGGATTTGAGAGATAAAGGATGGGAGGATATGTTTAAGCAAGTAGAAGATTTTTGCTTCAAACATAAAATCGTTATACCTGACACGAAAAGCAAAATGCGTCGCGGAAGAAATGAGATAGATGTTGAGCATTATTACCGTTTTGAGTACTTCATCCGGTCCATCGATTTCCAAGTTCCAGAGTTGAATTCAAGGTTTAATGAGACATCAGTTAGACTTCTGCAACTTAGTGTGGCATTGGACCCGAGGAATTCTTTCGAATCGTATAACGCCGATCATATATAGAAGCTTGCTGTGGAGTTTTATCCTGACGACTTTGAGCCACACGAAAGAAATGCTTTAATGAGTGAGTTGACGTTTTATCATGCTCATGTGGTCAAAGATTCCCGATTTCAAGTTCCCACTCTAGCAAAGTTATGTGAAATGTTGGTGAAAAGAAGAAAGGCTGGGGACTTTAAACTGATTACAAGATTGATACGTCTTGTATTAACATTACCAGTCTCTACTGCCACAACTGAAGAGCGTTTTCGGCAATGAAGCATGTCAAGAATGCAATTCGAAACAAGATGGCTGATGAATTTCTCGGTGATAATTTGACCATTTTTATTGAAAGAGAACTTGTTAGCACAATAGATATAGATTCTCTTTTTGAGTATTTGGTGCCTAGATCTTTTGAAATTCTGGGGATGGAGTTTCATGTTGGAATATGTGGTATAATTATTTTATCCTGAAAGTTTTTTCTGCTAAGGAATGCAATTAAATTTGCAGAACATGAATACACCAAAAACTTGGGCTAAGAGAGTTTGGATTAAACTGATGTGAGCCAAGCTATTCACTTAGCGTAACTAACACTTTCCATAATACAAGTACAAAGATAAAGGATAACAAAAAGAGACAGTAAATGCAATGTCTCTTGGGCCACGAAATAATTGAAGTATTAAATAAAGGTGGGGCACATGAACAAACATAAATCAAGTCGATCAAGTCCAACCAAATTAAGAAAGACAAACTTAAGGAACGGATAACAATAAGAAGCTTGGAGCGGAAGAAATGGAACAAAGTGATATGATGCAGGCCCGGGTTTGGGATCGCGTCACAGGACGGGTTGAGGGAGGCAGATTATTAGTTTTGGAAGAAGAACAATGCATATATCTAAGAGTGCAGTAGGAGATGTTGAGTTCTCCAACTCCCTGGTTAAACTAATTGGAGAATTTTCTGATAGCTTTTTATTCAAATCATCCTTCTCTTAAATAGAGACAGGAAGTTACAACCACTCCTAAAAACTAGGAAAGTGGATCCATGATCTTAAACTGCTAGTATGTGCAGGAAGCACTTGTTTTAAATAACCAACAACTGACCCATGATTAAAAAAACTGACACACACGAATTAAAACAACAATACTAATTATTTTAACTAACACACACAAATTAAAACATCAGTACTAATTATCTGTGACGTTGGTAGGTCCGACCAAGGAATGTATCAATACACTCCCCCCGGAGAGCAGCAAGCTTGTCCTCAGGCTTGAAGTGTGGGTAAAGCTGAGTAAACTCGCTGAAGTCCTCCCAAGTAGCATCCTCAATCCGTGAGCCTTCCCAGGCGATTAGAATCTGCTTGGTTCCTCGATTTAGACGACAACGTAAGATGTCTTTTGGTTGAAGTAGAACCATACTATCATGAAGGAGAGGTATGACAGCAATGTGCGCTAGAGGGTTGCCTTTAAATTCTTTCAATAGGGAGACGTGAAAAACATCATGTATACGACTGTTGGGAGGTAGTTCCAGTTGATAGGCCACTGAACCTATTCTGTAAAGCACACGGAAAGGGCCAAAGAAACGTGGACTAAGCTTATGAAACTTACGAGCTTGAACTGAGTGCTGACGGTAAGGGTGGAGGCGTAACCACACCCATTGATCAGGCTGAAAACTGATGTCACAATGGCGTTGGTTATATATAGCTGTCATACAAGCTTGGGCTTGTTGCAGGTGACTGCGGGCATCGACTAGCATCTCGTCATGAGCCTTGAGGGATATGTCTACTGCTTCGACCTTGGAGGATCCGGGATCATAGGTTAACATGCGGGGAGGGTCACGACCATACACAAGTTTGAACGGAGTAGTGTCTAGAGCTGAGTGATAAGAGGTATTGTAGCAATATTCTGCCCAGGGCAACCATTCCACCCAGCGACGTGGGTAGTCTCCAACCAAACACCGCAAGTACATTTCAATTGTCCGGTTGACCACTTCTGTTTGACCATCCGTTTGTGGGTGGCAGGATGAAGAGAAGGCCAAAGATGTACCCAATGATAAAAAACCTCGGCCTACGCGGGTGCCCAGGCGCCGCCTAATCATTGGGCAGTGGTATACTGACACGAAAAACACATAATCGAGCATGTTAATCGGAGAACCGCGTAATCGGCCGCCCAGACCGCCTACGCGGCTAAATCGCCAAAATCGCCGATTTAGGGTTGTCGGCCAAGTACTTCTTTTACGCTCCTAAGCCAAATGAAATTTCATTTTTGCCGCTTTGAATTTTCTTCTGGTGTACGACTTCTGCTCGTTTCCCTTTCTAGCGCCGTTCATCTCAATCATCTCAAGACCCTCATTGCTTCTCTTTCTGTTTCCAACACAAGTACCCTTCTTCTCAAACGTGCCACAGTTATATGTACTCTATTCTCATCACTTCTCTGCTATTTTTTAAACACTGAAATTTGGGGTGTTTGATTTACTGTTCGAAATGTGTTTCTGTATATGTGTTAGACTGTTAGCAACTGAACGATTGATATTAAACGATTAAGCTTCTTGGGGAAACACCGAAACACACAAATACACAATGCTATTCTTTCGATTAAATTGTGCAAGCTTAGTGTTTGAAAAAGTCCTGAAAGGATTATTGAAGGCTGGAAGCTTTTGAAATTTGTAGACATACACCAAAGTGATTGAAAACTTATACAACACTATTTTTCTTCAATTCTTCCATAGAGTTGAAAAAATAAAGTTATATGCTTATACGCCAAACTTATACTAAAATTTAAGCTTATGCATAGTTTTTGTTTGATCATTATTGTCATGAAGAATGTATTATTTTTGGGGAATCATGAACAATGTATTGTGATTTGTGCAGTTGCATAAAACTGAATTTGCCATAGTATTTGCAATATAGTACCTTCTCTTCATCCACTGTGACTCCTTCTTGAGTGATGATGTGTCCATGATAAGCAACCTTAGTTTCACCAAATGAACATTTCACCCTCTTAACATATAACTGATGGTGTTGCAGCAAGTCAAAGACCAATTTGAGATGATGAAGGTGCTCCACCCAAGTTTTGCTATACACGAGAATATCATCAAAGAAAACTAACACGAACTTGCGTAGAAAGTCTTTGAATACGTCATTCATCAGAGATTGAAAGGTGGACGGTGCATTGCATAACCCGAAGGGCATCACTAAAAATTCAATGTGCCCGTGATGGGTACGGAATGCAGTTTTTTCATTATCTTCGGGATGCATCCGGATTTGATGATAGCTAGAGCGTAAATCAAGTTTGGTGAAGAATTTAGCTCCATGAAGTTCATCAAGTAGTTCATCAATGAGGGGAATGGGAAATTTATCTTTGATGGTGATAGCATTAAGCTCTCGATAATCAACACAAAATCTCCATGTTTTGTTGTGTTTAATTACGAGCAGCGTTGGGGAAGAAAAAGGTGAGTGACTAGGTTATGCCTGCCTGAAGCATTTCATTGCACAATATTTCTATCTCCCCTTTTTGTAGCTGCAGATAACAATATGGGCGAACAACGACAGGGTTAGAACCATGTTTGAGTGAAATCCGATGGTCACACGGGCGGGCAGGAGGTAGAGTTGTGGGAGTCTGGAAAATAGCATCAAATTGCAGTAATAGATGATCAAGGGCAGAAGTATTTGTAACCTGGGTTGCCAATATAGAGCTGCACAATCTGTCTCCTTCGCCTTGCCACGTGACAAAATGATTGTTGATTTCGAAACTCATTGTGAGTCCAGAAAAATCCCATAACACAGTTCCCAAAGTTTGCAACCACGTAATGCCAAGTACCAACTCAAAACCTCCCAGGGGCACGACATATAGTGGAACTTGAAAGAGTTGGGCCCCTTTTTGTATGCAAATGTTGGGGCATAGGCCGAGGCCCGCAAATTTTTCACCATTCGCCACTTCCACTTGGAGTCCTGGGCAGTCATGGATACTCAGCCCCAACTTCTTTGTTGTCCCTTCGTCAATAAAGTTGTGAGTGCTGCCAGAATCGATGAGGGCTTTAACAGGCTGTTTGTTGATATATACAAAAACCTGCATAGTTTGAGTGTTAGTAACACCAGTTATGGCATGCAGAGAAATTTCAGGATCAACTATATCATCAATTGGTGTGGACTCATCGCCTTCCACCTCCTTAGGTTCTAGATAAAACAAACGCTTACACCTATGTCCAGGTGTATACGTCTCATCACAGTTGTAACACAAACCTTTTGATCTTCTGTCTGCCATTTCATTACGGGACAATTTGAGAATATATGGGCTCTTGGAAACAGGTGCTACTGAATTTGGTTGACGTTGGCGTGGTCTAGGGTCAGGTGTAAATTGAGGTTGTGCTGGAGAACTTGTGAGTTGGTGCAGATTTTTGTTATTATAGGACGAAGCATGAGACTTCTCATACCAGTGTGGGATGATACGGCCCTTGGCGTCGAAGGAGCGAGCCAGATTCATGGCTATTTTCAGGCTAACAGGGTGTTGGGCCTCAACTTCCATCCGTAATACTCCATCAAGTCCAGAAGTATACAGATCAACCAACTGGTCTTCACAGACAGTTGTGGCTCGAGCAAGAACGGTTTGAAATTTCTCATTATAGCAGGATAGTGGACCCTTATTTTGTTTCAGATGACGATATTTCCAAGGGCATTTTCAGTTAATGGTGGGCCAAAGCGTAGCTTACAAAAGTGTTTGAAGCGGTGTCATGGCAAGTTGGGTACCCTGAGCTCTAAATTGTAAGACCACAGTTGCGCCTCTCCAGTCAGGTGGTATGATGCCAAGGAAACCTTGTCAACATCCATGGTGTTTTGGTTACGGAAAAATTGCTCACATCTATGGAGCCATCCGAGCGGATCCTCCTTGCCGCTGAATACTGGGAACTCTAAACGAGAGTATTTTGGAAAGACGAAACTAGGGCGTTCATCTCTTTGATTGTCATGAAAATCACCAGAAGGTGGATGGTTGTTAGAGGAAGCAGCCTGTGTGTGACCAGATTGGTTTTCACACTAGTAGAAAAAGGGCTTATAGTGACACTAATTTAGTGTCACTGAAAGTTTCTGTGACACTAAAAAAGCGTCGGGAAAAGTGTTGGCCAGTGACACTAAATATAGTGTCACTGATCGTAAAACATAAAAGTGTCGGTAAATTGTGACACATGAATGTTTTACAAGATTATGACACTTTGGTATCATAAAGCTTGGTGACACGTTGGTATCATACAAAATACGACACATTGGTGTCGTATTTTGTGATAATAATATTATAATTATCATGATTTTATTTGATACTAATTCTATTAAATAATCAAAATAAAAGATCAACATTTGTATTTATTACTCAAAGTATTTTAGTGTCAATATCATGAAAGTACATTACAATATGCTATAAATCTACATTTTAACCATACAACACTTACAATATGCTATAACTCTTCAACTCTTACAAGAGTACTCAAAACTAATTATCAACAAAGTGTGCCAAAAGGGATAGTTGAAGTGTGCAAAGAGGCGCTGATTTGCTCCATCATAGGGTTGAGGAAGATGTTCAGATTTTATTCAATGGTAAATAATGCTTCAAATCCAAGCCTCTGCTCCATGCCACCTCTCTATGATCCTCAAGGTCTTCAAGCTTTTGTTTATAGGAAACACAGGCAAATCAAACACGTTGAAACTAGAATGCAATCAAGAACCTGCCCCTGCAACTCAAAAAAGAAACTATTTATTCCAATAGGTTTTTGAGCCCCCACTGTCATACTTAAGGTACTAAGTAAGACTAACTAGATCAGATTGTAGGCAACAATCACAAACATCATCATGTACATGAACTAAATTAAAGTGACAAGTTCTCAAAATACTCTGTAAGAATTAAATAATTCTACACTAAAGTTAATAAAGAGGTGCAACAATGGGATCAAACTAAGTCAAGGTAATGAACTAATTACACTAGTAAAAAATGGCTTATAGTGACATTAAATTAGTGTCACTAAACGATTTGGTGACACTCTGAAAGTGTCACAGACAATGGGGGCAAGTGACACAAAATTTAGTGTCACTGGTTGCTAAACAGATTAGTGTCGGAAAAATATGACAATAAAATATCACCTAAAATTATGACGTTATAATATCATAACTTTTTTTGACACTTTGGTATCATAAAGATATATGATACATTAGTATCATAAGTATATATATATTTCAATATAGGTACATATATATATATATATATATATATATATATATATATATATATTATACATGTAATATAATTTAATACTAATAAATAACCAAAATTCAAAGATTTTTATTTATATCTCAATTTTTCACATAAATGTGAATGTACATACTACATAATTCATGGGGGCACACCCGGAAACAACAACTAATATACAAGAACAAAACGCTAATATGTCTAACTTTTACACCACACTTCCTAGGGCCTTCACATATCTTCTTTTGTAGACTTGCACAGAATGAAACTCGTTCTTATGCTACGAACTTCATCGTTTGAAACCTCATTTGCTTCTATCATACTTCACCTGCAAAGTGGATATTACAGTAATTACACACTACTTCAACTTAGTACATCTTTCCTATAAATAAGTAAAATTTCAACTCTAAACTACAAAATAAAACAACTAAGCTAAGAATGGAATTACAAAACACAACATGTTGCTCCCAAAATTCTAAACAAGAAAATAAACAAAATTTACAAAAACATAACACAACTACACAAGTAAACTAGCACAAAATCTGAATTTTTTAGTAAAATAAACTTACCCGTCAAAGGGTGAGTAGCAGAAGCCAGAAGCTAAGAAGCGCATATTTGAACATGGAGGCTACACGGCAGAGATTCAAATCCCTATTTTATAGTAAAAGGACTTACTTCAAATCCCTACTGTCAATGCTTTACCCTAGGCCATGTTAGAAAGTTAAAAAAGAACAGAAAGATGAATAAAGTAGAATCAATACGTTCCAAAATAGTGGTCTTGATCCTCTTTCAGTACTAATGATTTCAGCTAGTTCTGAAAATAAAGATAGTGTATTTTGCTATAGATCCATTTCTTGTCCTATAAATAAATAAGTCATGCATTGATTAATAGTATGTATTTTAGTTCAGGACTTTTAGCATGTATTCATTTCGCATTTTTTAATTTTTTTCTTATTTTTCATAGGGGAGTTTTTATTCTACCAAATAAAAACAGAAGACCAAAATTGTAATGAAAAGACATGTTGGGAAGTAGTATATAATGTAAAGAAAGATATGCTATGTACCTGTAATGAATGTGGGGACCTGTAGTTGCACCCTCATAACTTTTAGGATAAGTAAAATCAACAATGTACAACACCTTAAAAGCAAATATTAGAATGATAAAACGAGCATAAATTACA
This sequence comes from Cuscuta epithymum, assembly GCA_945859915.1. Lineage (NCBI taxonomy): Eukaryota > Viridiplantae > Streptophyta > Magnoliopsida > Solanales > Convolvulaceae > Cuscuta > Cuscuta epithymum. Next base: position 254,734 of record CAMAPF010000103.1, read on the forward strand.
TAACTGCCTTTGCTGTTTCTTCTGTTGACCTGCGTAAGGCCTTCCAGGAGTTCCTCATCGACAGGCGGGATTAAATTACTTTATTACCTGAAACAGAAAGAGTTAAAAATATACTATCCTTAGATATGATTTCATCACAGGACATTTTTCGGACCAGTGTAGTATCTGAAGTGTTGGGATCAGAAAGAAGATCTTCATTTCCGATTTCGATGCACACACGTAATCAGATCATGAGTTATTTTCCCGGTTACCGCCTTGTTACAGGTAGCCATCGGGGGTTCATCATGTTTGAAGGCACTGTGGCGTTGGGGAGCAGAGGTATCAACCGTTTCCTTCTCAAGAATAGTTGCACAATTCATGTTACAATTTGTTGCGGCTACTGTGGCTAAAGGATTGGCAGATTGAACATTTACAACCTGGGTATCATTTTAACTATCATAAGGGCCTTCATTGTTTACATACCTTGAAGCTACCACAATAGTTTGCTTCTCAATCAAAAGGGGCTGCAGCCTCAGATTTTCATCATAGGCATCACGGAGTTGGACAGCTGGGTGATCACAAGCTTCATAAGAAATATCATCAGTAAGGCTAACGATATAGTAAAGGGCTCTCATATGGTGAAGGTGAACGGGAATCCCCCGTCAAGTGCGACCCAGATGGGGTCCAGGGGCGAGTCACACTCACCGAAGAAGGATGGGGTCCATCTAGTGAGAGACATCTTGAACCCCAAAAAAATCCAGTTTTGCTTATCCTAGAACCGTTGAAAATCGATGTCGGAATTGAAGTTTATCAAAAGCGATTTCGATTGCAGAACGTCGACGGTGTAGGGTTCTGAGAACCGTAGTGCCTCGAAGGCCTTACTAATTGCAGAAAGAGCTGGCCTACCATTTGCGAAGGTGACAGAACCGGTGATAATGTAATTTAGGAACCAACTGAAAACCATTCTCATTTGGATTCATTTACAAATAAATGTCAAACCAATTTTTCTACAAATTTAGTCAAACCAATGTCAAACCAATTTATCCGTAAAAGTGTACTCAATTAAAAGAATCCCACTCTTCTAGTCTTCCTTAAACATGAACTATCTTCTTAAGATCCTAACTACTATCACATACAAAATAGTAAATGTAAAAAAGGGAATATTACTTACCAAGAGAGCAACACTACCATTTCATTATACCAAATATTAAGATTTGCTAATAAAGAAAATTATTTGAGCAGCAACTGCCAACAATGCATGAAAACTTGATAGCTGATCAGTGTTTTCTACAGATTCTTATATGTAACAAACCTATTTAAGCAAAATAGTGAGGCCCAACAAATCAAAGCAGAGTATGAAGACAAACATTTAAAGCATGCACTTCATTATGGATAATAACCACAATTTTTATCTCATTAATAAATCTAAAAAACAGGGCAAATATGAACAAATTCCACATTTTTCCATATTAATTGTTGCTTCAAAAAGAAAGAAGTAATACCACTATCAAAGCTTCCCACATGCATGATCAATGTTGTGCTAATTCTTCATCATGGCAATCCCATAGCATTCATTTGAGCACAACTCAGGCAGTAGGACATGAGTTTATATTGAATAAGCAATTTTTCAGTCATCACATGCTATTGGTTATGGTGATCAGATAACACTTGCAAGTAGAGGCTGACCTATGCTATGTTTATAAGTCATTTGTCATATTTGTAGTTTCACATTTTTAAAAGTGAGCACAAATACTCTGATTCATTTAGGAATTCTCTATATAGCCAATTGCCTACACCCATGTAATGTTAATTTCAAAATTGATATTTTCTTTTAGAAGAATTGAAATCTGAAACTTAATGACAGAATGAATTATGATCCACTTTTTGACCAACACTTTCAACTATAAACTAAATGATATTAGAATGATGCCTATAGAAAGTACATTTGATACCAAGAGGTTATAAACATAAATTCAAAGAACAAAGCATGTCTGTTTTAAACATAAGAAGCAAGAAAGTTGTGATCTGTTTTGTAAAGTAAGAAAGTAATTAAGAATGTTTTAATTAATTTAATTTCCCTATACATTTCCCGATAGCAAGAAATCTGTTTTAAAATTAAAAATCTGTAATGTCTTTATTCACATATACACTTGGAGGGTGAAGAGAAGGTTAGAATTTAAGCTTACTTTGTCCAATTGAATAGTCTGTCCTTTTCCTCCCAGTTTGTTTAATCTGAAGCACAAGAAGAAAAAAAGACACCAATGTGAATGATATTATTAGAGCAAACTGAATCACAACAAAATGAGGATAAAAGAAGTATGTAAATTTAGTCATAAACTTAACTCTGTGGTTCCATGTGCTCAGGCAGCAATCTCAATCAGATATGCAACAAATATTAAGGTTAAAGCCTTAGAGTGTGAGGTCATAGTACACTCACATAGTAGTTTCATTGAATAAAGTGTGAAATGCAAACTTCAAGGTTTTGATGTACATGCTGCAGACAGAAAAAAGAAGTTGGAATAAGACATTTGACAACAAACTCAGATTCAACAAATAGCAGCTTCATTGATTCAAGTTTGAAGTGCAAACTTCTTAATTTTTCTTTGTTAATCTCCCATTAGAAATAATCTGTTAATTTTTTTTTTAAATCATGTGAGCTTATAAGAATGAAACCAAACCTAGAAAATCCAGACATTATCTTCTTATAACCTATGGCAAAATAAAGGGATATACTTGTAAGGAGCTTAGAAGATTTCAGCAATCCATAGATTCCATCCATTTGGAGAGGATGATAAGTCTCCAGTTTTTTTCTCTTTCCACCCTTCACCTGGTTTATGCTTCCTCTCCTAGTCACTTTCTTTTGGTCTCTCAATCAAAACATGCAATTCAAGGTTAAATTAGGTGTCATCTCTAATTTGAAAAGCAATAGTAACAAGATTTCCATATTAGGTGATATAATTGAAGGATTACATTGGGAGGAGATGAATGATAATTTACATACCTGAAACCGACAAGAATCGCTCACGAAGAAGACCCTCCATGGACCATAGTTGCGACGAGCTCCTAAGCCGGTGGCTCCTCTGAGGTCGCAGTTGGTGTGAGCCTACTTCGAGGCTTCCACGAATAGGTGTTCAGCACCCCCCAGGTCGGAACGCTCCTCGCCGGTAGGGTGAAACCATTCCTACGGTGGTCGCAAAGCTCGGGCTTCCGGCTACAGCTTCCAGCGGAGACAGCCCAGTCGGCGTCCAATCTTCATGGTCCGCATCTTCAGGTCATCCAAACAATCCACTCGGCATTGCGAGTCAGCGAATAAACCCATAGGCCAAGAAAGACGCAATCTGCAATTGTTAGCTAGGGTTCGTAGCAGGAACAAGAGCGGGATCATTGCAACTCTGAAAGAGAGAAGGAAAAAGCTGAGCGTTGAAATATTAATCCGTAAATTATACTCTGGGCCGGCCCATTACGCGTGCGTTAACTTAAGTTGTATACTCCGTAAAAATGTGAAGTGTCACCACATGATGTTGATGTATTTGTGTTAGAAAATAGTGACACTTTTGTGTTACTAGTGGTATTATTTCAGAAAGTGTCACTGTCAAAGTGTCACTATAAGCCAGTTTTCTACTAGTGTAATGAAGTGTCAAAGGGCTTAATTAATCAACTGAACTACACCTGAAATAACAGGTTGAACACTTTTAAGCAAAATTGTTGCACCGAGAAGATAGGCCAAATCGGAGACAGCTTTCTGCATTTTCACAATGTCAATGAAAAATACAGCAAAGTGGTTCCTTGCAGCTATGACAACAGCCATGCTAAAGAGCCATATCAAGAGGGATTCAGCCACTGTGACATACACTGAGTACTTAGCTGCCCTTGGATGGCTTGACCCTAGCTCAAGTTGGCGATGTCTGATAGAGAAATGGCAACAGCAGAGAGCTCCACATCCCCAAGATGCCCAACAAAGATACTGGTGAAAAAATTAATCCCATTATTACACAAAATATTAAAGGGCAATAGGTCCAGCAATGCTCCAGACCTTTGCAGATTGTATCCAAAACAAATTCCGTAAATCACCGTAGGTTCGAACGGGCGGGTAGTCTCCCAACATTGTGGATGGAGCTTCGTGCAATTCCACCGCCTCCATGGCCGCCGAGGAGGAGCTTCCAACGTACTAGGGCTCCTCCATTTGTAGCACATAGGGTTGGTTAGGCGTAGAGGGTAAGCCACCATTGCTTCCCTCTCCTTCCTTGTCATCTTTTTCTTTACCCCCCTCAATCTTTGCCCTCTTGCAATGAACATTTGTTTTGCATTATCCGCTCTTTGGGAAACTCTGGGTAATCAGGTTGACATCCTGAAGAATGCTTTATACTAAAACACTACTATTTATCTCAAAGGAATACTCATGAAAGACATGTATTTACTCTAACCAATGAAACTGAATAGACATGCTGCACTTATGTGGAGAACTGGATAATGATTTACCATCATAGTTAAATCAAAATAACTGTAGAATTTGTGAGTTTGTTCAAACATGAATATTTAAATGCTCAAAAATTTAAAAATAAACCACAAATATCAGGATGAAATGAGAGACTTATAGCTACAAATTCAACGGTCAATCAGATTCTCCACCTTCAATTCACCATCTTTAAGCATACTCGTATTATCTATTCTATGAGACATTTCATCAAACACTTTACACGCATGATAATTCACCATCTTTAAGAAAAGACTAGGAAGAGGGAAGAAGTTCTTCCACTGTGAGACGCGCCTAAAGCAGAGGCCATGGAGAACTCACCGACACAACTATGAGAACATATTCAAAACTGAAGTGAACACAAATGAGGATATGTGTGTATATCTGCAAAAAATCAAATATACAATGGAAATTGATTAAAAATCACCTTGTTAGATGAGATATCAGCTTGTTTCCCCTGGACTTGGTAACATTGGTTATTTACAACCTTATCAAGCATTTGATCATGTCATTTGAGAATATTACTGTCTATCTATAGTCTATCTAATTAAATAAAAGCGGTTCTCAAGAAATTCATAAAATTAAGAAAACTGAGAGGAGTTACCTCTCAGGAATATTATCAAACACCTTTTAGAGATAGCAATCTAGTAGAGCATTTTCCTTAATTAGCAACCCAATAAAGCATTTTATTCGTTTAACAACTCAGTAAACAAATCCTTCATTGAAATGCATAATGTTCAGAAATGAATGATCGTTTATCAGCACACTGAAGCAAGACATAGTAAACAAGAGAGTGTTCCAGGTCATATCAATCAACTAAGCAAGACATAGTAAACAAGAGAGTGTTCCAGGTCATATCAATCAACCTGATTGGGCTGTTGATGGTATCCCAAAAAATAGCACACTAATGAATGTAAATATATGATTCAATACTTTGAGAAGTACATAAAAGGCAATAATTTCAATATATCATATCAAATGAACTTAAATTAACATATTGTATTTCACTAAGCCACATAAATACCCACTTATTTACATTTTTATTGAGGCAATTTAATAAATGGTTGATTGGATATGAGAAATGCAGATTTCAGGATTGAAAAATAAAGTATAATACTACATAAAAAATAAGTCAGTAGAATACCTTTGTCATGACACCCACCCGCCTAAGGTGATATCAAACATTAAAAAAATGACACCAAGTCAGCAACATATATTGATATAACTATAAATGTTATGAATAACTTTAAATTAGGTGAAGAAAACAAGTTAACAAAAGAATAAAAAATGTTTGGTAATAGGAGTGCTTAAACATAAAAAGACAGCACTCTGCTAATAGAAAGATTGAAGCTTAAGTATTAGCACACAAAAACAAGCATGGTACACTTCAGTAGCTAAAAACTATAACATTCATGATGGTCCTATAGAGCAAAAAGTCAGAAGATGGCAAAGATAAAAAGACATTGCAAAATATGACCAAGCACGTGCTACACATTCCAAGTGTTGTTTGACAATCTCACGAGCTAGACAACTTGAAATGAGTGATAGTTCTTTGGTAAAAATCGAATAAACTTGGGCCATGCTTCTCAAGCACATGTTAAGACCGTTTAAATTTATTGACAAGCTTGAAGTCCCACATAATTACAAAATTTGGGGCAATGAGCCTACCGTGTCGTGAATTATCAATATACTTACTAAACATATATGATCACAGTAACCAAACTAATACCACAATTGAACATAAGTGAAAAGAATGAACTCTTTTAACCAACACATCAAACTAAAAGACAAGTGACCTCTGTTCTAAAAATCGTTCTAGGCACCCGACTAGTCCCCGCCTAGGCGCTAGGCGGTGGCCAGGCGCCCCGATTTTCGTCTAGGCGCTCTGACTAATTGGTTTGCCGTCTAGGTGAATTAGTCGGCCGCCTATGGCGCCTTGTTGCCCGCCTAGAGCGCCTAATCGGCCGCCTAGGCCGTCTAGATTCGTTGAACATTACTTTACTTTTTAAATTAAAATTTTCAAGCGATATATGTACTTTAACTTTATTCATGGATATAAAGAAATGAAGTTGTAAATTAAGATAAAATTATACATGTTTGTATATATATCTAAATTTTATAATTATTTATATTTATAACATAATAAAGTTGAGTGATTAGTTATCATATACTACGTATGATTAAATGTGATAATTCTATCTTTCATGTTTGTTAATGTATATGTTTATATATATTTTATACACACAAAAATACAATATTACTTATCATATTTATGCAAAAATATTGATAAAAATGCAATTTCTATGTCTCCGACTAGTCCCCGCCTAGGCGCCTAGGCGCTAGGCGCTGGGCTGGCGCCCGACTAGCGCCTAGCGCCTTTTAGAACATTGCAAGTGACTAGATGAAACGGGTCAACACTTACGGGCTGCCACTCCTATCACGCCTTCCAAGCAGCTGAAAACCCATCCAATTCTACCATTGCTGCCTTATGATACTCTTTAATGATTTTGATAATTTTTATGCATAAAGACGCATTACCAAGCATATAGTTCTTTTTTAGGTTAAAATTAAGACTTAATTATTAAATGAGGTATTTAGATGTAGGTAGAGGTGTCGAGACAACGAACGAGAAAATACCGGCTCTAGTCTTCGTTTTTCGATTGGGAATCCGAAGAAGAAGGCGAGGAGTTGCCTACTCAATCCGTCATTCGACTAGGGCTGGAGTGTGGTCGAGAGAAACTGAGATGAAACCATATTTCACCTCGAGATTTGGCGTCACTATTTCTGCATCATACCTTCTTTAGATCTCGCTGCACTAGAAGGTCGTAGTGCCGTAGTGCAGAAGACGGGGAAGAAGTTCCATGTAGCAAGAAGAGACAGGACTTACAAAGGAGAATCTCGTTTACACTGTTGCTGCACTTTGAAATTCCCTCGTCGGAGGAGTTTCACATTCCCGTTCTCCACTTCACCGGTAGCCTGGGCTATTCGCGATGAGCATCAATTGATCTAGAGTGTCTTGCTTGGAAGAATCAAGCTTCTTAGTGGAAGATAATCATTTGATTTGGAACAAAATCATCGGTCAATTGGATAATGGAAGAAGGGCTAGGGTTCTAAGTGAATGAGAAGTTCGATCTGTTGGAAGAATGGGAAGGCTGGAAATAAAAGAATATAAGTGTGCTAATCTACCATAAAAAATGAAAAAGGTAATAATATTTTTGTGTGAGTGTCACTATTCCATAGTGATGTTATTGCCAATAAACAATGACGCATAAATGTCGTAAATACTATACTGATATTATAGTGTCACTAAAGAAGTGTCACTGTAAGCCAGTTTTTTAGTAGTGAGATCATGTTGCATATACTGTTGAAGCATGGCATGTATGACAGAGATTTGATCTTTGAGTGCCTTCATTCGGGCATTCATGGAGGGTTTGGCGGCATATTGTTCTGGTTCACTCATGACGACTGACTCTGATACCAAATTGATACAGGCCTGGGTTTGGGATCGCGTTATAGGACGGGTTGAGGGCGGCAGATTATTAGTTTTGGAAGAAGAACAATGCATATATCTAAGAGTACAGTAGGAGATGTTGTTGAGTTCTCCAAACTCCCTAGTTAAACAAATTGGGGAATTTTCTGATAGCTTTTTATTCAAATCATCCTTCTTTTAAATAGAGACATGAAGTTACAACCACTCCTAAAAACTAGGAAAGTGGATCCATGATCTTAAACTGCTAGTATGTGCAGGAAGCACTTGTTTTAAATAACCCACAACTAACCCATGATTAAAAAAACACACACACACAAATTAAAACAACAATACTCATTATTTTAACTAACACACACGAATTAAAACATCAGTACTAATTATTTTAATTATCTGCGACGTTGCTAGGTCAAACCAAGGAATGTATCATGATAGGCCTAGCTAACTAACTGCTGAATTCGACGGAATAGAGGTTGAATTGTCGGGTCATTAACTGCTCAAGCGGAGATGATCATTCGTATTATATATACGATAGAATAGCTTTAGTGGTGGAGGACCATCCTAGCAATGATTAAATACCTCTATTTTATTTCAACTGTTGTGATTCATGCTAAGAGCTTGATTGATCTATTTTATTCATTAGTTCTTGTACGCGCTCATATCACTTTTTATATTCATCTTATATACAACAATTTGTAGAATAGTTTTTTGGTTAAAACAATGTACAGGAAATCTTACTTTCAATCTACTGCTGCTCCCAGGAAAGGAACTTGAAGCTTGAAAGTGCTAGCTTGGTATTTAGGGTGAGGAAAAGTACCATTGCACACACAGAAACCTTCAATTGTGAAGGAAAAAAAGAGATAGATTAATACTTTTTGTATCTTGTAAGGATTGGAATTACTGCAACCTTATTTTTATCTTGAAAGAGATGTGACGTTTTTCTAAATAATTTCCATTTATTGAAAAATAATCTCCTCTTTGAAATGGTACCATTTTCATGACCTTGTTCTTTTTTTATGTACTTGTGACTTAAAAAATTATTTTAATTCTGAAATCATATGTCAATTCATGATTGCCAATGCTAAAACTCTTTATTGATTTAAAGTTGGGATGTTGTGGCTTAAAGATTACTCTCTACATAGTACTCTACAATTATATATTATATACTCCCTAAACGTGAATTATGTGATGGATAGAGTGACACGATAAGACATAATTTAAGTTTACTCTTTACATTAAAATAGCCTATATGTGAAAAATTAATGATGAAAAATTCAATATAGACTTTGCTAATCTCACATAGTTTGGAAGTCCATTTTTATGCACGCACGGATATATAAAAGTAACAGAGCCTATGAATTACATTACATATTCCAAACTTCATCTTCATAAAACCCAACAAGAATCACTTAGAGAATAGTTCCACAATAACACTTCTAGAAAGGATTCCAAACATAATTTCCTGCTATGCATCTAATAAATAATATACTTATAGCAATACCACACCAAACTTTAGTTTAAACAATCTAAACAAATGCAAAGATTAAAATAGCAGCTCACTCAAAGTTAATGTTAAATCAATGGACAACAACATAAAGATGTCACAAATTTCAATTGTGCAACTAACCTTAACATTTAATAAATGTAACACTAACCACGAATTGAAGGGCCCATATCCAATCAAATGAAAGTGATTTCTTATGGATTTGAGTAAACTCTTAAGTGAAGTTTAGGAAAACTTCCTTAAGAAAACACTTCAGCTCGAGTAGGAGACTCTTTGTTCTCCTTCTTGCACGCTATAAATGTGATTCTGCACCCGGATGTACTTGAAATTAATAACTCAAAGTTCAATCTATGTATTCGAATTTTCTATTTATTAATTATGTGCGAAATGATGATGAATTAAATTAATGCATGATTGATTTTAGCTATTTATCAAGCCCATAATATTAGGAGGGACTACCAAATATTTAGTTGGGTCATCATAATAATTATAGGAGCCCAATAAAATGCAAAATAAAAGGAAAATGATTGGACAACCCAAGTGCTATATATTTTGGCCCAATTTGCCAAAAATAGCAATAATAACAGGGAGGGACATCCCACACCCACTTGGGGATCATCCTACACATCTTGTATTCTACAAATAATAAAATAGAGGCTACATATGGGGATGGGTCTGGACAAGAAATGAGAAGTCTCCTAGAGAAAAAGACACACCCCCTCTGGCTCTATCTTGACATCAAGTTGGTCTTTGATTGAATAAGGATACTCCTCCCTTGTTCATTTTGCACCATTCGAACATATCAAGAGAGAAAGAGCTCTAGGAAAAGAATCAAAATCATAGCTTGGAGGAAGCAAGAAGAAAGAAAACTCAAGGAGAAAAGGTTGGGATTTGAGGTAAGAACTCAATTAATGTTCTTTAACTAGTATTATGTTCATATGATTTTTAAGAAATCATATGGTGGATTAAAAAAGAGGTTCTACACGTTTAAATGGGTAGAATATTGATATAAAATGTTGGTATTTAACTTAGAAGAGTCGTTGATTCGATAGGAGTTGAAATCGCCTGAAATCACCATTAAAGGGAAGCCGCTCGGCTTTCACTCACTGCCCAACTAGTTCATCTTTTTTATCCGCTTTGAACGGGGGTTGACCAAGCTAAGGGATGTAGCAAGGACAGCTAGTTAAGCACTTCATAAGTGAGTAAGACTAACTATATTGCTTATAATTAGTGGATTGATTTCATGAGATTACCTAAAGTGTTTAATTAAGATTTTCATGGATTATTAATGAATAATAACACAAAATGAGAGGGGAATATTTACTATAAAGAGAAAGAACATATTTACAAATTTAGAAGTAAATTAATTATGTATGATTATGTGTTGTAAATATTAATATGATGACATGATAGTGGAATTAGCTATGAAGCTTTATGACAAAATATACTGTTTACCTCATGTAGAGATAATATGAATGAGTAAAAGTGATACTTTTGTATATTAAAAATAAATTACCTTTTGTTGGAAAATCAATTTGAATTGGCTATACGATGATGGATTGGAGACTTGATTGTACAAAAAAATTCCTGGCTAGTATCTTAGTAATTTTCCTGGATTGTAAAAATATTATAATTTGAGTAGTCTTGAAGAATATATACTCAAGTGACTTGCTTGAGTTAGTGATATTACACGAACTCAAGGTTAGGCTATGGGGAATCCTTGAGGATAACCCAAGGTAACTTGGTTTAAATATTGATCCTTGATATAGGATTTGTCTTAGGGTGTTTCCAATATTCCTCGAGGATAGTCGGGATGAATTATTGTTAAATGTAAGGATCATGGCATGACCCGACTCTAGAGAGCGTTTCGATCTGATAGCATGGATTTACGACGTGATCACGTGTAGTAGTGGAATCCGAACCGGAGATATTATGAGACTCCCGATTGCGGTAACACTTAAGGTAGAACTCTGAATGGACCTTACCTTCCTACAGGAAGAAGGGTACGAGTCTAGAGCGGCATGTTTGACACCGTCTCGAGGACCCCGTCCATGAGGCCTCCAACAACGGTGATAAGTCCCGTATGATTATATAAGACCTACAGGTTGTATATGGTACGAATGATAAATGAAATGAAATACTAAATGGGCCCATGTGCTGACAAATTGACTCTATATACTTAAATACGTTTTAAATAAATGGTCAACATGGTTGAAACATTGATTATATACTGTATAGTTGTTATTGTACTTTTCAAATGTTTCAAAGTACTGACCTTCCCTTCTAGGGGAAGGTCACCTCACAGTTTCAGGTGGAAGCTAGAGCGTGCCACATGTACCCGTTGCTTCGGGAGGATTTTGGAGGGAAGACTTGGTTCGCACTTCCTCCGTTTCTGATTTCAAACACTTATAATAATAATGCTCATGGATAATTTTTCTTATAAACTATTTAGGAGTTTGCATGCTCTAGTTTGCCTGGTGTGGCTTGAACTCTTACTACATTATTTACGCTACTTGAATGAATGTTTTATATTATGTTTGTTTATGAATGTTCTATGTGTGAATAATATTCATGATGCCTTGTATAGTACGCGTATGCTTGAGTTTGGTTGGCTTATTTGAACTGTATGGAGGTTGTTGATGTGTCCGGATAGGTCTGGAGCGTGACAATAACTAATTCTGTATGATGGTTGTTGACGTGTCCGGGTATGGTTGGTAGACAATAAGTGCAATTCAAAAACTAATTCTTTATTCCAATAAAATTTGTGTAGTTAAACAATGCACAAATTATTTAAAAGTATTGGTGGATGTGTACCTTTTAAACTCTTTATCTTTAAATAATTGGATAGAATGTTATATATATCCTTTTTCATTTTCAAACCATTTGTACATCCATATGTACAGGAACAACCCTCTTTATTTGTTGATGAGGAATGATCATGTACATATGGATGTACGGGGGATCCGTACGGACAAAGTCATTAGAGGTCCTTCCGGGTGTAATTTTTTGATGAAATATTTTGAGCATGTTCTTCATCAAGTCTAGTTTATCCATATCAAATTTCAGCTCAAAATTCGATCGGTAAGGCAGTCAAATAAATTCTTGAAATATATGGCGCATTCTGCGCACATATAATGTGCAGTATATTTCAAGAATTTATTTGACTGTCTTCCCGATCGAATTTTGAGCTGAAATTTAGTATGGATAAACTAGACTTGATGAAGAACATGCTCAAAAAATTTCATCAAAAAATTCGACCGGGAAAGGCCTCGGATGGCTTTGTCCGTACAGAGCTTCCTGTACATCCATATGTACAGGAACAGCCCTCTTTATTTGTTGATGAGGAATGATCATGTACATATGGATGTACGGAGGGATCCGTCCGTACATAAACATTTGATCTCATTTGTACGTGTTGTCATTTCTTATGTTTTAATGTATCAATACTTTTTTCTAGAGCACTTGAACTATAAAATCAAGGTTAGTTTTTCTATTGTCTAAATTTATAATGTAATAGATTTAAATGTCATCGTATATGTATTAATGGAATTTGTTTGAATAAAAAATAGCCGCAGAGCCCTAACTGGCGAAAATGTTTTGCCCATCTACATTCTACATTAGCGGGGAAAATTTCGTTCCGCTACACAGGCGAAAAATCCCCACTGCACCCCACACTAACGAAAAAAATTCGCCCCCCTTAATTCGAAATCATGGATCCGTCCCTGGTGTAACCACTTTTTTAATATTACATTAAATTAATATATACACCCAAGTATATGCATGACTTATTAATTAGTTTTAGTGACATATATTAATTGTCATTTATATACTCTCTTTTATTGGCATGTATTAATTTCCAAATATATATAGAATCTATTAAGTTATTGATTACCTTATTCACATCAAATTTTATACTTAGTCTTAATATAGAATTAATTCCACTTATGCTCTCCAAATGGGCGGGAGTTTTGCACTTTTGCCTCAAAAAACTATAACTCTACTACTTTATATAATATTAAGATTAAGATTAAGATTTATACTTTTATTATAGTATTTTTCACAAAGAAAATTTTCATATCATTTTCATATTATCAATACTACCATGTATAAATATATAATCGGTCCAAGTTTAACATATTGACTTTAAAAGTCAAGTATAGCTAAGTAAAAAGGGACAGAGCGATGTACTTTATATATGAATTGAAACAGCACGTACAAATGAGATCAAATGTTTATGCTTTAATTAATTAGAAACTTAATTACAAAATTAATCATCCATATATATATTGGTCCACTGGATCGAGTAGAAACACATAATGACTGCTGGTAGTAGCTTAGCACTATCCCACCGACCGACCTCGTGAGTTTAAGATGAATTATCATGCGGTCCACCGTTTGGGCAACAGCAACAGCAAAAACTGACCCAAGTGCACAAAGGAAATCGTGGTATTAGAGATGAGTATAAAAATACGCCATACACACACACACACACTTCAACTAATCAAAATTTAATTACCATAATATAATGTTGCCTAAGCCTAAGCATAATTAATTAGTTGACTTACCTACTATTGCCCTCTCCTTTTGCCTTGCTTCGACCCACCAATTTATAATCCATCATCTTCTCAATTCTCGGCGGGCTGCTTCCCCTTGGATAACCTTATATATATTTTAGGTTTCATTCCAGACCAGTCCACATTTTAGAAAAGAAGAACAAGCTAATAATAAGGTAATTAAACATATAAATGATTGTATGTATGTAAAACATTCGTACTTTCGTAGAGTATATATATATATTGTAGTGTGCATGTATTATTATTCGACCTAATTATGCCATAAAAATAATGTGATTTCCGTGTGAGCATTGTCTTTTTTCTTAAATAGTACTAGTACTTCTTTGATAACGGTTCTTGCTTGCCTTCTCCGGAAATTTCTATTAGAGGTTCTCCTTTCCTAATTAGCATTCTAAAATGACTACTTAAACTCACACGCGTTAATAATAATAATTCTATAACATCACAATTATCATCATTCACTCTTTATATTATATATACACTTGATCAAACTACTTCTCAAAACATATTCAAATTACCTCACATATAAATATCGTCCAAAAAGCTATACTCCGTAGTAGTCTCCGTACTATTTTGTAATGATAATCTTAAAACAAGACTAAGGTAATAATAATTCCTCTTATATTATGTGACATCATGTTAGTAGACATAATATGGTATGGTGATCTCATAATTGCCATTTATATTATTCTCCTATTTCAGAGAAAAAACATACGCAGTATATAATTAATACTTCAACTAGGTATGTAGATCGATTTACCTGCTGGCGGCTTTTCGGAGGCCGTCTTAGGTTGTTCTTTTTTCATGGTTTCTCCTTCCATTCTCATCATTTTTCAATTCACTATATATAAAATATACGGAGTATTGTTTTCTGTTTTGATTTGGTTCATAGCTTCCCCAATATTTATACACAGCTCGTTGTATACTTGGTCCCTAATTTAAGGGCAGTAATCCCAACTTTATTCAGCAACTTTAATCTAATCACTGTGTATGTCGGTCACTTGATTCGTTTAGAAACGATTAGTCTCTCCAGCCATAATGATTTATGACCAAGTTATGTGTCCTTTTTCTAGAATCATCCCCTTTTCTAGAATGAGAAATTTAGGAAATTTTTGATTGTGAAACTTTGACGTGTTATAAATACACAAGGACCAGACGTTTACCAGACCAGATCAGATCAGACCAGACCAGCAAATTCCAGTCCAAAAAAGAGGGGATAAATTTTATGGTTTTAAAAATAATAATTGCCTCATATAGGACTAAAAGAGGGATAAATGTTTAAATAAGACCATGTATGTTTTTTTTCCACAAATAAGACTATTTTACTCCTTATTTAAAATATACGTAGTTTTCATTCCATTACTACCTTTCTTCTTTTTTACACAAATCTTCCCTGCGCACAAGTGCACAACCCTCCTCCCACCTTCTCTCCTGCGCACATCTCACCCCTTCATCGCATTTCAGATTTCTTCTCTATGCATCTGACGTGCACTTTGTCGTGGTGTGCACTTCAAAATAAATATTCAATACAACACTAATATGTAGTATAATGTAGTAAGATTCGTATCCATGGGGAAATGAATACTTCTCTTTTTATAAAATTGGAAATAAGTGACAAGGGTTTTTTTAGATTGGTTGATGAACTTAAATTATATTTAAACACGAAGATGAATGACTTATGTGGTTTAATTAATGAGAAGAAGACTTGGCTTTGCTTTTATCCACTTGATGAAATGTTCGTCGATCCCGGTTATATCTTTAACTATCTTCCTCTCGAATACTCAATCGAGGAGTATATCCAATTCATCGAGGGTAGTTATTAATAACGAGACACGTTCATTAATAAAACTTACTACCAAGTCAGTATAGAATACACGCCGTATATTAACCCAATAGTAGCAATACAATCAAGATGAAAACGATTGAGATTGATAACCTCAACACAAGCGGTTTATCGGTTTAATCAATATATTTAATTCCCCTTCGGTTATTAACCATGAGACGCATACATTAACAATCCAAGTTTACTACCGTGAAAGGATCGTATTAATAACAAGTGTATTAATCGATCGATTCTAGTAATAATTAATTTATGAAACAAAACTAGTTGATCCTTTAATTTAAGTAGTGTTCAAAATATTAATATGAAATAGGAATAGGAATTAATTAATATTCAAGGAAGAAGATTAAAGAAAATAACTCACAACTTACAATTCATTAAGCTTGAAAGTAGCAAAACCAAGATGGAAGAGTTTAGCTCCTCATTTGGAGACTAAACATGAAGAAAATATAAAGAAAGAACTTATCTAGACTGAGCTTAGAAGTGTATAGGAATTGGTGTCTAATTGTGAAGAAAAGGAGGTGTATTTATAGGCTTTTTGGGAGTGCAACTCGGGTACCCGATCGAGTACACATAGGGTACCCGATCGGGTATGTGTAAAACCTCAGATTCGAGGTATACTCGATCGATTTCAGGGTAGAAATAAAAGGCATACCCGATCGGGTGTGTCGGTGTACCCGATCGGGTATGACAGTCGATCGTGGTCAAATCTTTCCCTGCACGTCCCTTTGTTTCTTGATTTGATTTGATTTAGAATCAGGTTGGTACCCGATCGGGTAAAGGGTATACCCGACCGGGTACAGGCCAAAATCAGGATTATTCTTCTTTTGTCTTGTACTCTTGCACCTTCCTTCCTCTTTTGGGTTCATCAAAGATCATTTGATTGATCTTGCACCTGCTTTAGCTCAGAATAGACCTAATCTAAACATATTACAACTATTTTACAAATAAAACTTTTACACCAAAAGTGTGTAATTTCCGAAATATTAAACAACCAAAACTAGCTAAAAACATAAACATACACACGGAAATTACAAGCGTATCAGCATCATTGATGGACTACACCCTAGCCGTCAGCGTCGCCGCCACTGACTTCGCCATCTCATGCAGCCGCTGCTGCCGATTTCACCAAGGGCCGCTGCCACTAATGTCCTCCTCCTCCCCCATCCCCCCTCCCCCTCCCGCCCCTCTCCTTCTTCCTCCTCCTCCCCCCTCCCCCCCCCCCCTCCCCATCCATCTCCTCCTCCTCATGATTTTTTTGTTATTTTCTAGTTCGAGGCTGGGAGGGACATTGACGAGGTGAAGGCGGCCAGAGTCACTTCTGGTGGGCGGTGTCACTGGAAAATCGGGTGTCACTGAGCGATGGTGGCGTCACTATGGTGATGTACATGTAGCGACTTTAGCCAGGTAACTTTTGCTTTCGCGCGTTGAATTGTGCAATAAGCTGAAAAAGTAAGGTTGAAGTTACTTTTCTGGCTGTATTGGCTGAAGTTACTGTAGATGATCATTTTATCTATTTTTACATATAATTTTTTCTTTATTTTATTAATAAAATACAATAGTATATTTTAAAAATATTTTTTTTCTTAAATCAGCAGAATCAGCCAATGCAGCCACTTTAGCCAGAACTTCATAAATTTCAGCAGAGTCAGCCAAATCAGTCGATTTTCGTGCTACCAAACAGACTTTAGAATTGGTCGAATTAGCTTATTTTGCTAAAATTGATTAAATTCTGGTTGAATGGGCTGAATAGGTGAAATCTCTTGAATCATGAAAAAAATGTAAAATATATTCCATTTGTAAACCAAAGAAAAAATTATATGAAAAAGATTTGATATGAACTTCTACATAAGCATCTCAAGTAAACATAATTGTTATGAACCCGACTTAAAAGAATTCATAATCTCACGTCCTCTAAATTACTTTATTATGCACCTTAAGTTTTTTCCCTAATATTCCTCATTCAACTTGATATGAAATACTGAGTACATACTTTTAACTTTTGATAATAAGATGTTACATTTTACTCATTATTTCGTCACATTGAATGTGTAAAAAATGGATTTTTTTTACATTGTACTCATTATGTTGTTACATTGAAAATGGTTTTTAATTGTTATGAACGTCTAGATTACTTTATTGAGTATTTCAAAATAACATTTTTCTAATATTTCTCATTTATCTTGGTATGACATACTACATTTTACTCATTAATAAGAACGGTTTTAATTGAACTAAAATTTTGGGTTTGATTTGGTTTGAATTAATATGGTCTGCTAGATGTATGTTTTACATTTTATGTGACTTATTATTAATATTATTATTAATATTATTATTATTAAAGTTTAATCTGGTCTGATTTAGTGTGGAACTGAAATCAATCCAATAAAAAATACTCTATTGAATAAAATTAGGAATTTGTAAACATATAAAGATTTCCAAATTTGGATTAGAAATATGTTTCATAAGTGAAGGCCTATTTAAATTGTAGTTGTAAAAATAAAGAAACAACCAAACATTTTACTTTTTTGGCTATATAGGCTAAACGTATTTACTTGTGAAAATATATATACATATATACGTGTGTGTGAGATATCAATTTTCATCCTTATCAAATTAGGTAAGCTACTTGATTAGAAGTATTATTTCTAAGAGATTCTATATTTGAAGTTCTAATAGTATCAATTTCATTTTTAATTTCAACAATATGGTTGTTATAGTTTTCATCATTATGTTAATAATTAAAAAAGAATTGTATCACTACAAGAAAAAGGGCTTTTAACGACCACCATATAACGATGACTCTACAAAATCGTCGTTAAAAGTTGTTTTTAACATCGACAAATAAGTTCGTCGTTATTAAATTTTTATCTTTAACGACCATAATGAAAAGTTGTCATTATTAATTAATGTGTAGTTGTCGTTATTACTTACAAAATGTTTTTTAATAGACTTCGTATATTATTTTATTTTAAAACGAAAAAATCTATCTATTGAGATAACTCTAAGATTAATTATAATTAAATTTTCAGCATGCCGCCAATTTGAACTCCAATTGTTTCGTTTTTTCAGCATGCCGCCAATTTCTTTTGACTCCAATTCTTTCGTTCCATGACCTGGTTTAATTAGGTCGGTCAGATGAAAATAAACCCTAATCATAGCTCTCCTCTATTCCTCATCTTCGAGCAACTGCTTTGCAGGGCTAGGGTTGGTAGAAGCACCAAAGCCTCCTGGTTCTCCCTCAAAATGGCGTTTCTCAGTTATATTATCGTGTTTATTGCGAAAGGGATACAGAAGCGAGAGGAGGGAATGAAGATTAGACACCACACTGAGGGCAACTGGCCTGGAAGATAGAGAGAGCAACAAGAAGCTCGATCGCTAAGCTCTCCTCTCGCTCGATTGCTAAGACTGTTTCCTCTCGCTCGATCTTCCTGTCGTTATTATCTACCAGCAGAATTTTCTTAATTTTTTTGATCAATTGCTCGTTCTTTTTCCTCAGGTAACTTTAATCTTCAAGATCTATTACATTTTTCAGCTATCTAGAGAATTATTGTAGAAATTTGTTGAGTCACTACTTGCTTCGTTAATTTTCTTGTCTGATTTGCTTTGCTGAATCACTGAGAGCTATTAAACTTCATATTCAATGATTTCTGAAACTCTTGAATTGCTAAACTTGCTCCAATTAAAGTATAATGAGTATTAGAGTACATTAAAAAGTGAAAATCAACCTAATAATGCACTTGAGATGTTATCAGTGATGCTGAGAAGATTGTTGTAGTTAAAATATAATCAATTAAAGTATTATTATAGCCGATTTGAAATTTTCATTCTGAAGTTTATATAAATATCATCTTCTATAAAGTATTGAGACTGCTGAGACCAACATTTTGGTAAAGCGCACATATTATATGAACCAATAAGCCCATTGTGGATTAATATTGTGAACTTAAATGGAAACCTTGAGTAACCAATAATTACTCCTACTCAAAATCAGGGTTGGAAATCAAGTCTATCAACTCTTAGGCTTTTTCTTTGTTGAAGCCTAGAGCAGCCAATATCTAGTGACATGTTGAACCCTCTTGTGACCAAATTCCCAGCAACTTCGAAATGCTTAAAATGTTTTTTCTTTGTTTTCTCTCAATAACTTCGAAGTGCTTAAAATGTTTGAATGTACTTTGGATGTACTTCAGACAGGTATACACACAATCTTTTTAAAACCTACAGAGAATTACATAAGTTTATGATACAGAGTACTAACTTAACAAAATATCTAGACAGTATTATACTAATCTAAATAAATTGGAAATTAGTATGGACCCTTTGCAATCTGATCTGATAGATATATGCATAGTATGGACTCTTTCTTTTTGTGTGAGGGTTGGAATTATTAACTTACTAATTATTTTTTCAAACATAATTGATATGGCCAGGGAGCATTGCTATTAGGGAAGTGAAGTCTGCGCATTTATCTTCATTCTGATCCCAGGTATGTCTTCCAACCAATTCATCACATCATGGGTAAGCTATTTATGAATTTACTTAACTTTATTTTGCTCACCACTGTACGACTCTTTTGGTTTTGGGACTCAACGAGTATAGCTCTCTACCTGCAGCTTATTTTGATAGGAATTTTGTTTTATCTGCTCTCTTTATTTGGTGTGGATTTGAGGAAAAATTGTGAATTGCAGATTCAAATTCTTTTTATATCTATTTTTCATTCTCTATTCACATGGTAATGTTTCTAACCAAGTTTATTATTTACTGCTAGGAGCCTATTTAGATTTGCTTTACTTTTTCTCATTAATGGTGATATAATTATGTACTCAGAGCTTTCAAGCTAGTAGAGGGCCCCATTTCAGTTACATTTCCACACGGGAAGTCATGTAAAGAGGTATTGGATGGTCGTTTAGCTGTTTTTTATTCTATAAAATATCTATATGCAAAATAGGTCTTCTGGAGTTTCTTCCAAGTTCTTTTCACGGAGATTGGCAATGAAATATTAAGATATTTGAACTATCTGTTGGAATCAAATCATAATTATTGGCATTTGGACAAAACTCACAGTTAACCGCCACTGAAATTGATCATCTACTTTTTTATTGTGTTAACTTAGGAGTTAGCAAAGTTTGGAATTTATGTCAATCTGATAATATTGCTCCACATTTTACCTCTGCATTTATTATTTACTTTGCGAGATGCCATTGAAGAAGGAAAATGGCCAAACAGTATTGGCTCTACTATTTCATAGTCAGGAAAACATAGTTAAGAAGGTATTGTACAATTTTGTTGTTTAAATCCTAGTATTCCATTTCATATGCCTTTCAGAAATCTTCTTAAACCCTTTGAAAGAATAAACCTTTGTGATGGTGTCTCAGATCTCAATTGAAGCAATATCAGAAAGAACGTTGAACACAATGCAATTAAAGTTGAGTTGCTCTGTCAGATAGGTCAGCAATTATCCTAGTTTCCTGTGTTAGTTTTGATTTGTAGAGAAAAGCTTTGTTTGAGAATTTATGGTGTAAAGTTTTCTGTAATCGTGGTGTTCTTTAGATTGTGTCTTCATTTTGAATAATTTTTAAAAATTAAAACTAAATATTTACACAAGTTCATGCTTTATTTTTGCCGTAAATATTAATTTTGAATCTGATATGGTAGATAGAGGCATAGTATGGACTCTATTTTTTACTCCCTCCGGTTTTTTTTAATCTTCACAGTTTGACTTCACACAAAATAAGGAAAGAAATTTGACTTTACTGTAGAGTACACTGTTGAGGCACTGTTTGACACTGTTTGGCACTGTAGAGACACTGTTTGGCACTGTTGAGACACTGTTTGGCACTGTTTGACACTGTTTTGATGTAGATTTCTTTGCCAAAAAAGGAAATAAGGAAGTGTGAAGTTTATTTTAGACCGTCCCAAAAAGGAAAGTGTGAAGTTTATTAAAAACCGGAGGGAGTATTTTTTGTAGGAAGAAGTCTTTAAAATTATGGCCAAAGATCCATATCTTTCCAATTGTGAGGTAATTTCCACACCTCTATTTCTGCCAAGCTTTTTGTTTCACAAGACTATGTTAGTACTAAAACATTACAATCAATTTCTTGCCAACTGTGTGGAGATAACTCAAGCAGAGAGTACTGAGTTCTAAGTCTCAAATAATAAAAACGGCGAGCATATTAATTGATTGCTAGCTTTTATTTTATTTGATTTACTGAGTTCTAAAATCTGTGTTGTTGTTTTTAATAGGTTATAGGTAATTGAAGATGAGAAGCTATCACCCATCAATTTCAACAAGTTACAGTTTGATGGTCTTCCTACATTATCCATATTTTATTATTTTGTAATCAAGGAACATGTCATGTATTTTCATTTTTCTCTGTTATAGAGCAAGCTTTTACATGTAAAGTTGAAATATCAAATTGTATATCATTGATATGTCGTAATACAAATTGACACTTAAATTGAGTTTATTTTATTTAAATTCAACTTGGTTGTAAATATAACTTGGTTTTGTCCTCTTGATTATAATAGACTAATAGTGATAATATAGCAGTTTGGAATTGAAAAATTAAGTTATTAGTCGTTATTGTTTAATAGTTGCTTGTTATTTAATATATATCTAATAATAATAATAATAATAATAATAATAATAATAAAATAAGCTCCAATGACTATGTATTTTGTTGATAATAAGTAAGGACGAAGACAAATGTCATAGTTAATAATTAACGATGAACTCTTATTTTGTCGTTAAGTTTTAACGATGAACATGGTCGTTATAACCTTTAACAACGAACATGGTCGTTATAACCTTTAACGACGAACATGGTCGTTATAACCTTTAACGACGAACATGGTCGTTATAACCTTTAACGACGAACATGGTCGTTATAACCTTTAACGAGGGAGCCTATTACGACGACCCAACGACGAAATTTATTTCGTCGTTAAAAGGATTTAACAACGACTTTTACACCATTTAACGACCGTTTTGTTCGTGGTTAAAACACTGTTTTGTAGTAGTGTATGAAGATGCAGAAAAATACGAAGTGTTAACACAAATGCAAATCTGGGGCTTCGAGTTTTAATCATTATCTCTTTCAACAAAAGAATTTTAATCATTATCCCAACATTGAGTTTAGAAAAATACAATATTATTACGTACATTTTAGAAAATGGGACATGATTATTATATTTTTTTATCAAATAAATGTGAAGACAAAATTAATAGCAATTTGGTTAATTAATCTGTTAAGTGGGCAAAAAACAGATACTTCATTTCTTCAATAGAATGTACGGAGTAATACGTAGTAAAAAATAAAAAGTATAAAAAATAATTACATAATTGTTATTGTGTAAGCCAATGCTTAAAATTTGGTTATTAATGGATGTGGTTCCGATTACTAAATTTAGTACTTCTCAAATATGTAATGAATCTCGAAAAGTTATCAAATTAAATAAGGTGGATTTCCACGGTTTTTTGTTTCCATATTAATATGCAATAAAAAGTAGAATCTAATAAAAATAAAAGGTATAAGAATAACTAAATAATTATTATATATAATGACATGGCCAGATTATTTGGCGCTTTGTATGTTCTTAAAAAGTTCCTCTTATATATATATTGATTATAATTAAAATGCATTTAATGCATGTCATAAAAAGCTAACTATATGAATACCATATTTTAAACTTTGAGATGGTTCGAAATTTGATGCGTAAGAAATGACATGACAATTGGGTGTACTAGAAAAATCGTTTATTTTAATGTTTTAGAATTATTTATCTAATTTGAAATTTATGCTATTTTAATACTCTCTCCTTCATATTCAAAAGATCACTACATTAGGTCTTGACACCATATTCAAGGAGAAAATGGTAGAGGTAATAAATAGTGTAGAAAAAGTAGGGGAGAAGGTGAAAACGTAGAAATAGAAGATAAAAAGTAGAAAAGTAAGGGTAATTGAGTAGTTTTGAAGAAAAAACTTACCAAAAAGGGAAAATGTAGCAAACTTTTAAATACATCTTAAATATGAAAGTGTAGTACAATTTTAAATACAGAGGGAGTATTATTATTACATTATTTTTCAAATTTATATGAATTTTTATAAGATTTGTCAATAATCCTAATTTATTTTGTAAAAAAGTAACTTGCAATTGCATGTCAAAATGGCTTGATTGATTATATTTAAAAAGTAAACGTACTTATATGATGATTTTTAGAAATATTCAAAGAGTCTATTTGATCCTTTTTCCCTTTTTATGCATACAATTAAAATAACTTGGGGTTTAAATGATTTTTTGTTCGATTTATTTTATTCAGTTTTACGCAATATTAATTGGGTTCAATTTTATATGATTTGAAAAAAATAGTACCAAATGTAGGGGTGGACATAAAAACGGAACCGGTACCGAATCGGCCCATAATGGTACTGAACCGAATACCGAGTATTTAAACGGTCTTATAGATTTTTATCCTGAACCAAAACCGTACTATTTGAAATGGGTACGGGACCGGTCTTAGATTTTGAGAACCAAATATTACCGGACCGGACCGTTCAAAAATATTGTGTATTTGAGATTATGAAGTTTTTCGATACTAATAAATCTAGCTCTTATTGAGACCAACAAGTTTTTAGCCCAAGTATGTATGCTTATATAAATTTATTTATTTATTTATTTATTCCTTTTAGATAACTTATGTTATATTTTGGTGTATATTGAAGGGATGATAAAGTTTTGATAATTACTAATCACTATTAATTTCGATTAATGTAGTGTATATAACTTGTTTTTTTTCTTCAAAAATATTACTAAAATAAAACTTATTTACACAAATATGACTCATATTTAATACAATGTAGTGTCATGACAACGTAAGTTTAAAAATATAGCATGAGATGATTCCACAACTACTCTAGTCATTAATCACATTTTTGTAAACAATATTTATTTTAATCATATTTGTATATGAACTGCTATATTCTAACTATAAATTAGAACACGATCAAAAAAACAAAACTATAAATTAGAATGAATATTCATCCTAGAATAAAAATTAAAAGAAGAATGTTGATTTTTTTTATTGTACTCCCTCCGTTCCCAAAAATACTTCCCACTTTCCTTTTTGGGCCGTTCCCAAAAATTCTTCCCACTTTACCTTTTTAGACAATTTGTGTGGCTCACATTCATTTTATCTTTTTCTCACACAACCACAACCACACATTTCCACTTTATTCCACTTTCTTAATAGGCGTGCCAATTCAAACCGGGAAGAATTTTTAGGAACGGAAGGAGTATTCAACAATTTGATTTTTTTATTTATTTTAACATAAATTTAATAAATGTTTTATCTATATGATATATCTTCATTTTATTACATTTTTCTTTAGTTGTGTTGCACTATTTCGTATTCGCAACTTATTATATTTTAATCTTCCCTAGCATTTAATTTGCTATTTCTTGTATTCTTGTCAACATTTTAGGTGAACTTGCCAGTATAATATAATGGTATCTACTAATTGCAAGATTTGTTCAATTTTTTAGCATTAGTTTGACATTGTACCGTACCGTTTTATATCGCTACGAAATGGCATGGTACAGAATGATTCCATCATTATAACCAGATCGTACCAAACCGTTAAAAATCTCACGGATACATTACGGGTTTTGCTAATTACCGGACCGTCCCGGGCCGCTCTCACATTTAACCAAATGCAAATCGAGTTTGACTCGTTCAAACTGAATCAATATATCCACCCATATGTGACAACGATGATTGCTTGTAATATATATCGTACAACCGGCTGTACCTAGAGCATGGTACAGCCGGGTTATTTTGTAATTAGATCCAACTTTTAGGGTAAATGGTTACGCTAATGGCTACGTTGCTGGTGCTTTTCTTTTTCGGAAGTCAGGCCCGCCAGTCTTCCTTTTGTTTTTGTTTTCTCTTTTCTTTTTTCGTTGCCTTTGACTATCTTTCTATGCTTTTCGGTTTTTCATTGCTTTTCAGGTTGCAAACTTTCAGTGCTTTAGTTGTTTTCCTCTTTAGTTCGTTCTTTTCTTTATTTATTTATTTAACATGCTTTAATTTTGTATTCAACTATTATGAAAATGGTTAATATAAAATATTGTTAATGTTTGAGTTTGTTTTTTCTTCTTTTTTCAACCAACCTTCTAACTCAAGTTTGTTTAATATGTGCATTATGTTATCAATGTTTTTTCATCTATTTTTTAATTTTAAGATGAATATTTATTAGTTTATTGAATATTATGTGTTAATTACTAACATGAGTTTTGTGTTATACTAAAATGAGTATAGTGTAAAATAAATGTGCATGAGTAAATATTATAAAAACAACAATATTATATTCGTAATTCAAGAAAAATTCTCTAAATTATTTTTAATAAAACATTTTTATCTTTCTTATCGTTATATAAATGATAGGTTATTAAATTGTTAATAATGAATCTACTAGATGTACATATTATAGAAATGAGTTTATGTTATATTCGAATGAGTATAACGATTAAACGAAATGAGCATACACGAATGAATATTTGAACACATTAGGGAATTCAAATGCGTTTTTGGATGTTTGATACTCATATTGTAGGGTATGTATGTTCATCTTGTATTGGTTTTATGATCATTTTTAAATGTTATACCAATGCATATTTCAAAACTATCATATTGCATATGTTTCACGATATAATTACCCTAAGTATGACTAAAACTTCATGAGTTTCTCAATCTATGACTTAACTAGTTTGTTTACTAAAATAATACTAATATTTAATAAAATTCATAATAATTATATAAATAAATAATATAGGTGGACAAGTATACCCTTTATGTTATATCTATAAAATCCTAAGCACCTACTCTTTTCTCCAACCCTAGCCTCCATTCTCCCACCTCTAGAGATCATCTGCCTTCCGCTGCACGCTCCCTGCCGCCGCCGCACCATGGCCGCCGTCAGCCGCCGTCACTACAAGAATTTCGGATTTTAGTGGCGGAAAATCCGTCAATAAAACCGCCACCGATTAGCTTTGTGTCGGATATTTGTGGCGAAAATTCCGCCACTGAAATCTTGACATTAAAGAGGTTTATGGCGGAACTTAGTGACAAACATATATAACTACCACAATGTTTAGCGACAGATATTCCACCACTACATTCCGTCACTAGATTAACTGATTAAATATAATTTCAAAAAAAAACTTAAATACCATAATTTTGTTAAAATATATTGTAGAAAGTAATTCAAAATGAATGAAAAAAATCAAATCATAAAAGTTAAAACTAAGATTTCAATATTAATAAAATAGCAATAGCCAATTGTTCATAAACGAATTAAACAACTCTGTAACACACCATATTGAAAATCTATATGGAAGCTTTCCAAAATCTCAAATACACATGAACTACAAAAACAGAGAAATGGAAAAGTAGCTACTGAGGAAGACGATGGCTGAGTCTGGCCGCCGTTGGACTCCCAATTGCTTGCCGGACGAAAGTAAATGCTGGCGGCGATTAGTTTTTGGCGGTAGTGTGGTGTGCCGCGATATGGTTAATGAGGGGTTGCGTTAAAACATATAGATGGGTGATACGGACTGGGCTCCGAAATGTTTGAGCGGGTTTTATTTAGAAAGTGGAGGGAGTTCCAAAATTTTTAAGCGGGTTTGATTTCAGAAGAGGAGGGAGTTGTCACTTTTTAGAAAAGGAGCTGAGAAGTGTTGGAAAATTGGCCTTATTTTATCAATATTACTCCTAAGATACGTATTGCCTATAAAGTGATTAGAAGTTAAAAAGTCCAAGAATATGACTATGGAGCAGTTACTACACAACGAAAGAAATGACTTTAAATACAACCACATTAATACGAAAGAATTAATGCTACGGAGTATATAAATAGGAAAGAATTTAATTGATGATATATTACTTTTTTTTTCGTAACTGACATCCTCAAAAGTAGGAGTGCAGTACGGACTACGGAGTATATGTGAATTCTAATTAGTGATTTCAAAGTAAGTATTCCAGTTACCAAGTAAAAATTGACAAAAAATAGAGATCATATGTGATATTTGTAAGGAATATTGTTGTGGGTTAATGCAATTTAGTAATGATTGAGTAATTATAGTGACTGTTTTTTGTAAGTTAATTGGTTGTTGCATGAGAGAATGTTAATTCATAGTAACTATCCGAGTTGAGGTAACTATTTCTATGATCTGTATCAATCAATTCATGTTGCTGCCACCGCTTTTTCTGCCACCGTTGCTACTATTTCAACCGCCGTTAGTGACTTTAAGGTTGCAAAGCATTAGTTACTTCGTCAACCTGGCAGTGATTTTAGGGTCGTAAATTGTTAGTGACCATCGCTACTAACAAGTTAACAACCACTCAGTGACTTCTCCGGCCGTAGTTACCTACCCCGACCATAGTTACCATGGCTCGGTGACCGCTCATGTCATCTGGTACACCTACACAGCCTAGTGACCCAGACACCCAAACAGTGACTAGTGCCACAAGATGTCACTGAAACAGTGACTAGTAACCCAGACACCCAAACAGTGACTAGTGCACAAGGGGTAAATAAACGATCCTGCATTTGGTTTTCATAGTGACTGGATTTCATAGTGACCGGGCATCACGTACTTTATAATAATTTCAGAGAGAATGTATATTATTACATATTTAGTGTGAACAAAGTGATCATAGGGCACCTTTAGTATGTAACTTAATGACCGTTTTAGTGACGGAATATGATATAAAACTCGGTGATTGTCACCTAGTGATCAGTGACTGCCGCCTAGTGACCAATTGACCTGCCCCAGCCGCAGTGATCATGATTTAGTGACCGCTGCTTAGTGACAGTGACTGATAGGGCACATTTAGTGTTTAACTTAATGATCGTTTTAGTGACTGAATATGATATAAAACTCAGTGACCGTCGGCTAGTGATCAGTGACCGCCGCCTAGTGATCTGCCCCGGTCGCAGTGACCATGATTCAGTGACCGCTGCTTAGTGACAGTAATTGCCGGTCTGCAGCTCAGTGACTTGACCATATCCGGGTGATAGCTTATGATTATATTTTACATTGTCACTTGTTCTTACAGAAGAGAAATAGTATTGAAGCCATAGTGACCAGCCCCCAACCCCGCCTCTCCTTCACCGGTCATGCGGTCATGCCTCAGCCCCTCCTAGTCCCAGCCTCATCGGAATTGCCGCATCCCCACCCCCAGCAAAACTGCACCAGCCCCGCCCAAGCCTCCGCCCCCCTCCCCCCCCCCGCGGCCCCGCCCTAGCCTCACCCAGCCTAACACCAAGCAAACCTTACGTAGATCTTGAAATAAAAGACCCCAAATTAGATCCGGATTCACAAACTCTATAACTAGTAATGAACAAGAAGGCCGGGGTAGAAGAAATTTGATTGGTTGTCTGAGTTTCGGAAGTTTCGGAAGAAGATATAGGAGGAGTTGCAGACCGAAGAAAGGAGGAGAAGATGAAAGGGTGATGCCATCGACTGGTGTGCCGTGTGCGGCAGAGGGAGGGCTGATACCAGGTTGTACGGCGGCGGAGAATGGGCGGTAGGAGGGCATTATCGGCTGCGGCAGCTCCTGCTTTCCCGTCAAATTAAATTAGATGCGGATGAATGAGTTGAGATGGAAAGAATAGGTAGTAGATTGGTACGGAGTATATTATTAGAGTTTAATTGGCAGTCAATAATTAATTAGGTCACTTTTTTTGGAAAAAAGATAAAAGGTAATACGTTTGGAATTGAAAAGTCAAATAGTAATATAGAGGCCATTATTTCTGGAAAATTTGACTATTTCAAATAAACAAAATTATTTTGGACATATGTTTTCTCTACTAAGTAACCGAAAGGTGATTAATATTTAATTGGGTGGAGCTAAAGTAAATATTTAAACGGATGATTTATACTTGGTTGGCAGCTTGGTACGTTACTTGGCTCACCATGATTTATTCTCATTTATTAGGATAATCTCAACAGCCTTTTTTATATATAATGCTCGTATATATAATGCTCCAATGCAGAGAAGGAAGAAGAAGAAAAACTATAATCACACTTACCTTCTCCCATAAACATTCCTTGAGAAAAGACACGGGCATATAGTTCACGAATGAAGCTTTTTACATGCAATCATAAACATTCTTTGAGAAAAGACACGGGCATATAGTTCACGAATGAAGCTTTTTACATGCAATCACCTAAACGCTGCTGGGTTACGTAATTGTATTATATCCTCGTAGTTCTGTGTCCGGCAATCCGCCGAAGGGCTCGTTATATCCTGGGGAAAGATTTTCGGGCACCGAAAATACTTTCTTGAGGACAACGTTTACGCGTCTCGAGCCATGGTGTTTCTTGTTCTTTTATTTGGAGGTACTTTTATGAACTCATTACAATGAGGGTGCGGAACAGTGACAAAAGACTAATTGCAAACGACAAGTAATGAACCAGCTTCCGGAGGAGAGCAGAAGATGGCGTCAACCGGGATCGGACTTGCCGTTGAAAGTTACCGGAGACGAAGATAGAAGAAGCAGTTTGATGGAAGACGACAGCCAGTCCTTGTGATGAGAATAATTCCCCAACAATCTCAAGAAAGTATTGACGGCCAAAGGATACTCAACCGTCGTCACCATGGCCAAAGTTCAATCCTGAAAATCAATGTATTCCGGCACAAATTTGTGAATGACAAACTCTGGTACGACATTTATTTTCTAACTTATACTCCATATGTGCTTAGTTTGCATGGGGTTTGCCTTAATATGTGTGTTACAAATTATTAATTTTGTTTCCTACGTTCTGCTTGCAATTAGACTTAAGTTTATCCCATTTATTTTATTGATACATTTTTAGTGATAAAAAGGCAACTATGAAAAATAACACACCACTATAGGTGAATGAGTGGATGGTAGACTCCGGGGCTACCAAGCACATTTGTAAAAACAAAGTGCTTTAACCTCCTGTATTACTATAGGAGATGACGAATATCTTGTGTATCTAGCGGATTCAAAAATCGCTAAGGTGCATGCTAAAAGAGATTTTATTCTTAAACTCACATCGGGGTAATTAAACTTTATCACTAAATTATGTGTTTTTTGTACCCGAAATTTGGACTAATTAATTTAGTTTCCGTTTCTTCGTTGGAAATTTTCAAAGTATTTCAAATAAACAAATTAATTTTAATAAATGATTTGGCTAAAAAAAGAAAAAACAAAAGCTATTTATTAACATTTATTTTGTTGAACGCTTGGAGCTTAAAGTAACGTACGTTACTAGAGCTTTAAAGGCTATTTTAATGAATGACTTCAAAATGATTAAACTGGTAGTGTTAGTAATTTCTAAATTATTGCATGATAATGCTCTTATTTGATTGATTCGTAATTTCGATTACTAATATTGGCAAAATTGTTTGGTACTCTCGTGATCGGGTTTAGTAGTTTTGAAAGATGATAACTACTACGTGTTAAATTGTACTTGGCAGTTTTTAAAAGCTTTTTCGTATGCTGGTACGTACTACGTATATTTCAGTTCTAGAGTTTGTTGAGCACTAATTAATAAATTGTACCACTCTAGTGTTCTAAAATTTTGAGGCTATTTCGCATGCATGTAATTTCCTGGATTTGCTACCAAGTGATTTTAATGGCTTTATCTTGTAATTTGCGAAGATAGTTACGAAGCTTTGGTAGGTATCTGTTATCTCTTTATTGAATTATTATAATGATTGCTTCGTAAGCATGGTGTACTACTAGTGTACTACGATGATATTTTTTTTGTCTTTGTCAAAAGTAACTGGAAGAACTAATTTTAATTCTTAAAGTAATTAAGTTGTTTTGCATGCAATTTATGACTGTTTTATGATTGTTTTGCTACTATACTTCGAGTATTTAAGTGAGTAGTGTCTAATTTGGACATAACGATATGGTTGATTGTACCAAACAGTTTTAATAGAATATTAAATTATGTTTAGTATGTGAATAATTTACCCAAGCTAGCTAGCTTGTTCATATTTACGTTTGCATACATATTTACTGGGATTTGATTTAAATGCTAGGCAAATTGTATATGATACTCATATGACAATTTCCCTGTTTGGAAAATCATGAAGTGAATGTTGATAATTATTTATGATCTTATGGTTGTTTAGTTATGGCTTTTGCATCTACTATATATATGTATATATTCAAAATGTGGGGGTATTTGAGATACAATAGTTGTTCTGGATGTGTGCGGTGTGTTTTTAAATGCATAGTATATTATACCGGGCATTAATTGATACGTGGTGAATTTTGAAATATTGTGTATGCAAATAATATGTGTCACCTTTTATTAATTAAGTGTGGAACTAGGAGTTGGATATAAGAATAATTTTGTAGTCTCATATTGTTCATTTATAGAAATTTATTTTGATGCTCAAAGTGTGAATCTGTTAAAGTTAACGAACAATGTGAGATCCGACATAATTGTCGGAAGATTGAGATGAAACCCGAAAAACACAAAAAAATGGATTTGGTGAGGTAAACCATTGTATTAAAGAGATACAATGATGAAACATTTTATTGAGAATTATCCATTGTATTATAACGATACAATGATGTCATATATATTTTATAAAGTTTTCCGTTGTACTAAATGAGCACAGAGATGACACATTTTATCGAGAATTATCCGTTGAACTAGAGTGATACGACGATGTTATATTTAAGTGTTATCCATTGTACTATAATTGTATAATGATGTTATATATTATATTGAGAATTATCTGTTAGAATATAACATGTTAGTGAAATTGTCCGATGTACTAGAGTGTTACATCGATGATATTTCTTATTAAGAGTTATCCGTTGTATTGCCGGGATACAACGATGACACACGAGTCGACTCACATGAGATAAAATAGTGGATATCCATTCACCCTTAGAAGTGGTGCAATGATGTTTGAGAATGGATTTATTCCATTAATTTCGTGAAGTTAAAAGGAATTAGCTACTCCTTTTGATAGAATCCCTAGGACGTTAAATGACAAATTTAAACATCGAGGGAAATGAACTAATGTCACTTTGACAACAAATAGGGATGGGAACCCAACTTGTGTGATTGGAGATCCCATGAAGTAAGTTCAAATGGGAACACTTTCTATGAACACCATAGAAAGTGTTCATTTCTATGGTGTGGAAGGCTAGACTGCATTTGTTAGTGAGGATGAGGTAATGCTCTTAATGATTATCATAGCCCTTATGGGTGGTGTGTTAAGTGTGGGACACACTTGATGAGATCACCTATATGAGTGTGAAGTGGGGCCGCCTCCATGAAGCATTGACAACCCTTCTAGAGCACTCAAGAAAATCAGGCACGCGCACGGCCAAAAGGCGCACCACGGCGTTAACGTGAGGAATCGTGGGGGGTGAGACATGATCATTAAGACCCTAATCTACCATAGTAGCTTCTTGGTTCATAGAAACTATATGTTTCACCAAAAGCTCGGTTTATAAAGACTTAATCGTCTCGGTTTGGTTCATAGTCTACGAACACCAGACTTAAAGTCTCACTCCCGTTAATCCAGCAGATTTTAAAATGGTTTTTTGACTTTAAATGTTTATTTGAAATATGTGGGGGATTGTTGGAAAATTTGACTATTTCAAATAAACAAAATTATTTTGGACATATGTTTTCTCTACTAAGTAACGGAAAGGTGATTAATATTTAATTGGGTGGAGCTAAAGTAAATATTTAAACGGATGATTTATACTTGGTTGGCAGCTTGATACGTTACCTTGGCTCACCATGATTTATTCTCATTTATTAGGATAATCTCAACAGCCTTTTTTATGTACTACGTATATATATAATGCTCGTATATATATATATATATATATATATATATATAATGCTCCAATGCAGAGAAGGAAGAAGAAGAAAAACTATAATCACACTTACCTTCTCCCATAAACATTCCTTGAGTAAAGACACGGGCATATAGTTCACGAATGAAGCTTTTTACATGCAATCATAAACATTCTTTGAGAAAAGACACGGGCATATAGTTCACGAATGAAGCTTTTTACATGCAATCACCTAAACGCTGCTGGGTTACGTAATTGTATTATATCCTCGTAGTTCTGTGTCCGGCGATCCGCCGAAGGGCTCGTTATATCCTGGGGAAAGATTTTCGGGCACCGAAAATACTTTCTTGAAGACAGCGTTTACGCGTCTCGAGCCATGGTGTTTCTTGTTCTTTTATTTGGAGGTACTTTTATGAACTCATTACAATGAGTGTGCGGAACAGTGACAAAAGACTAATTGCAAATGACAAGTAATGAACCAGCTTCCGGAGGAGAGCAGAAGATGGCGTCAACCGGGATCGGACTTGCCGTTGAAAGTTACCGGAGACGAAGATAGAAGAAGCAGTTTGATGGAAGACGACAGCCAGTCCTTGTGATGAGAATAATTCCCCAACAAGAAGTACTCCGTATTAGACTTAGCGAGATTATATAGGGCTAAAACCGTAAAATTAATACATTCGGATTATTATATTTTGCTTTTTGTGGATAAAAATTAGGACATGTTTCATAACCCTTGTTTCTAATTTATTAATCTTATCTACCAATTTTTATATAAAATGGGTAATTTTAGTTTTTTCAATTGAAATTGTGTAATAATCAGTTCAGAATAACTAAAGTTAAGAACTTTTTTGACTTAATTTGTCAGAATGAAGGCAATTTAAAATTTTGGGGAAATGGAAGTATGGTGGTATTATTTGAGGGAATAAGTAAAATTTTGATTTACATGTATAAGTCTTGTTGTTTTTACAAAGTTTATAATGTTGTGTATCTCATAAGTTCGGTACACGATATCGGAATAAAAAAGAAAAGAAAAACAACAAAGACAAAAAGATAAGTTCTGATTAAAAAATATAATATAAAAAGAGAGAGATTATACATATAAAAAAAAGATAAAATAAATAGGATAAAAAGAATACACACACATAGATAAAAGGCTAAAAACATAAGAAAGAAAAAGAAGATAAGGGGAAAATGATAAATGATTACTCCGCCACACGAATACACTCCATCCATTTTGCTCTTTTCAAAGTGATATGTACTTTCTTCTAACTCAAGAAAAAACATATCACTTCTGACTCGTCTAATCCACATCTCTAATCCACGTTTGTTTCTGTCTTTCTCTCCCTCTCTTCATTGCCTCATCTCCACACCTCTCATCTTGTCTGACATGTGCATCACTCGATCTTCTAAACACATCGTCAAATAACTGCAAGCAAGGTTCCTTCATCTTATCTTCAATGGGTCACATTTTTCAAGCGGTCCTTTCTGATATGTCCGCACTTCCGATGCAGCATGTGTATCTCTTTCACACTCATCTTTTGAATGTGACATTTTTCACTATCCAACTGTATACGCCATACAATAATGGTGGTCTAATTGCTCTCCTATTAATAACCTTAATACTAGTTGGCATACCTCGATCACATACAAATTCTGGCGCACTCTTCTGTTTCATCTAACGTGCTCTGATTCTATGGATACATATTCATCTAATTCACCATCATTCTGAATTGACTTTGTACATTCATCTGTCACTACGGAAAACAAGAAAGGGCTCAGAGCTAACCTTAGTGCACTTCGATAGTAATATGGAACTCTCTATTCCTCCCTACAGTAGCACAAACACTTGTAGTACAAATTCCATACATATTTATGATGATGTTGATATACTTCCACAAAAATGCCTATTCTAGTTAAGACCCACCAAAGAACATTCGAGGTACCCAATCATATGATTTTTCTACTCAATGAACTCTTCTCAGGTATTTACATGGCTTCAGTATCGCGGATAACGATAATTGGCATCGACAGATATCACCAGAATAGATGTAGGCATCAAGTAGGCAATAACACAAAGGTTACGAGAGAAACATTACATGAATCTTATTGTGATTATAGTCATTAATTGTATCAGTTAACTCTCCCAATTGCATAATGATATATATACTATGCCTATAAATATTTCTTGTAAATAACCTATTGGGGGGGTTCCCCTAGATAGTAATATTGCCCTACACTGCCAAATTATTTACTTCCTTACGCATGATAGATTAGCTCTTGCAGTTGAAAGTAACTTTAGATACTCTATCATTAACTAACTAGTCTATTAAACTTTAAAGACAAGCAACATAAAGTCATAAACACAAATATATTTATAAACACATATACTCCCTCTGTCCCATTTAAAGGTTCTCATCTAGTATTCTCTGGTCAACGTGCATTGTTCTTAATCTTTTACTTTATACACTAGTGGAAAAACGTTAAACTGCGGCACTTCGTTTGCGGCGCTTAAATTATAAGCGCCTTCAAAAACTCAACGTGCGGCGCTTATATGTTAAAGCGCCGTCCCTCCGTTCACCTTTTCTATTATATATATTTTTTTAATTACGTGCGGCGCTTATTTAAATGTAAGCGCCGCAAACGATTTTCGTTTTCAATTAAATTTAAACAAAGCGGGACGCGCGTGCGGCGCCTATTATTATAAAAGCGCCGCAAATATATTAAATATTTTTTAAATTAAGCTCGCGGCACATATTTAAAGAAAGCGCCGCATAGAGTATAAAAATTCAATTAATCGGAATAAAATTTGGACCACTTGCGTGCGGCGCATATCAAATCTAAGCGCCGCGTAGAGTTTTTAATATTTTTTTAATAAACATTGCGGCGCCTCTTTCTTATCAGCGCCGCGTAGGATTAAAAAAAAATTACCCTAGCCCACCACAAAAAAATTTCCCTTACGCTGCAAAGAAGCTCAAGAATCCGCCGACAAACAACTCCTCCCGTTTGACAGGCCAGATCTGCCGGACAATCCCGCTTGGCCACTGATAGCGTCCTTCTCCGCCAGCCACGCCGTCCTTGTCAGCCGCGACGTCTTCCTTAGTTCATCCATATCTAGCCTGCGGTCCTCTGCTGCCCGCCTCGCGGCTGGCGCCGGTAGGCGTCGAGGTCCTCTGCGGTCTGCTTCGCCGACTCTTCTCCCTTGCGTGACATTCAACTGGTATGTTTTTCAATTCAATTTTTTTCATTATTTTATTTTATTATCCATTTTTTAATATTATATTATATATTAAATATGATAATAAATAAGAATGTTATTATGTGTGGAGTATGGTATGTGTTTTTTTGTATATTTCAGAATTTAATTTTTTAAATTTCACTAATATTTAATAAAATATATAGTCAAACTCTTCCGATGGAAATTTAAAGCAAAATAAATTTTTTGTTAGGTAAAACTAAAACGAAGCAGATTCTGATTTTTTTTAGCTCTATTAGCTCTAGCTCATTGACAATAAAATAAAGTATTAAATCTAAAGTAAAGCAACAACTTTCTCGCCTTCTGATGGATATTAGCTGTTATTATTATTTTTGAGTTGTTCCACTACCAAGAAGAAAAGGAATTCGGGATCACTATTCATCGTGAGGATCTGATTGAATTTCTCAAGGGCGATTCTCTGGATATTAGCATTGTTCAGACTTTTTTATTGTAAGTATTTAATACGTAAAAATATTAAAAAATATTACATATAAAAAATTAAACTTAACGAAGACATAATATATTGTGTTATTTTGTTGAATACAGTTGTATCAAGCATAAACTGGATGAACTTGGTTGTGATGATGTTGCATTGTTATGCCCATCAATGTGCTCTCATAAAGCTTATCAAATTGACAAGAAGGGTACAATGACATATTTCAAACATGCCTTAAATGTCAATTTCGAGAAAAGAATGATCTTCTTGCCATATAATGAAGGGTAAGTGTAATGTAAAATTACTATTTTTGGTTATTTAAAATTATTTATTTTGACTAACTTGATACATGTTTTTTAAAACTAGGTTTCATTGGATCTTGATTGTGATTTGTCCAACAGTTGATAAAGGCTTCATCTTTAACTCAATTTCAAGTGGATCTAGCTTTGCCATACAAAAGACTTGGGAATGTACGTATTATTACATTGTTTTTTAGTATATAATTATTATATGTATTGTACCTTATAACTTATATAAATATATTTAAATCTTTACAATTCTTATAGAGCGTATAGAGTTGCTTCTACACACAATGGTCGTGGAAAGTCAATCAAGTGGCATGATATCAAGGTATATAAATTCAATATGTTGTTCAACAAGTAGCATATTTCATTTTTACCCTCTTTGACTATTTTTATATGCATTATAATTGAAGTGTGCAAGACAACTTGGGAGTACAGAATGTGGATATTATGTCATGCGCTATATGTGGGAAGCAATTTTTTATCAAGGTAGCATTGACATCGGAAAGGTATAACAATATGTTTTAATTTGACTATTATATGCATTGTACTTTACAAACTATTCATTTTTTATGTTTTTAATTATTTCAGGATTGGTCACCAAGAAGTGAAGTGTATACCGTTGAAGAGTTTAACAATATTCGTGATATATGGGCAAGGTTCTTTTTAGATGTAGTTATAAATATGTAGATTAGCTACAATTTCTTATTTTGGATTGTAATTTAAACTTATCTTTTGTCATTTCGTGTTTAATTTGGAAGTGTTGCTACAATTTGTCTTTGATGTAACAAAAAATTGATGTATGTTTGTATTTTGGTAAACATATAGTGTGTTCGAATGCTAGTAACAATGCAGATTTGATGAATGTGTATGTTTTGGCAAATTAGGAATTATTAATTATTTAAAATTTAATTTAAAAAAAATAGCAGATGCGGCGCTTTTTTAATGTTATGCGCCGCATGTATTTTAAAAATTGAACTAAATATGCGGCGCTTTTAAGCAATAGGCGCCGCAGATAGAAAACGTTTTTT
This sequence comes from Cuscuta epithymum, assembly GCA_945859915.1. Lineage (NCBI taxonomy): Eukaryota > Viridiplantae > Streptophyta > Magnoliopsida > Solanales > Convolvulaceae > Cuscuta > Cuscuta epithymum. The sequence goes on from CAMAPF010000103.1 coordinate 293,481, forward strand.
TTTAATTTTTTATTTATACGCGGCGCTTGTCCTAACAAAGCGCCGCACGGGCGGCCGAATTTTAAAACGCCATATGCGGCGTTTAAGTTAAATAAGCGCCGCAACATCTGCGGCGCGTTTATAAAAATAAGCGCCGCTAAAAATTCTTGTGCGGCGGTCGAATTTGCGGCGCAATTTAAGTTAAATAAGCGCCGCAACATCTGCGGCGCGTTTCTTGTTCTTTTATTTGGAGGTACTTTTATGAACTCATTACAATGAGGGTGCGGAACAGTGACAAAAGACTAATTGCAAACGACAAGTAATGAACCAGCTTCCGGAGGAGAGCAGAAGATGGCGTCAACCGGGATCGGACTTGCCGTTGAAAGTTACCGGAGACGAAGATAGAAGAAGCAGTTTGATGGAAGACGACAGCCAGTCCTTGTGATGAGAATAATTCCCCAACAATCTCAAGAAAGTATTGACGGCCAAAGGATACTCAACCGTCGTCACCATGGCCAAAGTTCAATCCTGAAAATCAATGTATTCCGGCACAAATTTGTGAATGACAAACTCTGGTACGACATTTATTTTCTAACTTATACTCCATATGTGCTTAGTTTGCATGGGGTTTGCCTTAATATGTGTGTTACAAATTATTAATTTTGTTTCCTACGTTCTGCTTGCAATTAGACTTAAGTTTATCCCATTTATTTTATTGATACATTTTTAGTGATAAAAAGGCAACTATGAAAAATAACACACCACTATAATCAAGTTTAAACTTGGTTAAAAGTGTTGACATTTTTGTTGCGGTTGTTTCTCAAAGTTGTAAAACTAATGAGGTGAATGAGTGGATGGTAGACTCCGGGGCTACCAAGCACATTTGTAAAAACAAAGTGCTTTAACCTCCTGTATTACTATAGGAGATGACGAATATCATGTGTATCTAGCGGATTCAAAAATCGCTAAGGTGCATGCTAAAAGAGATTTTATTCTTAAACTCACATCGGGGTAATTAAACTTTATCACTAAATTATGTGTTTTTTGTACCCGAAATTTGGACTAATTAATTTAGTTTCCGTTTCTTCGTTGGAAATTTTCAAAGTATTTCAAATAAACAAATTAATTTTAATAAATGATTTGGCTAAAAAAAGAAAAAACAAAAGCTATTTATTAACATTTATTTTGTTGAACGCTTGGAGCTTAAAGTAACGTACGTTACTAGAGCTTTAAAGGCTATTTTAATGAATGACTTCAAAATGATTAAACTGGTAGTGTTAGTAATTTCTAAATTATTGCATGATAATGCTCTTATTTGATTGATTCGTAATTTCGATTACTAATATTGGCAAAATTGTTTGGTACTCTCGTGATCGGGTTTAGTAGTTTTGAAAGATGATAACTACTACGTGTTAAATTGTACTTGGCAGTTTTTAAAAGCTTTTTCGTATGCTGGTACGTACTACGTATATTTCAGTTCTAGAGTTTGTTGAGCACTAATTAATAAATTGTACCACTCTAGTGTTCTAAAATTTTGAGGCTATTTCGCATGCATGTAATTTCCTGGATTTGCTACCAAGTGATTTTAATGGCTTTATCTTGTAATTTGCGAAGATAGTTACGAAGCTTTGGTAGGTATCTGTTATCTCTTTATTGAATTATTATAATGATTGCTTCGTAAGCATGGTGTACTACTAGTGTACTACGATGATATTTTTTTTGTCTTTGTCAAAAGTAACTGGAAGAACTAATTTTAATTCTTAAAGTAATTAAGTTGTTTTGCATGCAATTTATGACTGTTTTATGATTGTTTTGCTACTATACTTCGAGTATTTAAGTGAGTAGTGTCTAATTTGGACATAACGATATGGTTGATTGTACCAAACAGTTTTAATAGAATATTAAATTATGTTTAGTATGTGAATAATTTACCCAAGCTAGCTAGCTTGTTCATATTTACGTTTGCATACATATTTACTGGGATTTGATTTAAATGCTAGGCAAATTGTATATGATACTCATATGACAATTTCCCTGTTTGGAAAATCATGAAGTGAATGTTGATAATTATTTATGATCTTATGGTTGTTTAGTTATGGCTTTTGCATCTACTATATATATGTATATATTCAAAATGTGGGGGTATTTGAGATACAATAGTTGTTCTGGATGTGTGCGGTGTGTTTTTAAATGCATAGTATATTATACCGGGCATTAATTGATACGTGGTGAATTTTGAAATATTGTGTATGCAAATAATATGTGTCACCTTTTATTAATTAAGTGTGGAACTAGGAGTTGGATATAAGAATAATTTTGTAGTCTCATATTGTTCATTTATAGAAATTTATTTTGATGCTCAAAGTGTGAATCTGTTAAAGTTAACGAACAATGTGAGATCCGACATAATTGTCGGAAGATTGAGATGAAACCCGAAAAACACAAAAAAATGGATTTGGTGAGGTAAACCATTGTATTAAAGAGATACAATGATGAAACATTTTATTGAGAATTATCCATTGTATTATAACGATACAATGATGTCATATATATTTTATAAAGTTTTCCGTTGTACTAAATGAGCACAGAGATGACACATTTTATCGAGAATTATCCGTTGAACTAGAGTGATACGACGATGTTATATTTAAGTGTTATCCATTGTACTATAATTGTATAATGATGTTATATATTATATTGAGAATTATCTGTTAGAATATAACATGTTAGTGAAATTGTCCGATGTACTAGAGTGTTACATCGATGATATTTCTTATTAAGAGTTATCCGTTGTATTGCCGGGATACAACGATGACACACGAGTCGACTCACATGAGATAAAATAGTGGATATCCATTCACCCTTAGAAGTGGTGCAATGATGTTTGAGAATGGATTTATTCCATTAATTTCGTGAAGTTAAAAGGAATTAGCTACTCCTTTTGATAGAATCCCTAGGACGTTAAATGACAAATTTAAACATCGAGGGAAATGAACTAATGTCACTTTGACAACAAATAGGGATGGGAACCCAACTTGTGTGATTGGAGATCCCATGAAGTAAGTTCAAATGGGAACACTTTCTATGAACACCATAGAAAGTGTTCATTTCTATGGTGTGGAAGGCTAGACTGCATTTGTTAGTGAGGATGAGGTAATGCTCTTAATGATTATCATAGCCCTTATGGGTGGTGTGTTAAGTGTGGGACACACTTGATGAGATCACCTATATGAGTGTGAAGTGGGGCCGCCTCCATGAAGCATTGACAACCCTTCTAGAGCACTCAAGAAAATCAGGCACGCGCACGGCCAAAAGGCGCACCACGGCGTTAACGTGAGGAATCGTGGGGGGTGAGACATGATCATTAAGACCCTAATCTACCATAGTAGCTTCTTGGTTCATAGAAACTATATGTTTCACCAAAAGCTCGGTTTATAAAGACTTAATCGTCTCGGTTTGGTTCATAGTCTACGAACACCAGACTTAAAGTCTCACTCCCGTTAATCCAGCAGATTTTAAAATGGTTTTTTGACTTTAAATGTTTATTTGAAATATGTGGGGGATTGTTGGAAAATTTGACTATTTCAAATAAACAAAATTATTTTGGACATATGTTTTCTCTACTAAGTAACGGAAAGGTGATTAATATTTAATTGGGTGGAGCTAAAGTAAATATTTAAACGGATGATTTATACTTGGTTGGCAGCTTGATACGTTACCTTGGCTCACCATGATTTATTCTCATTTATTAGGATAATCTCAACAGCCTTTTTTATGTACTACGTATATATATAATGCTCGTATATATATATATATATATATATAATGCTCCAATGCAGAGAAGGAAGAAGAAGAAAAACTATAATCACACTTACCTTCTCCCATAAACATTCCTTGAGTAAAGACACGGGCATATAGTTCACGAATGAAGCTTTTTACATGCAATCATAAACATTCTTTGAGAAAAGACACGGGCATATAGTTCACGAATGAAGCTTTTTACATGCAATCACCTAAACGCTGCTGGGTTACGTAATTGTATTATATCCTCGTAGTTCTGTGTCCGGCGATCCGCCGAAGGGCTCGTTATATCCTGGGGAAAGATTTTCGGGCACCGAAAATACTTTCTTGAAGACAGCGTTTACGCGTCTCGAGCCATGGTGTTTCTTGTTCTTTTATTTGGAGGTACTTTTATGAACTCATTACAATGAGTGTGCGGAACAGTGACAAAAGACTAATTGCAAATGACAAGTAATGAACCAGCTTCCGGAGGAGAGCAGAAGATGGCGTCAACCGGGATCGGACTTGCCGTTGAAAGTTACCGGAGACGAAGATAGAAGAAGCAGTTTGATGGAAGACGACAGCCAGTCCTTGTGATGAGAATAATTCCCCAACAAGAAGTACTCCGTATTAGACTTAGCGAGATTATATAGGGCTAAAACCGTAAAATTAATACATTCGGATTATTATATTTTGCTTTTTGTGGATAAAAATTAGGACATGTTTCATAACCCTTGTTTCTAATTTATTAATCTTATCTACCAATTTTTATATAAAATGGGTAATTTTAGTTTTTTCAATTGAAATTGTGTAATAATCAGTTCAGAATAACTAAAGTTAAGAACTTTTTTGACTTAATTTGTCAGAATGAAGGCAATTTAAAATTTTGGGGAAATGGAAGTATGGTGGTATTATTTGAGGGAATAAGTAAAATTTTGATTTACATGTATAAGTCTTGTTGTTTTTACAAAGTTTATAATGTTGTGTATCTCATAAGTTCGGTACACGATATCGGAATAAAAAAGAAAAGAAAAACAACAAAGACAAAAAGATAAGTTCTGATTAAAAAATATAATATAAAAAGAGAGAGATTATACATATAAAAAAAAGATAAAATAAATAGGATAAAAAGAATACACACACATAGATAAAAGGCTAAAAACATAAGAAAGAAAAAGAAGATAAGGGGAAAATGATAAATGATTACTCCGCCACACGAATACACTCCATCCATTTTGCTCTTTTCAAAGTGATATGTACTTTCTTCTAACTCAAGAAAAAACATATCACTTCTGACTCGTCTAATCCACATCTCTAATCCACGTTTGTTTCTGTCTTTCTCTCCCTCTCTTCATTGCCTCATCTCCACACCTCTCATCTTGTCTGACATGTGCATCACTCGATCTTCTAAACACATCGTCAAATAACTGCAAGCAAGGTTCCTTCATCTTATCTTCAATGGGTCACATTTTTCAAGCGGTCCTTTCTGATATGTCCGCACTTCCGATGCAGCATGTGTATCTCTTTCACACTCATCTTTTGAATGTGACATTTTTCACTATCCAACTGTATACGCCATACAATAATGGTGGTCTAATTGCTCTCCTATTAATAACCTTAATACTAGTTGGCATACCTCGATCACATACAAATTCTGGCGCACTCTTCTGTTTCATCTAACGTGCTCTGATTCTATGGATACATATTCATCTAATTCACCATCATTCTGAATTGACTTTGTACATTCATCTGTCACTACGGAAAACAAGAAAGGGCTCAGAGCTAACCTTAGTGCACTTCGATAGTAATATGGAACTCTCTATTCCTCCCTACAGTAGCACAAACACTTGTAGTACAAATTCCATACATATTTATGATGATGTTGATATACTTCCACAAAAATGCCTATTCTAGTTAAGACCCACCAAAGAACATTCGAGGTACCCAATCATATGATTTTTCTACTCAATGAACTCTTCTCAGGTATTTACATGGCTTCAGTATCGCGGATAACGATAATTGGCATCGACAGATATCACCAGAATAGATGTAGGCATCAAGTAGGCAATAACACAAAGGTTACGAGAGAAACATTACATGAATCTTATTGTGATTATAGTCATTAATTGTATCAGTTAACTCTCCCAATTGCATAATGATATATATACTATGCCTATAAATATTTCTTGTAAATAACCTATTGGGGGGGTTCCCCTAGATAGTAATATTGCCCTACACTGCCAAATTATTTACTTCCTTACGCATGATAGATTAGCTCTTGCAGTTGAAAGTTACTTTAGATACTCTATCATTAACTAACTAGTCTATTAAACTTTAAAGACAAGCAACATAAAGTCATAAACACAAATATATTTATAAACACATATACTCCCTCTGTCCCATTTAAAGGTTCTCATCTAGTATTCTCTGGTCAACGTGCATTGTTCTTAATCTTTTACTTTATATATCCAATCTTTTACTTTATATATCCAATTTTTATCAAATTTAATTTTTTTATCAGGTATTATAGAACTTTTAATGTAGTTTCTGAATATGTAAATTTTATTTTCTAAAAATAATTATACTAAAGACAGAGATTAGTTAACTTTATGGTCAGTCAAACATCATAAACCGCGTCAGAACCTTTAAATGGGACGGAGGGAGTATGAACTAATTTTCGTCATTATCTCAAACACAAATTAAATAGAATAAGTTAAAGGATGTAATATTGAATATATCAATATAATGGGTACAACGTACAAGATAAATAACACAAAAGGTTCAATTTTATTTGAAAATAAAAAGAATTGTTACCTTAAACCGATTGAACATGGTGAAGTAAAATTTGTAGAGAAAAAATGATAGATGGGATGTGTTGGCGTGTGAAAAATTAATACTACGTACGTATTAGCATATTTTTAACTTTAGTGACGGAATTTTGTGACGGATATTTTCGTTGCTGTTTTGTGGCGACTTCTTCACCACTAAATGGCGCCTCTAATTTGTGTCGGAATGGTGTTCGTCAAAAATATCTGCCAAGAAACGGTGACGGAACTAATCCGCCAACAACCTGCGACGAATGTCAATCCGACACTAATTTCCGCCAAAGATTCCCGGCAAACACATATCCGCCACTAAAATCCGTCATAAAAATCCGAATTTCTTGTAGTTAGAATGAGAAGAATTTAACAATATTGTTTAAAAATTAAATTCGTAATACATTAATAAATAAACTATAGTCAAAGTAGAATGTGTGATTAGTGCAAAAAGTCCTACGTTGCAATTAAAAGAGAACGGAGGTAGTGTGTGAGGTTCACAGATAAAAAAAATCTTTCACAAAAATGGTGGGTATAAGCAAGGGTTTGAGTAGATCAGCGTCGCCTCCGACGCTTTGATCCAGCAGCTTTGAACAGTGTTATCGGAGCTTGAGGATAGAAGGTGCGTGGAGTACAGGTCACGCAGGAGGCAGACATATATGCCTAGCAAATTCCGGCTAGGGAGAGTTTGTGGAATCGGCGCTTGATAAAATTACAGCAAAAAACTCTTCATGAAATCAATTTTCTTTCCTCGCAAAAAACATTTATACATAATAAAACATTGATAAAAGTTGTATTGAATCACGAAATAAAATAAATTACTTCTCCCTTCATTCCACAAAACTTGGTCATACTAAATATGTTTAGTCAATGATGATCAAGTTTGACTTATACGGAGTATCATTTTTTGTAAGAATCATTAAAATATGAAAGTTATATTCCATATCAAAATGTTTTTTTTTTTGTTAAAATACTTACAAAAACATATAAAAGTTACAATTTTCACCTAAATATATTAACTAAAATCATGGTCCAAAACTTATTACTCCATATCAGACCAGTAAAAATCAAATTTGACAAAGTGTTGTTATGGGACATAGAGATTATACGATAAAACTTAGGGGTATATATATATATATACTAGTGTGGTAGCGCGCGTTGCGCGCTATTAGTGCCCGATGTTAAGGGATAGTTGAAAAAATTGAGGTAAAAACGTTTAAAATTTAAAGAGAAGGCAACTGATGGAAATGAGTACACCTTTAATTAAGATTTGGCAGAAGTAAAATAAAGGGAACAAGTTTTTAATCTCTGAAGAGGGTGGCCTTCACCAACAAAAGCAAGACAAAATAAGTAACCAAATACAGCAAGAGTTTAAACTATTGATTAATTTAAGGATGGACAAAAGGGTTGACGCATGCGGAAGAGCTGATATCATAGGTGTATCCTTTGCTGGGTGGGTCTTCCACATGACACTGTGACAAGACAAGCAGGCGTGTTGTGCCCTCGTTGTATTTGAAGAATGCTAGGATGGATTGCCGGTTGAGTTGAAAAGTCTGGTGCACCTGGTGCAGAAATGATTCTTTGCCAATCACCATATACGCGTCATCCCTTCCGTAGTGGATTATCAAGCGGCCTTTCTTGGTACTGCATTGGCGCAGGAAGGCTTCACAGGTTTGCTGTGTGGAAGATGAAATTCTATTTAGTCAGAAAGGCAGCAAGTAAAAAAACGTAATGAGGTACATTAACAATGGCTAAACAAACCAATACCCGTGCAGTTTGTCTTGGCACATACAGAAACGAAGGGGGTTCATACATGTGCCTATATGAGCAGTCTGGTAGACATGATTCAACGACCATGAAGAATGGATCTGTAATGGACAACAAACACGTGAAGTCCTTATTCAATTCATAATAATATACATCATTCGTGAGTCTCCTGGCAATGTAAACAGAGTATGTAGCTACATAAATATCACAAACATGTTACATGAAAACCTGAACTACCTGGAGGGGTTCTGTCCATGATTGACCGGTAAGGGTTGCCAGCGAGGTTCAAAGAAAAGCCTTCCATATCAAACGTGAGGACCTCGAATGCGAAGTTGCCAACGTGTCTCAAAAGAAGATGGGAACCAAATGGGACGTTGTTGTCCATGATGAATTCAACAAACCCAGATGTAAAAGCGAAATTTTCCACTTTCACTATCCAGGACTTGGGGCCATGAAGAAAATTACCATACTGGTGGGTGTGTTCGAACAAGTGTCTGCGCATACATGGAGGAATTTTCTGCACAACAAAACCACAAAGCAAGGGTAGAGTGATGCCGGAAATGGTAAAAAAAATAATAATTCAAGATGAGTGATGCAGTTAGGAGTGGTGTACACAAAGTTCAATATCAGTAACAGCAAGGAGAAACCAAACAACAGCAAACTGCAGCACGTCTGGGTAATGAATAGAATCAGTTCGCGGACACGCTGTGGAAAACATCACAATGCACCAACATGAAAAAGGATAATGTTGTTAAAGTGTGTGACCAATATAGGAGGCTAGGGGAGGGGGGGGGGTTATTCGGAGATTAGGTTACCTGCAAGTTGGGGCATCAATGCAGCGTGGTGGCTATAATGATTTAGTTTGTGTTTCAGTTCCGCCTCGCCCCTAAATCTCTTTGGTAGCAACCTGTAGTAACCAGTGACCTCCAAAAATTGCCGCCAGTCCAGGTTCGTGATGAAGCCAGTTTGGGTGCCATCACGAGGAGTTATGAGAGCAACCGCAATACGCCTGCCTGCCATGGACTGTGTGTATGTAGTATGTTTGCCCATCATTGCTTGTAGGGGTTTTTGTTGGTTCAAGAGTGTAATGGGTGAACAAATCCATTGCACCTGTGAATACAAAACGAAAGTGATCGTCAGGACATGCTCAATAAAGAATAAATAGAGGGAAAAGGAAAAAACAGGAACAGTCAAAGCAACCTATGAAAAGGATGAGTGGTGAGTGGGGGCGTGACGAAAGGGCATACCTGTGGAGGGCAAACGTTGACGCGTAAACCAGGAAAGAAGAGGATATGGATGGCGTCCTCGGTGGGTGAGAGAAGGAAGCAATGAACCTGGAAGTGTGCCATGCAAAGGTTTTGTGCGACGAAGAGGCGCCAGGGGTGTGAGTGGGCGGTTGAGTTCTACGAGTGGCTGGATTAAGAGGCGCAATTATGGGCCAGTGAGATGCGTGCATTTTAAATTAAAGTAGGGAAAAAGAAGGTCATGACGTTTAATACACGTTGAGTAATAATAGATCCAATGGTTCTAATTTGTTTTTACAATTGTATAAAAACAGAATACACCCCTCCCCACCTCAAAAAATACAATTCTGGGTGTTGGGTTTTTAAAAAAGCAAAACAAAATGGAAAAAGAAGAAGATTAACAATATCGAACGTTTTATGAAGTACTGTAAGAGTAATATAACATGTCATGCAAAATATGCAACCATTTCCTCCAAAATAAATAAAAAACAATTTGCTAACAACAAGAATCCTTTTGCTAAAAATAATAGGCTTTTTTGTAAGAGGAACAAAATATGAAGGTAAAAACAGATAACCTCCACAATCTGTTTCCCATTTGATCTTCTCCATGTGCTTGTTCAAAAGACTTTCCTTCTTTATGTCCTTCTCATCATTTCTTAGCTAAAGAAAATAATGCAAAATGTTGGAAATCATGATAAAAAATAAAACAATAAGGCGGGTAGTGACAAAAATATTGCAACACTATTCTTTTGCTTCACTTCTTTGTCCCATGTTGTGTGTTACTGTTTCATCTAAAACATTAGAAAGGTTATCTGAAGTTTTTATTGATGGAACACACTATTATCGCTAAGTAGAGTCCAATTGGCTGACAAAAAAAAATTAGAAGCTATGGAAGCAATACTTTAATAGTTTAAAGGGTTGCTTTATTTCTTTCCTGTTATGTTATGAATAGTTTTAGACTATTCCAAAACACTGTGACTCATTTATTTTGTAGTATATGTTGTTTAGCTTTTTATCTATGAGGTGAAACATTGTAATATTAAATTGTTTTCCCAATTTTTCTTATTATGAAAGCAATACTCAATATTTTCAGTACACTTTTAAAAAAGTGAGAAAGCCCTTACTGTTATACATAATATTTTTCCTTCAGTTCTGTTAAGTCCACGTTATGGTTTGTGGATAAAACATAACTCACATTAATCATATATACAGGGGGTTGCGCGAGTATTCATGCCCAACGCGCAAAATTAAAGGGAAAAACACGACACGATATGTACATAACCATAAGAGTTGATTGGTATGACCTCGACATCATTTGTATGACCTCGACATCAACTGGTATCAGCTCGGTATCATTGGTATGAGCTCGACATAATTGGTGGCGGAAGCCTGGGAAATGCTTGATTCTAAAAAACGGCTAAGTCCACTTATTGCAGACCCCGATTATGTACACTACAAGAAAAATAGCTTTTAGGGACCAACTATTTGCGACTAACACCAAATTTGATCGCAATAGAGACAGTAATAGGCACTATTATTTTATCTTGTCGCAAAAGTTTAAAAAATTGATTATTTTGGCGACGTTCTTATTATCTCTTCCCTATTACTCTCACACCCGGTCGCTAAAGCATCTAGCTGTGGCGCCACTTAAAAATACGGAGTACGAATAATTGCTTCCGGGTACATTTTCACCCTTTATTCTTAATTAATTAATTAAATAAAATTCGAGACCCCCCAAGTCCTAAAACGTACTCAGCGTCTGACCTCGCCGACCGCAGACCGGATCTGGAATCAATGAGGCGAAATCTTCTCAAGAAACAATAGCGGACCAAAGACTTCTCCTACTCATCGGCGGAGCGCTGCTGGCAGATTCGAACTGCAAAGGATCTAAGTCGCGATTCGGTGTGGAGAGGCTGGGCAACGAGCGTCTCGATGACTAGCAGAGTCATATTCGCTGCAGCGCATCAATGGAGGGACATGTGTACCCATCCAACTTTAGACCTAGGAGAACAACGAATTGCACCTGCAATCGAAAACCCTTGCCGCTGCTCCAAATCCAATTCCCCGGCCCGCTAACCCTCTGTTTTATCTTTCTGCGATGGTAGCAGATTCGTAAGGCCTTTGTTAGTACTCTGCGAGCTAGGGAAAGAACTGGAAGCTGTGGTCGGACGGAATATCGATCAGAAGAAGATTAGGTTCGTTATGCTTTCCACGATTTGTGTGTCTGGGGAAGAATCGAAGCCAGCGTTTCCAGAAATTTGTTTGTCAGTCGAAGAAGACTGCACGAATTGTCTAGGTTGATTCTTTTTTACTTCATTCCATAGCAATAATGTGTTACATATGGTTAAACCATACTTGATGTGCAAAAACTTGATCGTTAGTTTCGGAATGTTTATTAATGGAAGTTTCTTTAATTGAGATTTTGCTGTTTTTCTGTCTTTCAGGCTTCAGCCTAGGGCTTTCTGCTTCTCTGTTTTTTTTGTTTGTTTTAGAAGCTCTGTAATAGATTGCTCTTTCCCCCTTATCTACATTGTTATGTTGTTTTTTAATTTGGGCTGACTTATTTGCTGTGGTTTGTTCATTTCTTGGAGATGCTTCCTTTGTTGGTTTTGGTTGTTTGATGCAGCTACTTGTTGAACTGTGAGTATTGTCTATGCTCAAAACTAGAAACATTGTTTGATTACTAATTTGGTGTTAGTTGATATTATAAAATGGGAAATGAAATTGTTATTAGTCTGTTAAGATTTACAGTTTTCTAGAGTCAAATAAGATTAAAGTGACTTTCTACCTTTTTAAACCTAGAAATATTTTAATCTGCTATGCATACACACTCTTTTCCTACCTTATTAGTTTTAATTCCATAGGTTGTGTGTTGAAGTAATGCTTAGTCCTTATTAATTTTTGGGTGTTTTTTCTTTTCCTTTTGGGAGTTGTCTTGAATACCTCTTGTGATCTTCTTCCCGTTTTAGCCTTTTGGAATTATAAAAAATGATGGCATACTAGATATATATATCCTAATCTATATATTGATAATTTAGTTTATCTATTTCCTATATTGGAAGTTAAGGTCATATAAGTTAGGGCCATATGAGTTGGGATTAGGGAACTGTAGTTCTTTTCGATCGTTACTTTGAGGTGGAAGTGTACGTTTTAAAGATTCAATTACGCTTTTCTACTAGATACTTCTACGCTTCAGGCTACGAGCTTCAGGTAAAATTCTCACTATTGAACTTCCTTGTTTTAATTATTTAATTGTTTACTTGTTCAGGCCTTTAGGACTTTAGGTTGTGCCTTAATGGTTGAGGTTAACTTGTTTGAGTTATACTCCTTATAATTTTCTGATTTTGATGTTTTAGTATTTAAAAATCGTATACCGATTTAACAGTCTTTATTTAGTTGTTTATTAATATTACTATCTGCCTATCTACTTGTTTACTTGTATGAGGTTGTAATATCTATCAACTTATATTACAATGTATTTATGAGTTTATAATTTTTTAATTTGTAGGTTACATATATATCTATAAAACTCAATTGCCTTCCGTACTGAAGTATTTGAAGTTTTATATGATGTTTTGTAGATGTGGCTGCTACTTTTTTGTGAAACTTGCAAGAAAAAGAATCATGTGAAGGAACTGGAAGCACTTCAAAAACATGTGAGTACATGGTTTTAATGTTGTGTTTTTCTTGGTAATTACCTCTTGCCATTTAGGGGGAAACACATGAACTAGTTCAATCAGATCCAACAGTACCACATGTTGATGTAATTAAGAAGTATTTTGGATGATAACAACATAGTCATGTTGGTTTTACAGGTAGAATGAATTACAAATATTTAAAGGGATCATCTTATGAAGAGAGAGCTTGATGATGAAGATTAAAATCAATGCTTGAAAAGTCATCTAAATGCATTAGAAGATAATGTCCAAAAGATGCAAGGGATTCTTCAAAGTCAAGGATACAAAAATCAAGCCTGAGAATCTAGATATATTTTGTAGCTTAGCAATCTGTATGAGGCATAGCAGTTAGTTTAAATTGTTTAATTTGTTTTGAACGGAAACTGAATAATTATTATAATTACACAATTCTATGTTTAGATAATCAATTTTGCAGAAGTAATTAGTATATTTTAATGTCAGTCACGTATATATATTGTTGCAAATTGTTCAATGAAGTGGTGTTAATTTATATATAGTGATATATATCCTGTTATTTTAGCGAAGGGATAATGGTCGCAACTAATCATAAAAATTAGTCCTTAATAACATCATTAGCGACCATATTATATGTGGTCTCAAATTGTTTTAGCGACCAATCTTTTTTTATGGTCGCAAAAGACCTTTTGCGGCCAAGCTAATAGGGACTAACTCGCGACCACAAAATGTGGTCGCAAATAATCATTAGCGACTGTTTATTATGCTTTTGCGACCATTTTTCCCTTCGCTAATAACCCTTTTTCTAGTAGTGGTAATTACTGAGCCAAGCCTTTTGGAGACCTCGGGGAGGTTGAGGTTAAGGTCAAAATTCACTTTATCCAGGTGATTCTTGAACTATGTATTTTGAATACCTCGATGAGGTCGAGGTCAGCATAAGGTTTCATCCTATCCAGTTGATTCTTGAGCTCAAGTAAATTGGAGACCTTGGGGAGGTCGAGGTCAGCCACATGTTCAACTTATCCAGGGGATTTCTGAGGTAAGTGTTTTAGAAACCATGGTAAGGTCAGGGTCGGGCTCCGCCTTATCAATGGTTCAATGATCTAAGGTTGTCTAGGTCGGGGTCAGTAATTACTAACCTCGGGGGGTTGAGGTCGGGCTCATAGTTTGGCGTCTCTGGATGATTTCTGAGCTCAACATTTTCCCGACCTCGGGGTCGGGGTCGGGCAAACTCTGACCTTAGGTATTCCACAATGTCCTTACAACCTCTGATTGGCTTGGAATATATAAGGATGAGCTTGTGCTCGAAATATGGAGCACGTTTGAATTTTTCTTGTGTTTATTATGTATGCGAATTTGTAGAGAACATGCATTTTGCCTTTGTTTTGAAATATTAACCAAGTCCAAAAGGGCGTAGACCCCGAGCTTGTGGAAGCTCGGGCTTGTCAGAAACGAATTCACTTTTGATATACAGTTTTGTCTGGAAGCGTTAATCTTGTGCTTAAACTTTTTCCTACCTCATTTGACCTCACACAAACCACAAGAATTGGAGTTTGTGACTGAATGGCGCACTTTTTGTTTCTCTGAATGGTTTCAAAAGAGTAAGATAGTGGCAGTGTTCATTCCCTGTGTATGGTTCAAAACGAAAACAACATATCTTGGGGGTAAGGGAAATGGGATACGCATAATGACCTGTTATAAGTATGGAAAAAACATTATGCATCAAACGCATGCAATTATTTGTGCGCACCCAGCACGGTTAGTAACCACCAGCAAAAAAATATTTACAACCATCATGGGCAATGAAATAGGCCAGTATGACCCATGCACAACACCATAACTGTGGACAATGCCAGAGCCCATACAAAAACGTGAGTTTTGGCGAAAAGAAAGTGTTCGTGTATATACAACACTTTTTTGGCATTCAAGCGCAGTGCCAAACATCAGTAGCAAAAAGGGAGGTGGGTCTTCAAGCGTGCTCTAGGCCTTGCGTTTCTTGGGGCGCAGGTCAGCAATGAGATCATCTTTAGGCTCTTCTGGCTGGGCAAGTACTGTAGATGAACTGGTAGCTTTTGTGTGTGACGGTTTAGCCGGTGTCTTGACTGCAACATTCTTCTTTGTTGGGGCAACCTGAACTTTCACAGAGCTTAAGGATATACTGGAATCATCATTGTAACCCTCATTCTCAGATGGCTTCGTAGATGGCTCAGCAGGCTCATCCTGGGGCAATTCATGGAGTGACCTAAATGCACGTTTGCATTTAGGCTGAGCAAGGGTAGTTCCACCTGAGCGCGAAAATACTGGGTCTCCTCGGGGTGTAGTGTTCGGTGTCTCCTCTTCCTGGCAAACACACAGAATGGTGTAGGGGTTTCCGCGGGGCCATCTTCAGTCATTTTGGTGCGTTTTACCCCAGCAACAATTGTCAACCTTTGCAGCTTTGCATCCAATGACTCCAAGTCAAAGTCATTTTCAGGAGCCATCTTGGCATAAGTATAAAGATTCAGGACATCATTGGTGAACAATGTCACCGGAATGGCAGCCGTGCTATCAGAAAAGGTTGCATTGAGTATGAACCTGAACAATTGTAAACACATTAAGGGTCAGAGAGGAAATCATCACGACTAGAGTTGTGACAATGGGTACATACCGTTTAACTGTTTGACCGGCCTTTTGGCCACAGAACATGCAATGCAAAGTGTTGCCTTCTGGTGCATAAACATGACGATTGCAATAATCACAGCCGATGTAGTATGCCTCCGCAGAAGTGTCAGTCAGATTCATTTTACCACAGACCCACACCACTTTCATCTGCAAGCACAAATACTGTCAGTATATTATAACGGGAATGTATTCCATTAATTCTATTTCCTGACAGACCTCATCAAGAGCAGTTTCCTGTGATGAAAGAGTTATCCGGGGCTGCGCAAGTGGAGCAGCAATATTGGCAAGGGCATTGTTATATTGTTTCTCTCCCAATAACTCCTTTATCTTGCCTCTGTTCTCCATGGCCCTGGCATTTGAAAAACACAAAAAAGGGGTGGGGAGGTAGTGAGCAATCACCAGTACGGGTGTGACAAAACTTCATAAAGTCAAGAAAGGTGAGGGGGGGGGGGGAGGAACACACCATTTTTTAAGCACTTGTGCGCGCTCACCAACCGGGTTGAGTTCCATGTGGGAATCATAACGAGTCGCCAGTGACAAGCCTGGGACAAAAAAATGCATCAAAAAAACGAGAATAGCCTGACATTCCAAGTAGACAAGAATGGAGGTTACCTTGATAAATGTTTGTACCAGCCTTGCTAAGGAACATAACTGGCCACTCTCCTGCTTGTAAGAACTTTTCAATAGCTGCACCGTGACGGGTCACAAATTCTTCCCACATCGTCAGCGGCACAAGGTAAGGCTAAAAAAATTAAAAGGCATGCATGATGACATAGGTTTAGTAATGAAAAGACAGTACTGCAAGAAAAGAAAGGTGATCTCACTCTTCGTCAACAACAACTATATCCCACACAAGCTTTTGTTCCTCTCCCATCACGACGACGTTTCGGGGTAATCTGGCGACTATCAACGCTAAGAGACCTGCCAAGCATATACAACAGTCACGGAACGGCAGGGGCGGTGAGAAAGATTAGTGAATGAAATATGTGGGAAAAGCGTTCTGAATTTCTGATCAGTTAAGTGGCACGCAAACAGTTCACTAAAAGGTTTGGCAGAATTTTCACCATCTTGGCGGAAGTCAACTCCAATTTCAGGGTCAGCATCTTGGATGAATGTGCGCCTAGTGAATGATCACACATACTGGTAGTTGCGGTCAACACAGAAGCGCAGATCATTCAATGGCTTCATATAAGCATTAGAAATCAGATAGGTTGAGTACAACTGTAAGCGTGCGTCAATCCCAGCAATGTCCCCTGCAAAAGCCGTTGCCTGTACCTTATTCCCCTGTAAGCCCAAAGGAAGAAAATGAGGAAGGAAAAGAGATGTGCTGACACAGTTTAACTGGAATAGCGGCTGAAGTATAACTCACTGCAGAATATATGAGGACCATTGGCATAAACTTCATGGGAGATGTTCTTGCTGACCGTATGTTTTGTTTCTCCACCACAGTCAAACGGCAAGTCCATTTTTTTGTCTCGGGCTTGACATCGACAATTAAGACTTCGGCTGACATGGATGTAGAACACCTGCAGTATGAGGAACAGAACAATTGAATTCAAAGCAAATAAAGAAGCGTAAACCAAAAGTTAGGTGTATTTTGTGTGACTGAGACTAACCAGTGGCATGAATTCTTAGGTAATGAAAGCCAATATTTCATCGTAAACAATATTACATGTACTGTCGGGCCGGAAAGGGGATTGGGCATCCGGACAAATGACAATCTTAATGGATTGCGCAATTCTAGCCCGAGACATCGCAACATACAGTTGACCGTGAGAGAACACTGATTCTTTCAAATAAATCCCAACGAAGTCTAGTGTTTGACCCTATGATTTGTTGATTGTCATCGCAAAACAAGGTTTTACTGGAAATTGAGTACATTTGAATGGGAGCACACAGCCGGCGTCTTTGGAAACCTTCAGCGGAATTTTTGGGATGAACACATGCTTTCCTTTGTGGTCTCCCGAGGCAATGAAGCAACTCAAAAGATGTTCTCCAAATGAGTCACAAATCAATCGGATCCCATTGCAAAGACCCTCACAAGGATTGATATTTCAGAGCAACATTACAGGACAATTATGATTGAGCGTTAGTTTGTGGGGTGGTAAACCAAAAGGAGACAATGTGTGAAGATAATCTTCACAATGTGAATTTTTTGAATCAGTAGGGGTATCATAGCTCAAATATGTGTGCTCATCACCGGGGTACCTTTCCATCACCCATGAATTAATGAAGTCAACGATGGCATTTTTTGTAGTTAGAATGGAACGTGACATCAGACCATATGGATCAGTTTGAAAAAGTTGTATGTCCTGGTAAGCTGCCTTGAAAAGCATATTAAGTGAATCCTCTTCATTGCCCCAAGGAAGCAAGAAGTTTGAAGGAATTTTGATCCAGTTTGGAGAAACATGTGATTCTGAACCATTACCAATGCGCATCAGGTATTCACAAAAGCCTGGATCCTCATGAGCGCGCATGTTTTTAGGTAGCCACAGGCGCTGAACCCATGGCCATATTCTCAGTGAACGCAGAAGGCAGGCATTAATAAAGTCTGCACGTGAGCCTGAGCGGACCACCGGCAAAGTTTGTCTAAAATCTCCACCAAACACCATTACACGTCCCCCAAACAATGCATTAACGCCCAGTAGGTCTCGCATAGTTGTGTCCAAGATTTCCACAATCATGCGGTTGGCCATGGAAGCCTCGTCCCACAAGATCAATCTTGCTTCTCTAAGAAGCCTAGCATCAGCAGATTGTTTGCCAATATTGCAAGTGTACTGGGTTTCTCCGTCAAGGGGCAGTTTAAAACGAGAATGGGCAGTCCGACCCCCCAGGTAAAATTGACGTTGCAAGCCCAGAGCTGGCCGTGGCAAGAGCAATCCAGCCGTTTGTTCTAGTCGCTGCAAGCAAGCACCTGTACAGGAAACTCTTTCCTGTTCCACCAGGGCCATCCAAGAAGAAAAATGCCCCTTCTTGTGCGCAAACAGCTGTCATAATGGTTTCAAAAGCTGAACGCTGTTCAATGTTCAGCAACGGTATTCCAGCAAGGTCCGCCTCACTGATAATCACATTCAGTTCAGCCAGAACTTCACGAGGAGCCCCAAAGTCCAAAAGGATTTGCGGAGCATTATCGGTCAGACTGAATGAACTGATGTCTTGGCCCATTTCAGAAACCAGGTTCGTAAGTAAAGTGAAAAGTGTCATTTCTGCGTCACTGGGCGATTGTAACCTGGTCAAATCTTCATAAAGATATGGTTTGTATGCATCCCAGAGTGCGCGTGGATCTGCAACACCAGAAAAGCAAAGATGGGTAGCAAATAGTCTACGCAAGCTGGAAGGCAGTTGGAACACCACGGCTTCATCAAGAGAAGCGCGCACCACGAAATCTCCAGCCAGTAGGCCTAAGAGTTCAGCCGCAGCCCTGAATGTGGGAAATACTTCGCCGCTAACATTTTTCAGTTGAGCAAATGAAGTTGGTGCACGCACATTGGCAAGCAAGAGGCGTAGATAATATCGCTCCCCTTCAGTAGGGTTGATAGAAACAAGACGTCCTAGAACCTCCTTTCTCTTACGTTCAGTCCATTCTTTTTTGTGGGCTGTCCAAACAAAATAATGTGGGAATTCCAAGTACAAGAGATTCAACGCGCGAGAAACCTGACTGGTGATGTTCATTGCAAAGAATTGTGTGAGCATGGTTTTCACAGAATCAGCTGCCCCATTTATGCACCTTATCCGTTGTTCCCCATAAAATGAAATGTATTGAGCATTTTCCAGATGAACTTGAAGCTGCAGAACGGCAGGTTTCATTTCAATTATTGAAAAGCCAAAAATACGCCATGCAGCCTCAGGGGGAGAAACCCAACATGCTTTCTAGAAGTCGCTGATTTCATCAATCACCGCATCAGCCCTTCTCTCAGACAAAGACATGCTTACCCTGTCATGGCCTTTGTAAATATACTTGTATATGTATTTCACAGACCTCACACTTGCACAAGCTTCAACTCGTGATAAACCTTTATAAATGTATATTTTGATATATACATTTCACAGGCATTAAAATATATATATATATCAAATGCATATATTTGCAAATTATAAATTATCATTTGCAAATGATAAATGCACAAGCTTCAACTCGTGATATATTTCACAGGCAAGTGTATATATATACAAATGTATATATATATATATATATATATATATATATATATATATATATATATATATATATATATATATATATATATATATATATATATATATATATATATATATATCAAAATAGAGACACAGCGTCTGGATTACTACCGTAGCAAACAACGAGACTGCCGTTCTGAAACCTATCATGTGATAGTGTTGAGGTAGGTTTAAACAATACTAGCGACGTTGGAAGACGTGTAATTTTGCCAAGTTCCTTCATTGGTGGGCCCCGTGATATGCGTGGCCGGTACATGGATGCAATGACACTTGTTCAGAACTATGGAAAACCAGACTTGTTCGTCACCATCACATGTAACCCCAATTGGTTTGAAATTAAGAGCCGTTTGCGGTTCGCTGATGAGGTCCAAAATAGACCCGACCTTGTCGCACGCGTGTTTCGTGCCCGTTTGGAATCTTTTAAAAAGGATATTATAACAAAGTCGTAGTTTGGTAAAGTTGTTGCATATACGTATGTGATTGAATTCCAAAAAAGGGGACTCCCTCATTCTCATTTCCTACTCATCTTGGATACTCCATGCAAAATTTGCTCAGCTGCACGATGCGATAGTCTGATTGCTGCAGAACTTCCTGACCCCGTGGCAGACCCCTTACTGTTTTCACTTGTGAAAAAACACATGATGCATGGTCCTTGTGGTCCCATGAACCCAGAATGTCCATGTATGGTTACCCCGAAACACATTGGTGCAGTTTTCATTTCTTTTCTAACAAATTTTTAAACAATAAATTGGCCAGACATTTTTTTAAAAAATCATAGGTAAGTTTTTACACAAATTTAATGACAGAATGTCACATATTGTCAAGTGGTTTTTTTAAACAAAAGTAATGACATTTGTTGAGTAAGTAATTAAAACCATCAATGCATGAATATATTGTCAAATGCACACGAGAATGGTGTCAAGTGCACCATGCATTTACAAAGCTTCATTATAAATTACTTTGTATTATGTACATGGACAAAACGTATCCCATGCAAGTAATTACCATTTTGAAATATAGGATGTTATGCAATTTAAATTAAATTAACTACAAGCATAAATCCAAATAAAATAAACTCATGTAAATCCAGTTCCTACTTAGGTAGTTAGATTAGTTAGTACACTGTCATTCATATACACACCAAAATACATTCATGTGCATCTTAACCCCTTGTTGAAAAAACAACAATACCATTAATGATATGCCACACATAATGCAATCAAGAACATATTCAAATACACCCATTGCTTAATTCAAACACATGATACATATTCCACTACACTCATCTGCATCTTAAGTACTTCACTAAGATATCAGAAATCACATGCATGTTTACCAACAATATATGCACCTAAAAGCAATTCCAAATGCACCTAACGTCTCTCTTTGCATAACAATCAATCTTCATCTGCATATTAATTCCATGACCCAAAAAATGAATAAGCATTTGAAAACAAACCCAGTCTGCATTTATTTCACAGTTCAATTGCAGCTTTACGTAATGTCTTTTGCACCATAAAAATTGACTCTAAGTAATTTCTAAGTTTTTTCAAGTGCACAATGCATTTACAAAGTGATGAAAACGGTTAGCAACACAAGAGGGGGGGTGAATTGTGTGTGTGGAACCGTGGCAGTTTTTCGCCCAGTTCTAGTGCGGGGTGAAGGGTATTGCGAAATAGTAAAGTGCACAAGGATTTAACGAGGAAAAATCCCTTGGCTCAAAGGGATTAAAAAACCTCGACCTCCCTCGGAGGAATTTTAACAACTTCACTAAAAAGCCTTTGAATGATTACAAGGGAAACTCTCTTAGTCTACCCTTGAGCCACCCCAACTCTATCCTCTCTAGGAAGAGTTACGCTTCTCTACCTTGCGGGTAGAGAGCCTCTCAGCTTTACAACAAAGCTCTCACAACACACGTTACCCAACCCGAGGAAGCTACACTTAGCTAATCCTCAATAACCCAATTACAATATAGGAAGAGAATAAGAACTCTGTCTAGAACTCCGGGAGCAGTTTCAGGTGCCTTGAACTTTGTATTTCTCTCGAGTATCTCTCTTGATATTTTCTCGGTCAAGCACACCCTGCTTCTTCTTCTTGATCTCGATTATATAGTCTACTAGGAATGGATCCGTTGAGACACTTCTTTCCTTGAATGGTTGAGGAACTTGCCTTGAAATTATTCAAAATGCTTTCCTTTTATTTAAGGATCTTCTAGCTCTTAATTATGATGGTCCTTGGTCAACCATATATATGGGAGCAGGAGGATACGTGCATACCATGAGCAAGTCAAAAAGGTATAGAGCATATTATGTGATCAACCATTTAGTAATAATTCCACAAAGATATATATCAATACATATCAAGGGAAGTTATTTATTCATTTAAACTATGCAAGCATGCAACGGATCATATTTCAAATAATATGCAGGAGAATATTTGTTAAATAGGTATGCACAATCAACTAGCTAATCAATTAAGGATTCTTTCCATAAAATAATAAGCTATAATAATAAATCATGCATGAAAATATATTTTTGCTTAAAATAATATTCTTGACAAAGTATAAGCACTCATATAAGGAAAGCACATATTAATTAAATCATACACCATGTAAATCAACCGTTCACACAGAATACAATTAAGAATAATTTTGTCTTCCGTTCCGTATGGAACTGAGAGCGGTTCCGTCCGCTGTTCCACCTGCATAGTTAGTCATTAATAAAACTACATACTCAACAGATTCTTTCCTTTGAGATCGGTCTTCTTAGATGGGCAAGATCAGGACTTGATGTACTATCTTTAATAGCTCGGATCTCCATATATATTTCGGTCCTCTTGCATGGAAATCATTCAAAAATATTTCCTTATAGGTATTAAAAGATATTCTTTTTATTTGATTGAAGGAAATCATTTTTCTTAAGGAAACATTCCTTGTGAGAAGATATGCACGAAAATCCTTTTTGAATTTTGAATAACAACAATTATTTTGGAAACTTGCTTTGTAGAAATATCTCTTAATTAATGCCTTTGATTTAAATAACTTTCCTTTAAAGAAAAAATCCTTTCTTTGTATGATCATTGATTATTTTCTTGCTTAAAAGGTTCTCTTTAATTTAGCAAGATAGATCCGAAATTAAATGGAGAGAAAAGATATTTTAAGCAAGCCGGATTAATCAATCTTGGATTTACGGTGCAGTTCTCGGACCAGTTCTACGGCTTGTTCCAGAGCACGACTTAAACTCTTTTCATGTAGTCACTTACAACCAAAAGTAACACTAGTTGTTTGTCATCAACAAAACAATACGTTCCAACAAATTCCCCCTTTTTGTTGATGACAAACACTTGGTGCCCTAAAGTTAGTTTCATAATGAATAAGCCCAAAGTATCGAGCATAGAACACATAGGGCACATATTCTTCCCCCTTTTGTCACCAACAAAACAATAAATAGCTTGAAAGATAAAAGATAAAAGATAAATTTAGGAAAGATAGTTCATGCCTTGATGAACCCAAGTTCCATCCATATTTGTTCATGTTCATCAAGCTTGTTCTTGAATACCCATTTGAGACCTATCTTGGTCTTGTTCTTGGGTCTCGGTTCTAGATGCCACACTTTATTTCTCTCGAACTGATTTAGTTCTTCCTGCATTGCTAGAACCAGTCAGTTTCGGAGAGAGCCACTTCATGGTTCTCCGGTTCTATAAGTGATAGATAAGCAAAGAAGGAATAAAAATTTCTAAGTTTAGATCTAGTAGTTACTCCCTGATTTAGGTTAATCAAGAGGTTATCCAAAGGATGTGATTGATGAAGTTTCCATCCTCTATGAGCATTTGAAGTCTTCAATTTCCTGCGAGTCGTCTGGAACTGGATCTGCCTGTTCTTCAGTCTGGTTGGCAGTGGATATCCTCAGTTCTAAGCACGTTATCGTCAGTTCCTGCTTCTATCTCCTTATGGCGATTAGTTTCATGATTAGTTCCCCCTTGCTCATGGAATTGGTGCAATCTCCGTGTTTAGAGCTTCTGCCCAAAAATTCTTTGCGCTAGAGATTGACATAGTTCTAGTCATATCCTTCAGTGTTCTTTTCTTCCGTTCTACCACCCCATTTTGTTGAGGCGTTCTAAGAGCAGCGAAGTTGTGGTCTATCCCTTGTTCTTGGCAGAATGTATCAAGGAGCTTAATGTCAAATTCGGTCCCATGATCCGAACGAGTCTTAATTAATTGCTGCCCTGTTTGATGCTCAACTTTTCTTACAAAAAATAACAAACTCATTAAAAGTATCTTTCTTACTATCAAGAAAGATAGTCCAAGTATGTCTTGAGAAATCATCAACAATTATAAGCACATACTCTTTATTCAAAATAACATTGTTACCTTTGTCACAGAATTGAAAGATACTTAGCAAATTGAACTTAAAACCTTAAAAAAATCAATTGAATGGTTGGGTGATTTTCCGGTTTTTCCCACGGCTACAATTTCTCCTTTGCCTTTGTCTCCAAATATCACCTTCCCACCACTAAATGGCCGAAGTGAGAGGAATAAAGATGAGTCTCCAGTCCTGTGCTTAGAACAACCACTGTCAAGGAACCAATGATTGTTCCCCCTCACTTGGCGCTGTTCTTGAATCACGGGTTAGTCCGTGGAACCCAGACTTGCTTGGGTTCCATTTTGTATTTGTTTGAGGATGGATATCGAACATAGTCAAAACATCTTTCTAAGGTCTTTTGTCGAGAGTGACATTGATACCGAAGATGCCCGATTTTGCCACAATGCATGCAAACTCGGTTGTCATAGGTATCAACGTATTTAGGTTTCCACTTACCATAAAAGCCTCTTGTTTTCTTATGAAAAGTTCGGTTTGGCGTTTGTCCATAACCGTTTTTGTGCCTCTGAACCAGTCTATCGAACCAGTTTGGTCCAGTTCTAGGTGGTTGTTGATATGGTCTAGAACTGGGTTGTCCTCTGGTTCTATTTCCATTAAAGGATCGGTTCTGAAAATCAGGTTTTTTATTAGGTTGAGTGTTCCTTGGAATATAACCGAGACCAGCAGTCTCGTTTTCCTTCTTATTGTGCCTAGGGGGACCAGTTCCAGAATAAGGTCTAGACCTGGTTTTGTTCGTAGCACTATATGCTTGGTATTCCGGTCTATTTTTAAAATCTGTACACTCGGCAACAAGACGATGAAGATGATCAATCAAAGTACCAACGCTCGGAATTTTTGAGAGAAGTTTTTCATCATGATTAACTTGTTTGTTCATACTATCGAGCTTAAGAGAGCAAATGATTTGATCTTGTTCTAAAACCACTTCACTGTACTTAAGCCTTTCATCTATTAACTCTCCCACTTTTGTTTCAAGCCTTATCTTGGCTCTCGTGGCTTCCTCGAGTTTAGACTCAAGCTCAGTGATTTGTGATTTAAGATGATCATTTTCAGAAAGGTTTTGATTAAGCTCAATAGTCAATCTTTTGAAAATTTTCCGGGCTTTGGTTTTGGATAGAGAGTCAAACTTAGATAGAAAATTTTCAAAGTTTACCTCGAAGCTCTCTTGGTCGGATTCCTCGTCGGAGTGTGCCATAAGACATAGACCTGTATGGTTAGAGTTCTTATCTCTCTCCTCTTCTTCGTCATCGGATGAGTCTCCCCATGCTGCCATCATTGCCCTTTTGAGATCTCTTTTGAACCCTTTGTCTTTGCTGGACCTCCGGTTAGAACTGGACTTGTTCTTGTCGTAGGTCCGGTCATTTTTCTTTTGTGAACAGTCTTTAGCCCTGTGCTCAAGGGAACCACAAACAAAACAGCCTTGGTTATTAAAAGATCGAAAGTTATTTTTACCTTGTTTGTTCCGGTTGTTCTTGAACCGTCGGTACATCTTCCCGAATTGTCTAGCAAATATGCTCATCTCATCTTCCGATTCACTTTCGGATTCTTCCTCCTCTTCTCGAGCTTTTAGAGCAATTCCTCTCTCTCGCCTTACAGTCTCAGCGTCTTGCTCTTCTTGAAGCCCTAACTCATATGTCAAGAGTGAACCGGTCAAGTCTTCAAGAGTCATGGTGGATAGGTCCTTTGCTTCCTCAATAGCCGTGGTCTTAGGCTTCCATACCGAGGGCAAGCTTCTCAAAATTTTTCTCACTTGATCTTCCACAGTAATTTCCTTTCCAAGGGCTGAAAGCTCATTGATGATATTAGTAAAACGTGTAATCATATCCTTAATTGACTCTCCAGGCTTCATTACGAATAATTCGTAATTACGCATAAATATGTCAATTTTAGATTTTTTTACACGTGAGGTACCTTCATGAGTAACCTCGAGCAAATCCCACATTTGTTTGGCAGACTTGCATCCTAGAACCCGGTTGTGTTCGGCAGGACCAAGTCCACAAATCAAATATTTTAGTGCTTGGGCATTATGCTCGAGTTTTTGATAATCATCAGTAGTAAATTCAGATTTAGGTTTAGGAACAACATTACCTTCGCCGTTTAGCTTTGTGATGACATTGTCGCCACCTTCTATCACATTCCATACTTGATAATTATCGGCTTTGATAAAGTTCTCCATCCGACTCTTCCAGAACTGATAGTATTTCCCATTGAACAATGGTGGTCGTTGAGTCGAGTAACCTTCTTCCAATCGGTCAACCGTATTCATTTTGCCGGATCTCTTCCCAAGGTATTAACCTCTATGTGGTGAAGACCGGCTCTGATACCAATTGATGAAAACGGTTAGCAACACAAGAGGGGGGGTGAATTGTGTGTGTGGAACCGTGGCAGTTTTTCGCCCAGTTCTAGTGCGGGGTGAAGGGTATTGCGAAATAGTAAAGTGCACAAGGATTTAACGAGGAAAAATCCCTTGGCTCAAAGGGATTAAAAAACCTCGACCTCCCTCGGAGGAATTTTAACAACTTCACTAAAAAGCCTTTGAATGATTACAAGGGAAACTCTCTTAGTCTACCCTTGAGCCACCCCAACTCTATCCTCTCTAGGAAGAGTTACGCTTCTCTACCTTGCGGGTAGAGAGCCTCTCAGCTTTACAACAAAGCTCTCACAACACACGTTACCCAACCCGAGGAAGCTACACTTAGCTAATCCTCAATAACCCAATTACAATATAGGAAGAGAATAAGAACTCTGTCTAGAACTCCGGGAGCAGTTTCAGGTGCCTTGAACTTTGTATTTCTCTCGAGTATCTCTCTTGATATTTTCTCGGTCAAGCACACCCTGCTTCTTCTTCTTGATCTCGATTATATAGTCTACTAGGAATGGATCCGTTGAGACACTTCTTTCCTTGAATGGTTGAGGAACTTGCCTTGAAATTATTCAAAATGCTTTCCTTTTATTTAAGGATCTTCTAGCTCTTAATTATGATGGTCCTTGGTCAACCATATATATGGGAGCAGGAGGATACGTGCATACCATGAGCAAGTCAAAAAGGTATAGAGCATATTATGTGATCAACCATTTAGTAATAATTCCACAAAGATATATATCAATACATATCAAGGGAAGTTATTTATTCATTTAAACTATGCAAGCATGCAACGGATCATATTTCAAATAATATGCAGGAGAATATTTGTTAAATAGGTATGCACAATCAACTAGCTAATCAATTAAGGATTCTTTCCATAAAATAATAAGCTATAATAATAAATCATGCATGAAAATATATTTTTGCTTAAAATAATATTCTTGACAAAGTATAAGCACTCATATAAGGAAAGCACATATTAATTAAATCATACACCATGTAAATCAACCGTTCACACAGAATACAATTAAGAATAATTTTGTCTTCCGTTCCGTATGGAACTGAGAGCGGTTCCGTCCGCTGTTCCACCTGCATAGTTAGTCATTAATAAAACTACATACTCAACAGATTCTTTCCTTTGAGATCGGTCTTCTTAGATGGGCAAGATCAGGACTTGATGTACTATCTTTAATAGCTCGGATCTCCATATATATTTCGGTCCTCTTGCATGGAAATCATTCAAAAATATTTCCTTATAGGTATTAAAAGATATTCTTTTTATTTGATTGAAGGAAATCATTTTTCTTAAGGAAACATTCCTTGTGAGAAGATATGCACGAAAATCCTTTTTGAATTTTGAATAACAACAATTATTTTGGAAACTTGCTTTGTAGAAATATCTCTTAATTAATGCCTTTGATTTAAATAACTTTCCTTTAAAGAAAAAATCCTTTCTTTGTATGATCATTGATTATTTTCTTGCTTAAAAGGTTCTCTTTAATTTAGCAAGATAGATCCGAAATTAAATGGAGAGAAAAGATATTTTAAGCAAGCCGGATTAATCAATCTTGGATTTACGGTGCAGTTCTCGGACCAGTTCTACGGCTTGTTCCAGAGCACGACTTAAACTCTTTTCATGTAGTCACTTACAACCAAAAGTAACACTAGTTGTTTGTCATCAACAAAACAATACGTTCCAACACAAAGCTTCATTGTAAATTACTTTGTATTCTGTACATGGACAAAATGTATCCCATGCAAAAGTAATTACCATTTCGAAATATAGGATGTTATGCAATTTAAATTAAATTAACTACAAGCACAAATCCAAATAAAATAAACTCATGTAAACCTGGAACATATATTAAAACCAAGTACAATCAACGTCAACTTTCACACACAAATATTATTCCGGAACCTGGAATCCAAGCTATAATTCAATTTAAATTAAATTAACTTTAAACCAAGCATACTTCAATTTAAATTAAATTAAATACAAGCATAAATCCAATTAAAATAAAAGGGTAAAGGTGCAAATAGGCCCATGTACTAACCAAAAAAGGTCAAATAAGCCCTTATTTATGAGGTTCTCTCCGGCCGTCGCCATTTGGGGTGGTTTCCGGTGGAATTTTCTGATGAATTTTTTTGAGGATCTTATTCATCAAGTCTAGTTTACTCATACCAAATTTCAACTAAAACTTCAATCGGGAAGGCATTCAAATGAATTCTTGAAGATAACTGCGCTTCTAACTGCGCAGTTATTTTCAAGAATTCATTTGAATGTCTTCCCGATTGAAGTTTTAGCTGAAATTTGGTATGAGTAAACTAGACATGATGAATAAGATGCTCAAAAAATTTCATCAGAAAATTCCACCGGGAACCACCCCAAATGGCGACGGCCGGACAGAGCCTCCTAAATAAGGGCTTATTTGACCTTTTTTGGTTAGTACATGGGCCTATTTGCACCTTTTCCCATTATAAAATCATGTCAACCTGGAACATATATTAAAACCAACTATATTCAACGTCAACTTTCACACACAAATAGTAAGCATAAATATGTTTTTTATTAAAAATAATGTGAATAAGTCATTGTAAACTGTAATTTTAATATAGTCAAACTGATGTCAACTTCAAATTTCGCTGAATTGATTAATTGGGCGCTGCTCCCTTCTTCTTCTCTCCCACCTTTTCATTCTCTTCTTTAGCTTTCTTGAGAAAATTCTTTGCCTTCAGCAAGTTTGAATGCATGTACTCATTCTTCTCATTCAGGAGAATTGCAGAAATGTACTTCACGCGTAACGTCCCTACCAGCTTGGTGTCGGTTTCCTTTAGCCCAATATTCCATCCTTGCAAGCCTTGACCTTGATATGCCTTCATATGCCGCATTGTGAAGATGCCATAGTCATAAATGTTCTTCGTCTGCCTCCACTCCATTCCTAGCCTCTTCGGTGTTGCCTTCCTCACTTTATCAGATTTGGTCATCATATTCCTTGAATCCATGTACTTCACAAACATATTTATCTGCACAAAGTTTTGCTTAGCCTTGTAATTTTCATTTATCACTTACAAAATTAGAACGACAATGCACCTTACCACAAGTACTAGTTACATAATTTTATTTCATACCACGTTTTGAGGCATTTCCCCGTATTTATCAAATTTGCGTACGCTAGTTGATGAACTGTCAATGATATCCACACGCTTCAGCTTTGTATTCAGACAAATTACATAGCAGTGATGCACTTGCATTATCGGGAAGAAGAACTGCACCAAAATACCCATTTTTTAGAATTTACAATTTAATAGCAATGCATTATATTTCATTAAAACCGCATACCAAATCAACTTTTGAAAGTGCAGTGTGCTCTTTAATTGCCTCCAACCCAAACTCAATGGCTTCCACAAAAAGTGTGTAAGCACGGTCTTCATTCAATCCCAGGTCCGCCTGTGTGTCAAGCTACACAACACAGTTCCAAAGTAGTTAAATCACACTGTCTTTTTTATACATTGTGTTCAAAATACAATTTAAAAATACATAAACAAAACATTTATTTTTTCGTGCATTTGTACTTACACAAGGCAAGACTTTAGCAAATAATCTACTTGTAGACTCACTGCTTCTAACTGTCTCTTTACAGTTAAGAATGAATGCCCAGGTATTGATTACACTTTCCTCGATGTGTCGACCATCCTTGATGCTCATCAGTTGCCCGTGGGTAAGCTGCAATTGGTTAAGGGCTTTGAAAATAACCTCATTCCTGTAGAGGTTGCGTGCAATAAGAAATCAGTTGCATTCAATTTTATCATCCCCCATGTTTAAAGTTGAAATGAATTTTGTAATTCACATTGCACTTACGCATCTCCAGCAACGTCTAGAAGTATCCAATCACTCATGGCGCGTTCATCTTTCGTTATTGCAGCACTTAGATCAATAACTCTTCTTACGTAGGGTGATTTCTGGGTTGCTGCAGCCGTTTGTTTTCTTCTTAGCTGGCCCAATTCTTCTGTCTCTTCAATGTCCTGTTGGCATCAATGTTTTAAAAAAAATTACATAAATACTACTGCTAAATTTTCAATACTAATCACTGATTTTTGTAGTTTCTGTAATTACCTTTCTGATTTCCAGCACATGATTTATATTTGAGCTTGATTGACCACCAACTGCTACCATTTGCTCATTTAAAGGCATCTGCACACTTGCATCGACTTTTCCCTTCCCCTTTTCATTTATATTGTTCTTCTCGAACCCCATGAGAGCATCACCGCTTACTTCATTTGGGGGATCGTCTTGTGTCAGACCTATACTAAAGTTTGGCATATCTTTCCTCCTTTGAAGAACCTTTGTTCTCTTTATACCGTCCACCTCAGCTTCAGCTAATATTTCAAGGTTGACTGGGTTTGACCAAAACACCTCCATCTCCCTGTCCATCTGTGTAGGTGTGGCAAAATCCGGAGAATTTTTCTTCTGTAAAACAGCCATGAGCATATTCGCCGCTTGCCCCAACTCTTTCAACTCTTCACTGCCACGAAGTACATCGGGAGATGCATCTAACATATTCATGATGTCAGTCGTTGTCTTAACAAATAAGCTGGTCTTATTAGCAAAGCGTTGCATAACTTCCTGTCATTTGCAAAAAAAAAAAAAAAAACTTAGGCATTTGCTAACTTAGATACAACAATCTTGAAACAAGGTAGACAAATGGTTCTTTAATAACATTCCTCTTAAAGAATAAAAAAAATTCTGCACATTCACTAATTCATAACCATGCAAGGTATAAAAATAAGTGGACCAGACATGTAGTCTCCTGAAAGCACATAAATGCCATAATTTACTATACCTCTTCTGCACCCGTTGTCGTCGAGGGCTATCCCACATCCTCGGTTCTCTCTTCTACGGTGACAGTTTTCCCTGTCCCTTGGTTCATTGTCATCTTCTCATCTACATACCCTAACCCAAATCCTCCAGCCTCAACTTCTTCAGATTCCCTCTCCCTCAATAACTGTGTGCTCCATCCCATTATAGCGGGAACCTTCCTAGGCACACTTCTTCTATATACTTCCACCCTATCCACATACAACACCTACAAAAAAATGAAGAATTACTTTAACTTTATCAACGGTATTCATATGTATATTCTATTTGCAGTTTAAAATCAACTGTTTTGCACATTGTTTTCAATCACACACAAATAACTTCTTATTGCCTTACCACCTCCATTTCACCTAACTGTAAATGCACTCTCAGAAGCTCCAATATATATAACTCAATCACTAATACATCGGTATTATGAACAAATCTTAAATTCATGCACCACACATTTTATAAAACTGCATATTCAACTACCATAATATGCACAATCACGTAATGTTTGCACAGTGAACATTGATTTGCATCTTTAGGTTAACCATTTTGCATATTAGTTTTCCATCAAACAAGTTTTACTTAATATTGCATTAAAATGCACTTTCAGTAACTCGAAATGCACTTTCAGTAACTCGAATTCATCAAAAAAATCAATAATTCATCTGTCTTAATTCTCAATCTTAAAGTAATGCACCTCACCTTCTACAAAAGTGCATATTCAACTACGTTAATATGCATAATCACATAATACATGCACCACACCTTTTATAAAACTGTACCCTACCTAAATACCACACAAACTGCACATTGAACTACCTAAACATATTAAAATACAATGTACTCACCATCAAGAAAAGGAGCGGACCAGTGAATGCCTTTTCCTTTCCCTTAGCCCATTCTCTTTTCTTCTCAATTAGAGCCTTTATCACATATTCACACCAATTTAAATCTTTGATTCCTTTTGTGTCCTTCAAATTGTTTATGAAGGAGCAGTTTATATATCCGTTCCTTGTATTCTCTATCAAGGTCGATATAACGAGAATTATGAAGTTTCGCACAAAGCATTCTCCACCTTCCTCACATCTTAGTATTTCACGCACCACCTCTATTGGCAAAACTTTATCCTTTCCTCCGAAAGAAGACCTCCACTCATCCAGCATTTCGCTTTTATCTCCTTTCCCCTTTTTTAACACTGCTTTGTCACCGCGTGGAAATCCCAGAACCAGCTCCACATCTTCTTCTGTGATGTGAATTTTCCTACCTTTACCTAACTTCAGTGAACAACTAATTGGGTCAAAGTTGTCCACAATCCAATAACCAAGCTTAGACGGCAACTCTCTGATTCCTAGGTCTAACAAAGCCCCAAATCCAACTTCACGCACTTGTTCTCGCTGTTTGTGACTCAATTTCGAAATAGCATTCATCACCACATTCGGTGATGATCTAGTGTAGAGGCTGTGGTACTGGACCTTCAAGTCATTCACAACAGCCTGCTTCTCCTTCTTCTTTGGTCTGCCCGCACGCTCTTTTTCCTTTCTCACCACTTGTTTTGGTAAATTGACAAAATCTTCATCACTGCCAGCTTCCTCACACTCATGAATGTCTGCCTCACTGCCATCTTCGGTATCAGGCACCACCACATCATTAACGTTTTCATTGCACACTTCCGTCTCCTTGTTTATCCTTCCACTCCTCCTTCTTTCACCACTTTCTTGACCAGTGCTTCTCTTTCCACGAGCAGCCTTAGATCCTGCACATTGAAAAGAGCATTTCATTTAAAATTGAATTAAATGAATTAGCACACCATTTTAATACTCTGTTTGCACCCCTTAATCATATGCACTGCATATTATATGTATTTGCACCCCTTAACAGTTCACATCTACGAAAGAAACTTGGTTGTAATCAAACCTTTCAATTGGCCTCTTGATATGCTCCCGGATTTCTTGGATGCAGCAACTTTTTCATTTTCCTTTTTCGACCTTCTCTCTACTTCTTTTTCCATCAACTCAAGTCCTAAATTGTCTTCTATAAATGCACCTGCATTTGAGGATAATTTTTTGTCATTCATACACCATAAAATATTCAATACAATGAATATTTACTATTTTTAACCTTGGAAGTCATGTCTTGATTTGCTCCTAATTTCCTGTCGCTGCATGCTCAAAGTCTTTTGTTTCTCAAGCTTAGAACGGAACTGCATGAGCCCAGTAATCTTGTCTCCTAAAATTTCAATCGTATCTCAATTTCAGTAGTTCAAACAAATGAAACAATGAAAGTATAAATTTACTAACCATCAGGCTGCACTTGCACTTGTTTCCCCCTTATTAATCACCCTCTTTTTTCTTTGCAATACTACTCCCACATGGTGCTGCTTTCTTTCTCTTTTGTAGAACTGTTTGGTGGTTTTGTCCAGTTCCTACTTAGTTAGTTAGATTAGTTAGTACACTGTCATTCATATGCACACCAAAATACATTCATGTGCATGTTAACTCCTTGTTGAAAAAAAAAACAATACCATTAATGATATGCCACACATAATGCAATCATGAACATATTCAAAATCTCATGAATCTTAAGTACTTCACTAAGATATCAGAAATCTCATGAATGTTTATCAACAATATATGCACCTATAAACAATGCCAAATGCACCTAACGTCTCTCTTTGCATAACAACCAATCTTCATCTGCATATTAATTCCATGACCCAAAAAATGAATAAGCATTTGAAAACAAACCCAGTCTGCATTTATTTCACAGTTCAATTGCAGCTTTACGTAATGTCTTTTGCACCATAAAAATTGACTCTAAGTAATTTCTAAGTTTTTTCATCCACACCCAACCATTTTTTTATCTGCATTTTAACCTGCATACACAACTTCCTCAAACACAAGTCAATTGCACCTTTAGCTAAGCTATTTTGCCCCAAGCAATACACATAATCTTCACTGGCACCCTTGATTACTTCTAAGTTGCCTCCAGTGCACCCCACGAATCTTAGTCTGCATACCATATCAATTAAATTGCACCAATAGCTAATCCCTTTTGCACCAATAACTAATCTACTCAAACTCAATCACCAAACACGAACACAAAAACCAACATTCATACTAAGATTAGTATAATGCATTGCACCTTTACCTAATCCATTTTGCAACAAAATTTTGTATAATAAGGATACTCACTCACCAAACACGAACTCAAAAACCAACATTGATACTAACATTACTCTAATCTATTGCACCTTTATGTAATCTATTTTTCACAATACTTAATCTAATCAGTAACACTCACCAACCACGAACACACAAACAAACATTCTCGGTGAAAAATGCACTTTTCCCTCAAATTCAAAAACACAAATGCATCCACACATCCCTCTTTGTGCATCTAACATACAAAATTCTCCATGCAAACAGATTAATCTAAACAACACAAATACCTTCTTCGCACGCCAAAGCGGCTTGTCGCAAAGCATGTTCTTCTTGAACTGAAGCCATTTGCGCAAATGGAATTTCACCGGTCGTTATTCTTCACAAACGACGTTCTTCGTCTACGCTGAAGCTTTCGCCGCTCTCAAGGAAATTTTCCAGCTTCTCAGACCTTTGCTAGTTGGAGCATTAAAAAACCTCTGCATCTTTCCCTTTTCTGATTTGCTATACATGGGCGGTTCGAATCTAAGTGGGGATTATGCGCAAGAGGGATTTCCTTCCTTTTCCGTATTATGGCGGTTCCATTTAAAAAAAATCAAATGACATCTTTATCCTTTAATTACTAAACGGCTTTTAAAATACCCGGTCTCCTCCTTCGCGGCTCACGAAAGGTAACGGTGAGGAAAATGGTTTCGGCCATTGATTTGCCTAAATCGGACGCACGAAATTGATTTGCATTTTGTATGGGGAGAAGTGTTTGTATGTGATCTCCTCCCTATATATATATATATATATATATATATATATATATATATATACTCCCTCCGTCCCGTTGGAATGTTCCCGGTTTGACCTACACACATATTAAGGAAATAAACTTACCAGGGGGTAAATTTTACTGTTTGGACACTGTTTGGACACTGTTTGACACTGTTTGACACTGTTTTGCACTGTTTGACACTGTTTTGATGTGGGATAACTTTCCATTTAGGGAAATGAGAACTTTCCATTGGGACATCCAAAAAAGGAAAGTGGGAACATTCCAACGGGACGGAGGTAGTATTATATTATATTATATATATATATACTATATTATATATATATATATATATATATATATATATATATATATATATATATATCAACGACGTACTGCTGAAACAGACTACCAGTATGCATGATGAATGATGGGGAGTTAGTACG
This sequence comes from Cuscuta epithymum, assembly GCA_945859915.1. Taxonomy (NCBI): domain Eukaryota; kingdom Viridiplantae; phylum Streptophyta; class Magnoliopsida; order Solanales; family Convolvulaceae; genus Cuscuta; species Cuscuta epithymum. The sequence goes on from CAMAPF010000103.1 coordinate 329,544, forward strand.
GAGTTGCAGTTTATACGCATAATACTGACGACATGAAACAGAATGGTTGCTTCGACCCGATATGCGCAACGTTTCCTCACGCGCAAGCAAAGATTCATCTGAGTCGACCGCATTACAGTTGATGGTCAATGATGAGGAAACAGGGGCCGGAGCGCGTGAAATTCCAGAACCAGTTTTAGGGAGACTCTCATGCCAACCCACTTCACCATGGGGGAAAACAAGAGGGTACTGCAACGGGTCATAACATCCATAGTAGTAATGTACATTCTGAGATCTCCCGTTGTGCGAATACACGCGAATGTTCCTATTTGCAGCAAGCCCCTCATATCCGTCCTCAACCCAAACAGCAGCAACCTGAGAGACTGTTGGTTTGTTGTAAACGTGATGGTCTAGCAAGGGATTTCCGTTTAGAACAAAGTAAAATTCTTCATTGTGGTCAATATCGGCAAGTGTTTTGAAGAACTGGGCATACGGATTGGCAGATAACACATCCATCAATATAGACACCACATCTCTATCTAAACGGGTCGTGGATTCCACCCTGTCCTCCATCGCATGGTCGGTATCATAGAAATACAGCTGCAGGTTCCTAGGCGGGCAGCCATCAGGGAGCAAGTCATTCATGAAGTGGTAAATTTGCCCCTGAACTCTAAAAGTGTAGATTCCTTGATTGCGGCGGCACAATTGTTTATCATAATTGTAAATCCCGATGGATGTGAAAGCGAAGGTGTTATTATACGTTCGCACACACGAACGAAAATGTTTTGACACAGGGTCGTGTGATGTGAAAAATCTCTGCAGTTGGGGGGGGCATGTCACTTGAAACGAGAACAACCTCACCTCGACTGCAACACATTGTTAGTGGTTCATACTGCAGGCGCTCAGCCCCACAGAGCAGGCAATTCGGGACAATATCAAGGACATAAGTTTCGGTGACAGTTGGAGCTATGGATTCCACAACAGAATAAATATAGAATACCATCAATGGATCATTGTGAAAAGTGATTATAGAATGGGCAAATATTTCGTGGGTAAACAGCACACGGAATAGAAAATCAGAAAACAGTCCAGGTTTGAACAAAAGGAGATAAATAGTTCACCAAGGAAAAGCAACAAATCAGGAACCAGCTGGCGAAAACAACTTGAATCTAAAAATAGCACTGCCAGATGTGCGGAAGGACACAGACCTTGAGGGTCTTCACTGCTCTCAGCATGTTCCGTTGTAACAGCTGAGTAACTACCGCGGCGACTCCGAGGAACAGACGGGCCTTCAGGGTTCATGCGACGTCGTTTATTCCGCCGTTCACGCTAGTCAGCCAAAGGAACACGGCTGCCAGCACCGCCACGCAGAGGCATCCGTAATGACGTTGCCCCAAGAACATTAAATACCAAAACAGTACGCTAAAACACCACAACAGCCTATAAGAAACCGGACACCACAATGCTATACAATATTTTCACCATATTCTAAGAAACAACTACCCAACCATGTTCACCCCAACATAACAATCAAGGGAAAGGAAACCCAAAGAAGTAAGCATAATCTTTCTTTCACAGGAAACAGCATAAGCACACAGAGTTCAGGCAACAGGTGCACAGGTCCAACGTAACACAGCATACAGCAACCAAACACAACAAACATAACATTGGCAATAACTGGAACGCTGTAAGAAAAAAAATGACAGGACACTTACATGAAACGTACGACAAACACGCGCAATTGCAATTCGTTTCCGGGAACACCCGAATAAACCCAACGCAGATCATGAAAAATCACTTCAATGTAACCTCACTAACACACAGCTCAATACACCTACTAAAATAACACAGCCCACCCCAAAACACCCCGACACAAAATCTACCAGAAACCCCTTCAACACTACCCCATGTCCCAGTACCAAAATTTACACTTTCCAAGCACAAAACGAAACAGAAAATTTCATTTAGAAAACATACCGTATTAAAAATTGGGTCAAAATTTGCATGATCAATCCAGTTTACAAGATAAAACTGAGAAAGCTTGCAAAAGTTGAACTCACGCAAAGACAAGAAGGCTTTATATAAAAGGCTCTTTAATCCTCCTTTTATTAAAGATCTTAATTCTTTTTCAGGGCAAATGAGGTAAGGTTAATAACCATTAGCTTCTAGTACAATCTGGAAATAAGTAAACCAGGCACAAAACCCACTAGAGAGAAGGAACATTGAATTGTAAACAATTTAGTTTTAGGATGTGATAGAGACACACCCTCTTGAAGTTGTTCATATCAAAATGGCAACGAAAATATCAATTTAGTACCAAAATTTACACTTTCCAAGCACAAAACGAAACAGAAAATTTCAGAACATGAAGTGTGGTTATATGCACCGCGCACGAAAATTAAGCCAAACAAGAGGGGGTAAGAACACCAGGTTTCACAAACCCCAACCGACACCCAGTGGAAACAAAAAAAACACACACACTGAAGAGTCAAGGCAACGACTGTAAAGCAAGAACACGTATCACAACAAACACACACAACCAGTCCTTACAGTACAACTCCAAGGAAAAGTTTCATGATTGCTTCTCTTGAATAAAAAAACAACAACACCCATCAAAAGCGCACCCACTACCAAACCAAGATAAACCGCACAAAAGTAAAGAAAAGAGCCACAGGAACTTACTGAAGCGTAAGGAACAACGGCAAAAGCAAAACCAAGGGCCGGAGCAAATGGGCTTTCAAAATTCAAAACCTAGGCAAGAATGAGGGATAAAGGATATTTTCATCTTATATACATAGAATCAATAGTGATCGAACGATCCGTAGCCGCAGAAAGATCGAAACAGGACGAGTGAGTCAGCAGAAATGGCGAAGCAGGACAAGTGAATAAGACGGGGAAGAAACGGAGGAATCCGTCAGTGGGGGTTGCGGCAAAAACGGGTAACGGCCAAGGGCTGTACAAACGGCAAAAGAGCCATGTTAACGTTGTTAGACACTTTACATTTTTAGTAGGATATACATATATATATATAAGTATATATATATATATATGTATATATATGTATATATATATGTGTGTGTGTGTGTGTGTATATAGGGAAGAGATCATATGAGAACACCATCTAATGAAAGAAATGAGAACTAATCAAGGCCATTGGATTGGAAGATTATTTCTTCTAATTAGATTATCCGTATAAGGGCATCACGGTCAATTTCTCCGATTCTGCTTCCAAGTTAGAACCATTCACGACATTTCAGGATCCAACATTTAGTCTTTGTGTTATTTTTGTTCTCTCTTTCTATAATTGCTTCCGTCTCCATCTTACCCCCTCCTCTACGTCTTTCTTCTTTCCACCATCCTCCATCATCGTTGAATTCAGATTTTTAATACAATACCCATCGATGAAGAACATATTCCTCCATCGAGCTTCTGGCTTTGAATACACGAACCTTCTGGTTTTTTTATATGGATCAGTCTTAGTGTTTTTAATTTCTTAAATTATTGATTTATCTTTTGATACGTGTTTAATTGTTAGTAAATATATTAGTTCTTTTAGTTTCTTGTAATCATACGTTTTATCTATATACTTTTTCCTATCTGTCCCCTGATTTTGTTATGTGGCATTTTGAGCTTTGATCCATCAGTGCACTAGCACGGTTTACCTCTTGCACTTTATGACATGTTTGATGCACCTTTTACAAGTTTAGGGTTATGCTTCACAAGTTTCATGCCATGTATTTATTCTTATCATCTCATTCTGCTATTATGATTGACCTCTATGTTGATTTTAGTTTATTTATGATTTGATTCCTCACTACACTATTACAGTTCAATTCATGCACTTTCCGACATGTTTTATGCACCTTTAGCGCTATTTGTCAGTTTAAAAAATATTTTTTCCATAATAATAAGACCATGATAGTTATCTATTTAATTTTCAATTTATAATAAAGATGGTTTTGTATTAAGTTTTTGATGCACTTACCATGCTCTGGTCATGCACTTACCATGCTTTGGTCATGCACTTATCATGATAGTTTTAATTTTTTTTGGAAGATATAACGCGGTGTCTGTGGAATAACTATGATCCATTTAGACGAAAAAATTGCATTTGATTTTGTAAAAGATGTTTGTAAAGTTCTAGAAAATGTTATATAATAGTGCATTTTGTATTTATTTCAAATGCACATGATAAAAGTGCATTTCATTTTGTAAAAAAGATGCGTGTAGAACATGTTATATAATGGTGCACTTTTCTATGCATTTGAAATGCACATTATAGTTGTTAGATTGCACACACATATATTTATGTTTATTTTTATTGGAAGTAATTGTTTTTATTTGAAGTCTTTATAGAATTGCACAAGTACATGAGTAAGGTGCATGTTTATGTTATAGAAAGTGCAAGGAAATGATTTAAAACTGCACTTTGCAATTGTGCGAATAAACTTAATTAACATGTTATTTCTCTTTAGATCCATTTATATTGATGAATGAAGTCGGTTATTCAAACTACTAATTGTGCAAAAATATCCAAATACTTAATTAAATTGATGGTGCATAATGTTTCTCATAAAAGTGTAGGTATTCAACGTTGAAGTGCAAATGAACAGACCCATATTGATTCCACAAATGGAATATTGCATCTGAAAAAGAGTAAACATAAAAAAGTAATGTACAATTCGAATATATGTGAGTGTTTAAATAAAAAAAAAAATTCATAAAGCTTCGAATAAAAGTGCATCAATTCAATATCAAAGTGCAAATGATAAACCTTTATTAATTCCATTATTGAAATATTACATCTAAAAAGAAAAAGACTAAATATGGAAAATATTAGATATATTCAAAAAAGATTTTTCTTTTTGTGAAATACAAATCTAAATTATAATAAAATTTACATTTAAATTTCAAATCATATTATTGTTATTACAGTTAGACGCACTTTTAAATTGTAATCCCTGCACATAACAATGTTTCCATGTACATAAAATGCACATGTAAATTACAATAAATACATTTTTAAATCTAATATATGAGAATACTTAAGTAAATATTTTCAAAGCTTTGGAATAAGAGTGCACCCATTCACGGTTGGAGTGCAAATAGATAAACTTAATTTCATTCCATTGGTGAATTATTATACATCAAAACAAAAAGTGAAAAAATAAAAAAGTGAAATTTAAAGTAAAAAGGTGAAAGAGTGACAAACAGAAATTTTGAAAAATTATGGACATGCGGACTATTAAGTTATGCACAAGGTAGTTTCTATTTTGATGAATGATTATGGCACATTCTCCGGAATTTTCTTCCCACATATGCATTGGTGCGTTCCAGCTGTCATTAACTTCTTTTACCCAAATGCCCCTTACTTATTATATATATCCAGTCTTGCCAAATTCGAAGGTAGCACGCGCCTCTCATGTGCATTTTTTTTCTCCAAATTCTGGGATCTGAGCCGCACGATATCAAGAATCAAGGGCCCAAGTTTGTTCTTATTTCTCTCCTGGGCTTATGTTCTCACCTGATCCTTCCCCTATATATATATATATATATATATATATATATATATATATATATATATATACATACATAGATAAGAGATCACATACTAACCATGCTTAAAATACTAACTTACTAACTCAATAATATGCAACACATTGAACTTCAATATGCAGTACAAATAATGTAAAGATGCACACTGTGAATTTCAATATGCAATAAAAACAATATGCAAAACTTTGAACTTTAATATGCAGTACAAATAATATGCAACACTTTGAACTTCAATATGCAGTACAAATAATGTAAAGATGCACCGTTTTTGATAGTTTGTAGGTTAGCATGGGAGGAATGGTTAGTATGTGATCTCACCCCTACATAGATATATATATATATATATATATATATATACAGATTTCGGTTCAGGTGAGAAATGCATCTAATGTGAGAAATGAGAATGAATCTCAACCATTGGATTTACGAAGTTGCACTAAACTTGGCTTTATGTTGCAGTAATATTTAAATTTTGCACATGTTGCACTAAAATTGTTTCATGTTGCACTAATATTTGACGGCGTTGCACCGAAATAGCTTCATGTTGCACTAGACACGTGTAATACGGATTTTTCAGAAGTATTTACAGAAATGTCACCGTGCTAGATTGCATATTTCAGTGCATCATGAAGTGTCTTTTACTGCAACTTAGTCGAATCCAGTAGCTGAGGTTCATTCTCATTTCTCACCCAAAGGGTTCTTCTCACTTGAACCTTACCCTATACATACATACATACATACATACATATATATATATATATATATATATATATAGGGGTGAGATCCCATGCAAACCAAGCTTCCCGTGCTAACCTACAAACCAACAACATCCGTTGGATTAAATCATGCGGACGGCTGATGTTATTGAAACGCGCTGCACTAAGCCGTATGAGAAAAAACGGATAACACCGTTTTATAGCTTTAGGCATTTAAAAGGTCACAAATGTAATTTGGAAAACAATGATATCCCACTAATTGATTCGAACAGTGCTATACTTCCCACTAAACAACTAACAATCCAAATATATGCAAATTATATAAGGTAAGTGGCAGACAAGGTAACCCCATGATATGATTGAAGTTAATCATAAATTCAAAACTAATATACCTTTTTGTAATTAATAATTTCTATGAATCAATCGGTTCTTAATAAACCTCTATTTTCGAAACTTAGCTCCTATTATCCAATGAAAAAGTTAATATTTCAACACAAGTAGTATGCATTTTATAACACTTTATATTAAGATTACGAGATGTGCATCATATATTCGTAATGTGTGCAAAAATTATTTTAGAAACTCATATTGATAAAATATGTCGATGTTGTGTTTTATACGTTCATCATTGCATATTAGTAAGATGACAAGTGCATATGAGAAGTAAACATGCGTGTGAACTGCATATTAAGGTTGTGAGATGTGCATTGTATAAGTATAACGTGAGCATATGATAATATTTTACTTAAACTGCATAATAAGGTTATGTGATATGCATATTAAGGATGAAGATCTATTGATTGCATCTTATCGTTATGACATTTGCATTTTTAGTTCACAAGTTGCATTTTATTATTATGACATGTGCATTTTGGAAGTCCGTATATTGCACTTTAGTAAGATGCATAATTTATATTAACTTCTAACATATAAATTTGTAAGAAGTGAACACATGTAAAAGTGTCTGCATATTAAAGTTACAGAACGTGCATACTAAGGTTAATTGATGTGCATCTTATGGTTACGAGATATGCATTATATATTTATAATACCCTCCTAAATTATATTAGAACCATATAGTCATAAACATGTCAACGCTGCATTATAGTAGTCCACATCTTGAATTTTATCATTATAACATGTGCGATTTAGAAGATTGTGTATTGCACTCCATTAGAAAGTTATGTGCGCTTTAAAAGTTCATACTACATCTTAACGCTATGGCATCTGCATTATTTTAGGAGCTCATATGTTGCAATTTAATATCATTATGACTTGTGAATTTTAGAAGTCGTATATTGAATTTGGTCAAATGAGCTCTCATTTTCACTTTAGAAGTTACTGCATCTTATCACTATGACATCTGCATTCTACAGTCAATTGACATGCATACTAAATTCATGATGTTACATAATGCATAATACATGATCAACGGAAGAACACCATACCTATTTCAGGCAGATTAAGCTAATCGCACTTAAACATTATTTATTTTGTATAAATATGAATTTGATGAATTTCATGAAGGCAAAAAATCAAAACGTTAAAATATGATTAATCTCATAAAAAACAAAAAAAAAATTACTAAAATGCAAAATTTTATGGGGACGAAGGAGTAGGAGATGGAGATAGATTAAAAAAAATTCACGAAATTAGGGTTTAATATCAGAATCCATGACCTCCCCTGTTAATGGTGGTGAAGAAGTTATAGCGAAGGCAAATTTATACGATGAAGAAGAAACGAAATTCTTAGATGAGAATGAAGAAGAAAAGAAAATAACAATGAAGAAAAAAATACGAAGAAAATAACAATGAAGAAACAGAGAATGCTTCATTATCGAAGAAAGAAGAAAAGAAAATATGGAGTAACAATGAAGAAGCAGTTAGGGAAAGAGATCGTGTTTTCCAAAATTAAAACAAGCTAAAAAGACTTAAAGACCCCTGAATTGATTAAGTAAAACAACCGCTCCATTGTACTGAACGCACGTAAGATTAAATAAGATGAATGGCTAGGATTAGGTTTGTAGGTTAGCATGTTAAGATGAGTTTGCATTTGATCTCTCATCTATATATATACTAGTGTGGTACCCGTGCATCGCACGGTTAAATATGCGTAAAAGTTTATTTTTAGGAAAAATGTAAAAGAAGAATATAAAAAAGAATAAGATAGTAGGGGTATGAAGTTTTATGATGTTATTAACAAACCAATGAGTTATATTGAACTTATTAAGAATATGATGGTGTTATTAAGAAAAGTAAACTTTTATTATTGATATTCATTCATATAATAATAATAATAATAATAATAATAATAATAATAATAATAATGATTTAGAAGATATATCGGTTATGAGACAAACATATTGGAACAATTGGAAAAGAAATGACTGGAAAAAGAATGAAATAGAGGTCTACCGTAATCATAATTTGGAAAAAATAGAAAATTATTTAATAAAAATTGTGTAACATTTTTTTAGTTACACTTAAATGTAATATGGCGTGATCCGATTTAAGACTGAAATTAGTTTTATGAAAACACGATGAATGAGTAAGTACTGAAGTTTGGGAAATGATGCATAGCCATGTGTGTTTATTTTAAGGAGCCACAAATAGTTCATATATTCCAACCGCGTTTGGTAACCTTATTTTGAGCTTATCAGCATTGTCATTTGATTTTATTTTTAATACGATGGTGTCATGATTATTGTGTAATAAGTGCCGCCTTTTTAAAATAAAAATGTGTAATAAGCAAAAGAAGTAAAGTTGATGTTATTTTTAGCTAATTCATTTGAGTCGATTGTGTCTGAATTGACTGAAATTACTCAAAATGATATTTGAGCTATTTCAATATACAGAGTAACTTTTTTTAATTTCATTAATACAATGTATTTTTAAAATAATAGTTTCATAATTTTTCATATTCAATCACTTCAACCAGAATTTTATCAATTTAATAAATCAATCGATTCAGCCAATTCCATCGCACGAAATGGGCTCTTCGTTTATACTATTCTTTTGTAATTCATACTCCCTCTTTTCCATTAAAATTGTCTCATTTATCCTTCTCGGGAAATTCCATTAAGATTATCTCATATCAAATTTGATAAAGTTTGTAACGGTCTAAAACATTTTTATTTTATTCTTATTTTATTAATTCAATATCAACCAAAACTTGTCAATATTAGTGCGACGGGTGTGTTAATATTTTCAATAATTTAAGTAGTTGTACATAAAACATTTGACTTTAAAATTACACATAACTTTAATTTAATCTAAATTCATCTTGTACGGAGTCTATTTACATGGGGTACATTGTTTAAAACAACACGCGTGGAAGAAGCAATTATAGTAGGATAAGATCACACTAATAATCTTACGTATCTATCCTAATCTTTAATCAGTTTAATGTATGTAAGCTTACATACCCATGGGAGGAGTATTGGAAGCTAAGTTCAAAGGATTTTACAACGTAAGTCTCTGTCTTCATGAAGATCGACCTTCCAGAAATAAGCCGACTCTTTTATGATGTACGTCACATGTTAATTTTACTACAAAGGGGCTGCCACTTGTATGAAAACTTTAAGGCATTTTTAAGGGTTTCCTTCATATGCCATATAATGTTATGTTTCTATATATGCTAAAACTTTAATGTCCCAGTGGGAGGAGTTTCAGAAGATCAACAGATTTTGGCTTGTGTATAAATAATACCTATAAATGTTTGTTAAGGTTTCGTTAATTTTTGCCATTAACTTGATGCCACATTGCCACATGTCAACTTTTTGCTTCAAATGAAATGCCACATGTCAAAACTTCCTTCATTGTTCTTCCATGGGATTCCTTTATTATATTATATAGATAGGGGAAAGATCAAGTACAAAGTGTGCTTATTGTGCAAATATTTGTACGATGCACCTTGACGTTATTTGCATTGCATATTGAGGTTCAAAGTATTGCACATTATAAAGACGTAAAAATAACAGTTGCACATTAAGGTGCAACGAGTTGCACCCTAAAAAGTTGGGTTTTATTACAAAAATGCCACCTTGCCTTTATGTCTATTGGATCAACTCATCGGACGGTCAAGATGAGTTTGTACTTTGTAAATTAAGAAGACTTTGTATTTGATCTCTATTCTATATATATATATATATATATATATATATATATATAGGGAGCAATTCCAATAAGAACCATGCTTAACGTGAGAACGTGAGAACCATGCACTTTTAACACATCTCGGTGCACTATGAGGCTCACCTATTGCACTTTTTAAACTTGGGTCAAAACGTGCCAACTTTATATAAGTGTGGAGACAAATTTGTAATTATTTCGTTAACACGAAAATGTGCAAGAAATAATCGATATAGTGCATCACAATTGCTTAAAAGTGGAGTTCTCACGTTCTCACGTGAGAACTCCACGTGATATATATATATATATATATATATATATATATATATATATATATCAAATATATATATATATATATATATATATATATATATATCAAATATATATATATATATATTTGATATATATATATATATATATATATATTTGATATATATATATATTTGATATATATATTTGATATATATATATATATATATATATATATCAAATATATATATATATATATCTAGGGATGAGTTCAAATGAGAAGACATCTTAATGTGTAAAATGAGAGTTAATCTCAGCCGTCCAAAGTGTCGATCTGATGCACAATAACCCATATCTGATGCACTTTAGAATAGACCTTATTTGATGCACTTTTCGAAAAGTGCATCAAATAAAGTCTAGAGGAAAGTGCATCAGATAAGGGTTATTGTGCACCAGATCGATAGTTTGGACGGCTGAGATTAATTCTCATTTTACACGTTAAGACTTTTTTTTATTTGATCCAAATTCTATATATATATATATGTATGTACATATATATATATATATATATATATATATATATACACACAGGTTTTGGTTCAAATAAGAACACGATCTTATGAGAGAAATTAGAACGAATCTGGACCGTTAGATTTGCTTCAAGTGAAATTCAGTGTGCATTAGATGAAACTGTAATGTGCATTAGGTGAAATTGAAATGTGCATCACAAAGGGCACGATAGAGTGACATTATGTGCAGTTGAATTGTGCATTACGTGAAATTGAAATGTGCACTAGGTGAAGCTGAAATGTGCAGAATAAAAAGTACGATGTGATGTTATTTTTGTATTTTTTTTCGCACATATCAGTTTCATCTAATGCACACTTGAGTTTAAATTTTTATTTTACACATTTCAATATCATTTAATGCACGTTTCAGTTTCACCAAATGCACAATTTGGTTCCACATAATACAATCCAACGGTCCAGATTCGTTCTCATTTTTCTCCTAAGATCTGTTCTTACCGGAACCGCTCCCTATATATATATATACATGGAATGAGTGGTAGAAGTTCAAAAGTGCATGAAATCCAAGGGTTTAGGTGTATTGAATATTGACTTTTAAAGGTAAACAAAAATCTACTTGTATTCAATTAACACTACAAAAATATAACGATATTGGCACAGACTTGGCTCAGATTGACGAGTTTGGCACTACACAAAAATAACGATATTTTCGGTGTCAAAAATTCATGCCAAATTTATGTCAAATACTCTATAAGATTTTAAAAAGTCAATAACAAACCCCCCAAAGTGCAGAATGGATCTTGATACTCATATGTGGGCAGGTGGTGAAAAGTGAAAACATATAACTTTGGTTTGTAGATTTCAGTTAGTACATGACTTTTAAAATATACTCTCTGCGTCCCGCTAAGATGATCTCATCTTTCAATTTCTATATGTCCCACTAAAATTGTCTCATGCTTACTTTTCTTAATAACTGCACCAACTCTTTATGTTCCAATATTAGTAGGAGGATGTAGTATTTTACTCTGTTCTAAAAATCGTTCTAGGCGTCTGACTAGTCCCCGCCTAGGCACTAGGAGGTGACCGAGCGCCCCGATTTTCGTCTAGGCGCTTCGATTAGTTGGTTAGCCGTCTAGGTGAATTAGTCGGCCGCCTATATATGGCGCCTAGTTGCCCCCCTAGAGCGCCTAATCGGCCGCCTAGGCTGTCTAGATTGGCCGAACATTACTTAACTTTTTAATTTTAATTTTCTAAATGCTATACATACTTTAACTTTAGCCATGGATATAAAGAAATAAAGTTGTAAATTTAGATAAACCTATATAAATTTATATTTATAACATATTGAAGTTAACTGATTAGTCATATACTACGTATGATTAAATGTGATAATTCTATTATTGATGTTTGTTAATGTGTATGTATATATGTATTTGATACACACAAAAATACAATATTACTTATCATATTTATGCAAAAATATAGATAAAAATGTTATTTCTATGTCTCCGACTAGTCCCTGACTAGGCGCCCCGCCTAGCCGCCTAGGCACTAGGCACTGGGCTGGTGCCCAACTAGCGCCTAGCGTCTTTTAGAACATTGGTATTTTATTAATCAATTAAAGAAAAAATAGGTATTTAAGCTAATGGAGCCAAAAAATAACTTTAATATTACTTATTTTGATTATTACATATTTCAGTACGTGAAATAAAAAATTACAGGTAAAAATTTACTCATTTGGCTGATAAGCTAAAAATAGGCGTTACCAAACATGCTCTTAGAAATTATCAATGTTCATATAAAAGTCAATGGATTTATTCTGATCAATAGATGCTATTCATTCAAAAGTCATTCATTCTAAAAATTTATGAACTTAAAAGGAATAGAGACACATATATTACATATAGCTAGCTTTGTGAAGTACAAAAAAAAAGTGACTACTTTTTTTGTTGAAAAAATGACTAACCTTTTATCTAATTAATTCATCAATTTTTCATGGGTTTTTAACCTAAATATTAATAATAAATGGAAAATAAACAAAGTAGTGACCTTTTTTTAATTTCAAAAAACGTGACTAATAAGTGATAAGATTACTAATTTGCACAGTGCTATAATGACACGCTACAGTGACACGGACACAGACATAGTGACATCCGCCACCACATCTCGGCCGATCAGTGGTGGACCCACCTTGTGTCCCACAGGGTCCGGGACCCTATGCAATCCGAAAAAATACATTAATGGGGGTGTTTGGCAATTGGTCGTTGGCTGATTGTGTTGGCTGATTCATAATAGCAGATTCTGTTAATTGTTTTAATTAGCTGATAGTATTAGCAGTTCGTAGAATGATGTTGGTTAAATGGCTGTTTACAATCAGGTGATAATTTGTTAAATAACTATTAAGGACATCAATTAATTTTTAGCTTCAATTGTTATTGCTATTTTAGCGACACTGTTTGGCACTGTAGCAACACTATTTGACACTGTTTTGCACTGTTCGGTATAGATTTTTTTACCAAATAAGGAAGGTAAAGAAACGAGACAGTTATTTCGGGACGGACCGAAAAGGAAAGCGGGACAATAATTTTGGGACAGAGGGAGTAACTCAATAATACTAAAATTGGGCCGGTTGTATGGTGCTCACCGTACAGCCGGATGTATGGTATACGGATTGGCCGATGGCGGTGGGTAGTAAAGGAAAAATAAAGAAGAGCTGAATCGGCCAAGAAGGGAACAGAGGAAGGCTGGGTAAAATTGGAATAGCATGTATATTCTGAATCAGCCAAGAGCAAAACGCCACTTTTGTTTAGCACTTTCAGTTTTAGCTGTTTGAGACAAAAAGTTAAATGAAAAAACCAATTAACCAAACATCTCAATTAGCTGTTTATTTGGTCAAAAAGCCAAATAGTGGTTAAATCAGCCAAAAAATGACTGATAGGCCATTAACCAAACACCCCCAATATATTATATATATAACTGGAAATAAATGGATATAATTAGTAAACACTATAATAACAAGGGAAATTAAACTGTCAACTAAGCCCTCGAAATATATCAAAAAAGTTAATTAAGTCCTCCAACTAAATAAACACTCAATTAAGTCCATCAACTATATAAAAATGATCAAATTTCTAATTTAAGCGCTAACTCTCGGTTAAACGGTTACTCCCGTGACATCATAGTCCAAATGCCAATATTTGCCCTTTTTCTTTTCTTTTTGGTCTCTTTCTTCTGGCCCACCTCTTCCCTTCTCCCTCTACGTACTTTCGTTCTCCCTTCTTCTCCCGTCAAATAGGACTTTTTCAATATACTTCGAGGGGCGGATTGGAGGAGTGTCTGATACCTTCGTTTTAAAACTCCTACCAGGCTACCATCCGTATGTAGGTCAAAGGTTCGATTACCCCCTTAATTTTGTACTCCGTATAGTTTTGTTTATCAAGCAACCCTAGCTTTTTAATTAGTTAGAACTTTTGTTTCTCTTTTTGCTACCACCAAACTTATTTGTTAACTAATTTTTGCCCAGATTATTTTCTTTGTACAAGATTAGGATTAGGACTACACATTCTACTTATCATTAAACAATTATTATAGATAATTACTTTTGTTCTCTAAAAAAAAGATAATTACTTTTGTGCTATATACATAATCAATTGTGTTAATACAATAGTATTTTAAAAAGGTTTTTGTTATCATCAAACACTATAACTGATTAACATGAATATTATCTTAGAAATAATATTCTTCAATTTTGCACATGAGAAGTATATATGTCACATAATTTCGAATATATTTACTTTTTTCCTATAAATTACGTAGTATAAAATTAGTTTATACATCTTCATCAAATTGAACAGTTTAATTGCTATAGAAAAAGTTGTGCCAATTTTATTGGTTTGTACATTTATAGGCTATAGCTTATACAATATAAAACATTAATGTATTTTTATACTTGCACGACTTTTCAGATTTGGTTATTTATTTGAATAAGTATATCTTTAATATAGTAGTCGTAAACAAATTGTTTTCAACTTTTATTTTTCTTTTTCCTCAAAAAAATTTTTATTTTTCTTTGACTTATTCTAAAGGTGGAAGGACCAATCATTTCAAACTCGGTCGGCACAATTTTGATTTCACATTAAGCCCATATATTCATATATAGGGATGAGATCGGATACAAAGTATGCTTCCGGTACAAAGTACAAATTTATCCCATCCATCCAATATTACAAAATCAAGGGCTAAAGTTGTTTGGGTCATTAATATTCAGCATTAAATTCAGCCGTTAATGGTATTAGGGAGTTGCCTATTTGCTAGCAACTCTATGTGTTAAGTACCTGGGGGGAGTTTTCCCATCTATATATATATATATATATATATATATATATATAGAGTAGAGTTCAAATGCAAACCCATCTTAATATGCTAACCTACAAACCTAATCCTAGCCATCCATTCCATTTTGATCTTACGTGATGCGGCTATTTAACTTAATCTGACCCGGCTCTTTAACTTAATAATTTGAGGGTCTTTAAGTCTTTTTTAGTTTGTTTTAATTTTGGAAAACAATCACGTTCTTTTTGCGTAACTGCTTCTTACGTTCTCTTTCTGTAGCTACTTCTTCATTACATATTATTTTCCTTTCTTCTTTCTTCGGTAATCAAGCTTTAGTTCATTCCCATCTCAGAATTTTGTTTCTTCTTCATCTCCTACTCCTTCTTGCCCCCCCCCCCCCCCCCCATGAAATTTTGCATTTTAGAAAATCTTTGTTTTTGTTAACAGGGTAGGCCATGGATTCTGATATTAAACTCTAGTTTCATGAATTCTCTTTTAATTTATCTCTAACTCCTACTCTTTCTTCATCCCCATGATATTTTGCATTTTAGAAAATCTTTGTTTTTGTTTTTTATGAGATCAATGATATTTTAAAGTTTTTTTATTTTTGACTTGATGAAATTCATCAAATTCGTATTTATAAAAATAAAAAATGTTTAAGTTTTACTAGCTTAATGTGCCTGAAGTAGTTATGGTGTTCTTACGTTGATCATATATTATGCATTATGTAACCTATGAATTTAGTATGCATGTCAATTGACTATACAATGCAGATGCTAAAGCGATAAGATGCAGTAACTTCTAAATTGAAAATGAGAGCTCATCTGACTAAAGTCAATATACAACTTCTAAAATGCACAAGTCATAATGATAATAAAATGCAACATGCATATGAGCTCCTAAAATACAGATGTCACAAAGTTAAGATGCAGTATGAACTTTTAAAGTCCACATAACTTTCGAATAGAGTGCAATACACAAACTTTTAAAATGCACATGTTATAATGATAAAATGCAAGATATGAACTACTATAATGCAGTATTGACATATTTATGACTATATAGTTCTAATATAAGTTATGAAGATGTTATAAAAATATAATGTGACATGTATCTCTTATATTATGTATTTCTACTAATATACGATTTAAAACATGTTTCTCTAATATTATGCATAATGTGACACCATGAAATTCATATGCATGTCAATTGAGTATACAATGAAAATGTTATAATGATAAGATGCAACAAATTGTCTTCTACGATGCACATGAAGTTGTACTACTAAAATGCAATACATGAACTTGTAAAATGCACGTAATGATAAAATGTGTGCAACATATAAAGTATTAAAATGCAGATGCCATAACGGAAAGATGTAGTATGAACTTCCAAAGTGCACATATCATCATACTAAAATGTAATCTAAAAACTCATAAAATGCACATGCTATAGTGATAAGACGCAACATATGAAACACTAAAATGTAACGTCGGTGTATTTTAGCATGAAATGCATATCCCGTCACCTTAATATGCACACCCCCTAACCTTAATATGCATATCTCATAACCAAAATATGCACCGTAACCTTAATATGCAAAGACTTCTACAAGTGTTTACTTCTTCATTCCGATAGCTCTCCAACTTACCTTCTATAAGTTTCGAAAATTTCAAAGCTAATTATGGAGCATCTGAATTCGTAAATCAAGAGATTAATTTTATAAATTATATCACATGTTCTTGTAGTGAAGCCATTATTTAAATTGATAATGCAACCTTCTTTGTTGGACAAAATCTCACCTTAATATGTGTATAGATATTCAACTTGCTCCTGCAATTGTTACTAATCACACGAACCTTTTTTAATTTGCTAAAAATGGAGGTGTAAATATTAGTAGTGGGTTACTTTAATTGATTGGATGTCAGTAGTGGGTTACATTAATTAGTGGTAAATATTACTGGTGATTTGTTTACGTGGTCTTTCCATATCAATGTTGCAGTTCCGTTTTTAAAATGTCAAATGACATCGATAACCTTCCCACTAACTGCTGCAATTTAATAGCCCATACGATTTACATTCTCTACATCTCAACACACGCTTCATTGTCGTGGACGGTGTTTATCCGCTCTTGATTCCACATATTTGAACGGGTGTGATGAGTTTGTAGGTTAGCACTGGAAGCTTGGTTTGCATGAGATCTCCCCCCCCCCCCTATATATATATATATATATATATATATATATATATATATAGATTAGAGATCAAATACAAACCTATCTTAATGTACTAACCTACAAACTAATCATGACCATCCGTTTCATTTGATCCTCTGTGCGTTCAATACCAAATGCCGTTACGTAATTTAATTAATTGAGGGTCCTTTAAGTCTTTATATTGGATAAAGAAAACACGATCTCTTTCCATTATCTTTCCATAACTTGCTTTTCAATGTTATTTCCTTTCTTCCTTCTTCGGCACTCAAGCTTTATTCATTTCCATATGAGAAGTTAATTTCTTCTTCATGATAACTAGAAATTTCCTGGGCATATCTTCTACTCAACCCTACTTTCGTGATTTCTTTTTTATTTTTATTTATCTCTATCTCCATCCCTAAGATATCTTGCATGTCGAAAAATCTTTTTTTGTTCTTCATGATATTTATTATATTTAATGTTTTAATTTTTGTTCTTTATGAGATTTGTGATCTTTTTTTCTTTATGAGATTTATTATGTTTAAAGTTTTAATTTTTTCCTTTATTAAATTCGTGTTTATGTAAAAATAAGAATGTTATGCGCTTAATTTGCTTGAAACATTTTATGATGTTCTTACATTGCTCATGTACTATGCATTATGTAATCACATGATTTTAGTATGCATGTGAGTTGAGTATATAATGCAGTTGCCATATCGATAAGATGCAGTATGAACTTACAAATTAAAGTGCATATGAGAGATCATAATGATAAGATTCAGAATATGAACTTATAAAGTGCATATATAATCTTACTAAAATGCACTATATGAACTTCTAAATGCACATGACACAATGATAAAATGCAACACATATACTACTAAAATGCAAATATCATTGCGGTAAGATGCAGTGCGAACTTCTAAATGCACATGTCACAATGATAAAGAGCACATAGTGGTAAGGTGAAATATAAACTTGTAAAGTGCACATATCATTTTATTGAAATGCAATATACAAACTTCTAAAATGCACAATTGCACATGTTATAATGATTAAATGCAACATATAAACTATCTAAATGCAATATCGACATATTTATCACTATCAAGTTCTAATATGAATTATGGAGATATTAGAAATATATAAGGCACATCATCCAAACTTAATATGCACTTCCACTAACGTTAATATGCACATTGAAGAACCTTAATATGCATGGACTTCTACGTTAATATGCATGCATTTCTACCTGTACTGATTTCTTACAAATTTAATATGTTAGAAGCTCTAATATAAACTATACACTCACTATTAATATATTATGTACATTCTATAACCTTAATATGCAATGCTAAATATAAAAAGTTAATTAGGAAGTGATTAATTCCAAAAATCGAGTTATTTATTTAACGACTTAATTATTATTAATTATTAATTAAAATTGAAAAGATGTTTTGAAATTTACAAATGCAAAAAAGGGATTTCGTGCATGGAGAAAATATGAAATTTTCCTTGTTTAAATTAATTCATATGAAGATACTCTAAAAACTTCCATATTTTAATTTCCAAAACTTGGACGGTTGCAATATTAGTGGTAGGTTAACATAAATAATGAGATTGGGGTTCTATTTTAGTTCCTATTTTAAAGTGACGGCTCTTTTATTCAAAAGCTAATTTACCTTGGTATCCTTCCCCATTAACCGTACATAAGTACATAGTAGCGGCCCATCCATTTTTTAATTCCATGTATTCACCACATAGCCTCATACGGTGAATGCTATACGGATAACTCTTGATTTGGCAAATCTGGACGCACGAGATTAGTTTGTAGGTTTGCATGGGAGGATTGGTTTGCACGTGAACTCACCCCTATATATATATATATATATATATATATATATATATATATATATATATATATATATATATATATATACACACACACACACACACAAATGTGTGAAGCTTTTAGAATATTTTTAATTAGATTGAATTCAGTTAATGGCCAGATAAAACATATATAAAGTAGACCAGATCAATTCAAACTTTAAGATATTAGCTTAAATCAGATCAGATTAGACAATAGTAAAAATACACCCACGAGATGTTAAGCGATTGAATCACACTTAAATATACCATACCAAAATAAAAATATTTTGTTTCTTCAAAATTTTACATGTATAATAAGTAGTATTAGTGTCATATGAATTATCATATTTTTTTGTGATGCGAACACAAATGAAAGGGTTACAACATTTAATTTAGAATTATGTTGGGGTAGGGACCCCACGACTCTATTTTGTTGGGTTCGCCACTGCGGCCAATAATCATCGCAGGTCGGAGACTGCCCTTGGCAACAGTGATGCCGCCATAGTGGCATCGTTACAGTGACACCGTCATAGCGACGCCGCCGCCACCCAGTGGCACTTCTTGTCGGAAGTTACTCCGGTCTTCGTCATCTCGTCACTGTCCCTCCCAACCTCTCAACTCCCCTCCCAAACTTCATGGCAATCCTTGCTAGCCCTCACTGTCGGGCCGCCGCTACTGGCCCCTAGCCCCATTGCAGTCCTGATTACCCCTACCATAGCCGATTTCACTGTCCAATCTAATAACCGGATCCCACTCACCCTAGCCAGACGTTGAAGTTGTTGCAATCCTAACTGCTTCTATCGCCACACATCTGAATTTACAGCTATTTCTACACCTGAGGCTCATCGTCAACATCCCCTTCACCTCTAATTGAATAGAAATTAAAGAAGAAGAGAAGCAAGGAAAAACCTAGCGGTTGATGTGACGATCCGTAGGCGGAAGCAATTACCGGAAGTTAGAGATGGTGACCAGATGGCAAAGGCAGCGACCAGGCGACGGAGGCGGTGTGCAGGTTAAGGCTTTGTGCGCTGAGAGCTTGAGATGGGTTCAGATCAAGGCTTTCTGCTTTGAGAAGAGATGCATGCAGACGCAAAGGAGATTTGTTCGGGGATAATTTTATGACGGAGAAAAGAGGGATCAAAATGCTTGGGAGGATGTTAGGTCATATTTTTGTAATTTATATCAAATCTCTTACCCAACCACCCACCTCCCTACACCTACTAGCCGCGGTCGGATCCACCACTAGAAATAGCCACCATAAAAGTCACCGGAAACCGATGTGGAAAAAAGTCACAGGACTATTTTCCGGTGGTCACAATGACATGTTTGAAGGCGTTAGTGAAAACCGTAAGTACAGTGACATGGAAATTTGTTAGTGACATTAATTAGTTGCATGAAAATCTAACAATGATATGAAAATTTTACAGCAGTGACATCGCATTTTTTAAAAATATGACCTTGTTAGTCATATGTAAATGTGGTCACTTTTTAATGGAAAATTCATCACTATATAAAAGTGGTCACTTTTTTAAAATGGACTTGAATTTAGTGATATTTAAGAAAAAACTCCAACTAAAAAATCTATGAATTTATAAGTCAATGAATTAAATATCTATAGAATTAAAAGTTTGTGAACTTATTTAAAAGTCCACGGACAAATTAATATCCCTCACAATAAAAGTGAACGGATATAAATGTGTTTCATTTTATAAAAGTGAAAAATAGAAAGGTAAAGAGTCAAATAAGCTCTTCTACTATTTTCAATCCATCACTTATGTCCCTGTACTAAAAACAAGTATCATTTAAGTACGCTTACTATAAAAAATGATCAATTTGGCCAATTAGTTTTTGACCAGTAATAGCAAGTTTTTATATTAACAAAGTCTACAAAATTAGGAGTATTAAAAATTTAAGAAATATAGATAAAAATTGTTAACATTTTCAGGATGCAAAAATCAATGTTTTTGAAATTTTGAAATTATTTGTATATTCTACATCTATTTTAAAGGTTTCACATTTTAAATTTTTTTTTTTTTTACATTTTCAGATTATTTTTTCAGATTTCTGATTTTTGTTACTTTTTTATTTTAATGTTTTTTTATTATTTATCTAATTTGGAATTTATGCTATTTTTATATTATTATTACATTGTTTTGAAATTTATATGAATTTTAATAAGATTTATCAATATTTCTAATTTATTTTGTAGAAAAAATAACTTGCTATAACGGATCAAAAAGGTTTGATTGATTGTATTTAAAAAGTAAACTTACTTATATGATGTTTTTTAGTAGAAGGGTTTATGTGATGGATTAGAAAAATAGTAGAAGAGTCTATTTGAACTTTTTTATGCATACAATTAAAATAACTTGGGGTTTAATTGATTTTTAATTCAATTTAATTTTATTCAGGTTTAAACAATATATTAATTGGGTTTAGGATGTTTTCTTTTGGATTGTTTTCAGTCGCAGACCAAATCAGACCAGACCAGACTTCCGTAGTTATAAAATACATAGAGACCAGACGTTTACCAGACCAGAGCAGACCAGACCAGATAAGACAGATCAGACAAGCAGATTTCAATCCAAAAGAAAATGTAATACGATTTGAAAGAAATAGTACCAAATACAAATCGACTTTAGATCATTTTAATAGGGTTTGACTCGTTCAAACTGAATCAATATATCAAAAAGCTACGAGTAGTCATGGACCCGGTTCGGGCCGCCCGGCCTGGGACCAGCCCGGCCCGTTACTGTGCGGGCCCGGAACCGGCCCGGTTCTCGGGTCCGAATCCGGTTCGGGCACCGAACCGGTGGGGGGTGGCGGGTCCGGGCTCGGGTGTTGTTTTAGGCGGCCTGGCCCGGCCGGGTCGGGCCCGAGCCCGGGCCTAACGGTCTAATTTTTTTTTTTTAAAATCCTTTTAATTTAAAAATCCCTTTTGGGCTCTTGACCCACTTCCCAAACGGCTATATAGCCGTTGGGTGGGTACCAGGGGGGTCCGGGGCCTTTGGGGCGTGGGGGTGGGGTGGGGAGGTGGGGGTGGGGGTTTAAAAAAAACCTATAAATACTCCTAATTTTAAACATTTTTTCACACCTCTTCTCCAACTCTTCCTAAATCCTACTCTTTACTCATCTCCATATTCATCTTCTCAAATTCTCTTATTCTCCATTATATTTTATTTTACTATTTAATACTTATACAATTATTATATCTACTTATATATTAATTATCTACTTATAAATACATATACTATATTACTTATATTTCTTATCTACTTAATCTCTACTTATATCTCTTACTACATACATACATACTACATCTACTTAATATATACTTTATATATTAAAGTATTAAATATACTTTATAAACTATTACTATATACTTAATACATAATAATATCTACTTCTCTACTTATATTTCATATATACTTATTTTCTTATTCTCCAATCTCCAATTCTCCATTATACTCTAATATTTAATTCTTATACCATTATTATCCACTTAATACATACATTCTACATCTACTTAATATATAGTTTATATATTGAAGTATAAAATATAAGTGTATTACTCATCTTATAGTAGTATACTTATATATTATATACTATAAACATTATATTATATATTAGTTACTATAACTAGTATTATACTAGTTAATTAGTTAATTAGTATTCTTGTTACATTTTTCATTATACTAGTTAATTAGTTAATTAGTATTCTTGTTACATTTATCATTATACTAGTTAATTAGTTAATTGGTATTCTTGTTACATTTTTCATTATACTAGTTAATTAGTTAATTAGTATTCTTGTTACATTTTTCATTATACTAGTTAATTAGTTAATTAGCATTCTTGTTACATTTTTCATTATACTAGTTAAATAGTTCATTAGCATTCTTGTTACATTTTTCATTATACTAGTTAATTAGTTCATTAGCATTCTTGTTACATTTTTCACTATACTAGTTAATTAGTTCATTAGTATCCTTGTTACATTTTTCATTATACTAGTTAATTAGTTAATTAGCATTCTTGTTACATTTTTCATTATACTAGTTAAATAGTTCATTAGCATTCTTGTTACATTTTTCATTATACTAGTTAATTAGTTCATTAGCATTCTTGTTACATTTTTCATTATACTAGTTAATTAGTTCATTAGTATTCCCATTAATTGCTAAAACAACTCTACTTCAAAAAACTAGTTAATTGTCATTATAGTTAAAGTCACATTATAATATTTTCAATTTATATTTGAACGAAAAAATAGTAGTTCAATCATTTAATTAAAGTACTTAACATTTTATTTAAGTAGTTTTTACTAAATTAAAGTACTTCAAAAGTTGCTATAATTTTAATTTTAGAGTCACACATTAATTCTACTTTGCACTAAATTAGTTTGAAGTATTAATTAAAATAGTTTTAATTAGTTGCATTAGTTACTTATTCATTATTATATTTGTTGCCAATTAATATTTGTTACATTTTTAAGATGGAAGGTGGTAGATATTCGGTTGATTTGGGTAACCTTCAACGCAATCGAAGGAACGAGATTGGGAGGAAGAAATCCCGCAAAGGTAAAGAACTTGCCGGCTCTTCATCTCAAAGCCGAGATGATTTTGAAACGGGTTACCAAAGGCGAGATGGAGATGCGATGTCCGAAGAACAACTACAACAAGAATTGGCCCGACATAATAACCGCTTTCTACAACAACAACAAATCCCAACGACCATTGACGAAGAGGAGCTTGAGGATGAAGACGCGGAGGAAATGGAACTGGAGACGGCCGAGGAGGAGGGTGCCGGCAGCCACGACGCCGACGAGCCTGCCTCATCCCAAACCGCCACCGGTAATAAAAAAAAAAAGTAAATCTGAACTAATGCAAAATAATTTTGTTAAGTGGAAGGACCCACAAACCGGCTATTGGTACGCAACTTGCAAGTGGTGCAACAACAATTATAGCTTGGGGACCTCCGGCGGATACGGATCCGCCGCAAGGCATCTTAAGGCAAATATGCGTTCATTTTGCCTTAAAGGTTTGCCATGTTACAAATATGCGTTCATTTTTTCATATGTAGCACTTCTAAAATTAATTAATTGGTTACAAACTTACGACTAAAAATTATTTTTCTAAAATCTAAAGGCGGTTTTTAAATTAAAAATACATTTACAATATGTAATTTGTTTAAATACTTATACACCTATTTTGTAACATTTGTAAATTATAAATCAAACCACTTTTCTAAGTACAAATAGCTTTACTTAATTCATTAAATTAATTAACTTATTATACAATATGTATAACTTTAAAAAAAAAGATTTAATTTTTTTAAAAAAAAAAAACCTCCCAAACGGCTATATAGCCGTTGGGGCTTTGGGTGGGGGGCAGGGGGTCCCGGGGGTGGTGGTGTGGGGAGTGGGGTTCAAAAACATCTATAAATACATATATTTTCTAACATTTTTCTACACCTCTTCTCCAACTCTTCTCCATCTTCATGTTCTCTTATTACCCTACATTCCTACTTATACATATACCATTTTAAAGATGGAAAGTACATCTTCCCTTATGCAAAACAATTTTGATAAGTGGAAGGACCCGAAGACCGGACTGTGGTGGGCAACTTGCAAGTGGTGCAAGAAAGAGTGTAGCTTGGTGCGTTCACACGGATACGGGATGCCAATAAAACATACTCCCTCCGTCCCTTAAAGGTTTGCCATGTTTGACCGGCACGTAGAATAATAAAGTAAAAACTGTGTGGTAGAAATTTGTGTAGAGGAGAGAGAAATAACAGGAGCCACAAATTGATTGAGGAGGGAGTATGAAGTTCTGTGACAAAGGGAAAACAACAACCAACGGTGGCGGAAATCCCAATTGATATTTATTAGAAAATGTATTTCGTATTGTTATTTTTTACTCAATTCTCAAATGTAGTTCCTATTTCAAATAAATGCACTTGAACTTTGTTTTAATAGGAATTTGTATAATCTATAATTATTTTTTAAAAAAAAAATATTTTGAACCGGCCCGGCCCGGCGGGTGGCCCGGCCCGAACCGGAACCGGCCATAGCCCGGGCCGGTCCCGGGCCGACCTATACCACACCTGAGGCCCGACCGGGCCTTGGCCCGGCCCAGGTCCATCACTAGCTATGAGTATGTGACAACGATGATTGCTTATCATAAAGCTACGAGTATTTAATATTTTTAGAATTTGTTCAGAGTTCAGACAAGGATATGGGGTGTTTGGAACTGATTCTGATTCTGCTTCTTTTTTAAAGTAGAAATAGAATCAGATTCAGTTTTCAAAAGCTGGTCACCCCAGCTTCTAAAAAAACTGATTCTAAGAGTAAATTAGAGCATCAGAATCACTTCTGTACTTTCACCCAAACACTCTCTTGCTTCTGCTCTTGGAAGGAGCAAAAGCAGTTTTAAGAATCAGATCCAAACACACTGTCTGCACTTTCACCCAAACACTCCAGCTTCTGCTTCTGTTCCTTCCAGGAGCAAAAGCAGTTTTAAAAATCAGATCCAAACACCCCGCCATATAGGCAAGAAAAGGGAAAGCAAGGGTGATTGATGAGTTCGAAGAAATAAGCAATATGGGGATTTCATTTCTTTCTCATTCCACCAATCTCGAAGACTCGAACGAGTTGAAATTAAAAAAGGTGCAGAGTGAACAAGCAAGCTATCTACCAAATCCAATGCAGTAGAACTGATTTTCTCATAAGAAATAAATACATAATTTTGCTGTACCATGAAAGGGCATAACAGAAGTCAGATGTCATGTAGAAGCTGAATTGTAGAAGCTGAATTGAAAGACATGAATATCAAGATCTCGATAAACCAGGAGGTCAATGAACAACTAGTATTAAAGAAAAGATTAAAGCATATGACAAACATGAAGATACAGTTGATATTATTATTGTTTATAGGGAGTGGGGGAAGGTGCTATGCTTTCAATACTCTTCTCCTTCATCTTCTTCGTCTACTCCTTCAGCTCCAACCTCCTCATAATCTTTTTCAAGAGCCGCAAGATCCTCACGAGCTTCAGAGAATTCTCCTTCCTCCATACCCTCACCAACATACCAGTGGACAAAAGCACGTTTGGAATACATGAGGTCAAACTTGTGGTCAATTCGGGAGAAAACCTCAGCCACAGCGGTATTGTTGCTTATCATGCAGACTGCACGCTGCACACGAGCAAGATCACCTCCAGGCACCACAGTCGGGGGCTGATAGTTGATTCCACACTTGAAACCCGTAGGGCACCTGAAAGTCAACGTTTAATTCAAAATATATTCTACGAGCACTGCATATTAGAAACAATTATTTTCCTATATAGGGAAGCTTCCCAGGGTAACCCCTTAGAGCATGTCCAATGCAGGTGGCTTCATGGAGGTTAATCTTATAAAATGAAGAGAGATGTAGGGAAAAAAAAATGAGATAGAGACAAATTGATGAACCAGTGGTGTCTATTTGTGAACCTTAACTTAAACAGGATTCAAAATGGGACAGGTGGAGCATAGTGGGCTAGAAATGATTTAGAAAAATGAATATTAAATAAAATCAGGAACAACATAGGTCATATGTACAAGAATTGTGAGATAAATGTTGGGGCCTATGGGTAAGAAACAAAGTGAGAAACCTTTTGCACTGGAAAAGATGCTCTTAGGTTTTTGGTAATTCTCAAAAGGATAACTAACCCCAGGTATGTTAAATAGCCTTGAGGTAGGAAAGTCTTTGGCCAGTTTGAGAAATACCAAAAATCTAAGAGTTACCTACAAAAACTTCCTTTATACCTGATTAAATCCCTTAACAATACATCATTACTCAATATGAAGTTCAACTTCTAATTGGACTCAATTTGAATCAATACCATTCACATGCATATTGCTTGGTTCTCAAGAAGAATGGCAGTTCGTTTGTTACCAAAATTTATACCTACTTTTGGACTCAACTTGACTCCCAATAATTTAACTTGGCCCTAATGTAGTGGATATGAAAATACCTTTCTTAAAAGAAGCAAAATATGCATGCAGACTAAAGTGAGTATAAATTACATAATTGAGGACCAACTGAGTACAAAAGAACGTTGATGACCAATTGAATGACAGTTGAAGTCAACCAGCAGATTTTACTTAGTATTTAATTAGCTTACCAATCAACAAACTGAACAGTCCTTTTTGTTTTGATGGTAGATACAGCTGCATTGACATCCTTAGGAACAACATCTCCGCGATACATCAGACAACATGCCATGTATTTACCGTGTCTTGGGTCACACTTAGCCATCATGCTTGACGGCTCAAAAACAGCATTCGTGATCTCAGGAACAGACAGCTGCTCATGATAGGCTTTGGCAGAGGAGATAACAGGTGCATATGAAGAAAGCATGAAATGGATCCGAGGATAAGGTACGAGGTTGGTCTGGAATTCAGTGATGTCCACATTTATAGCTCCATCAAACCTTAAAGAAGTCGTCAATGATGAGATGACTTGTGAAATCAAACGGTTGAGGTTTGTGTAGTTGGGCCTTTCAATGTCTAGGGACTTCCTGCAGATGTCATATATTGCTTCATTGTCCAACAAAATGACAACGTCCGTGTGTTCAAGGAGGGCATGAGTAGACAAAACACTATTGTATGGCTCTACAACTGCAGTTGATACCTACACATTTATATCCATAATATAATTCATAATTCATCATATAATGCAAATAGATAGCATGAATAGTTTAATACCCTCAAAACGCACCTAAATGAAACACCTCTATCACATAACAATCTGAACTCTGAGATTTATATCTCACCACAGAGAGGTGAGTTGTATCCAAGTCAGACTTGCAGGAAAAATATCACTCAATCATATTTGAATATGGAAACCACACAGACCTATACTCTCCCCGTTCAAAAATAAGAGTTGCATTTCAAGCATTTTTATGTGAGAAAAGATAGTCCAATTTAATTATATGTAGCTAATTTTTCACCTAAGACGCCAAAGCGTCACAAATAAGTTATATTTGATAACTTCAATTTCAAAACCAAATACCAGGCACACATTTGAAGTATAAGTAGGGATCTAAATTAGTGGCAGTTGGACCTGAGTCAAACATGACATTTTTTGGGACAATATAGTAGATGAATTCCAATAATTTATGTATACAATTTCTTCTTTAGCTCACTTTCACATTATTTAAGAATTCTCAAATAATATTAAACTCTGCAGCATGCTTTATGTTTGTCCAGTTCATATGTCATGCGCAATAGAGAAGCATGTTGCTCAAACTCGGGAGTGGGGTGATTATTTGATTAGTTAGTAAACAACAACAACAATATAAAGATTGCAAGGTAGACAACCTGTGGAGAAGGATATATGGTAAATCCAAGTTTAGACTTCTTTCCATAGTCTACAGAAAGTCGTTCCAGAAGCAGGGACCCTAAACCAGAGCCAGTACCACCTCCAGCAGCATTAAAGACCAAAAAACCTTGCAAACCAGTGCAGTTGTCAGCCAACTTTCTCACCCGGTCGAGACACACATCAATGATGTCTTTCCCCACTGCAAATATTAAACATATGAATAATGAGACTCATTTTGTCTATAGCAATAGCGGTGGAAAAGGGGTATTCTACGTGCCTGTGTAATGTCCCCTGGCAAAGTTATTAGCGGCATCCTCCTTGCCAGAAATGAGTTGCTCAGGATGAAAGAGCTGTCTGTATGTTCCAGTTCTCACTTCATCTATAACAGTTGGCTCAAGGTCAACAAACACAGCTCTGGGTACATGTTTGCCCGCACTAGTTTCACTGAAGAATGTGTTGAATGAATCATTTGCGACTCCTTCAGACGTGTCACTGCCCAGCAAAGAAAAAAATGGAGTTAGCCATTAATACATTATATCAACACCTATTGATAGTTTAATCACAAAAGACAAAACAATGCACTACCATTAAAAACCAGAAAGGGCATAGAAATAAACAGAAAAAAGGTTAACACATCAAATATGAAGTATCAAACTATCAACCATCAGACATAGATTGCAAAGCTCCTTGACACTTTTTTTCCAAATGAAGTTCAGCCTAATGCATCAAATTTAATCCAATCTCTACTATGTAACGGCAGCATCTATGACATTCACTCTTGACGCATTTTTGAACTAATGGGATCTGGCCAAGAAAAATATGCGTGATCTTCGTTACTGAAATATTACTACACAGCAATTCAAGGGTTTCCAGCTTTCTTGAGTGTTCTTACATTTCGACCAAAATTTTAGGTTGGAGCAGCCTGGTAAAATCGAAACCGACTAAATGAAACAAAAACGTTCGCTAAAACAATGAGGAATGACGCAAATGAGAAATGACACTCGTTTACCGTTTTTATTGAAGAATCAAATAGATCGAAAACTCAAAACGGAGACCAAGAAAAACTGTGAAAATCCATACATAAAAGCAAAATTAAAAAAAAAAAACGAATATACCTAGGCATCCTGCCATCGGGCTGAATGCCATGCTCGAGGCAATAGAGCTCCCAGCAGGAGTTGCCGACCTGAATCCCCGCCTGTCCGATATGCACGCTGATGATCTCTCTCATCTTCTTCTTCACAGCACTCTATGTTTCTCCCTGTCCCTGTCCCTCTCGAGAACTGTGATGCTGAGGAAGACAAATTGGAGAGAGAAATTCGTTTCCAGCCACAGCGAGAATGGACGGAAATGATGAAGCTACGGAGCGTTGTTGGTCTTCTATGCCATGTTTAATGTGGGCCTTTACAGCTAGGTACGGCTGGAGGTTGCTGTTGGCCCGTTCTTGTCACCCGATTTCTCGCCGACCCGGACAGCTCATGGTCACTGATGATGATGTATTTTTATCATTTTTAAATCATCATATCATATCCCATAATAGTAATGATAATAAAAATCATCAAATTGTGAGAAAAAATGCTTTTCATAAAAGATTACCTATTAACTTGCAAAAAGGTTACAAAAAATAATGAGGCTCACATGGATAAAAAATTGTGAAATTTTGATAACACAACACCCTTAACATTTGAACTCGTGATCTCTCGATCAGACGATCATACAACCAACACTTCAACTGGTGTGTTGATGCTTGTTCATAACTTTCATAGATCTGATTGGCTCCATAGTTATTCTAAGAATAAAATTACAATTATAGTTGATGTAAATATGGTGTGATACGTATAAATATTACTCTTTCTGCTTCATTTTACTTGTCTTATTTTCCTTTGTAGGTTGTTCTAAAGTGAGTGTCACAATTTTTTTTGGATAAAAATTTGTGGTTTACAACATTTCACTTCGTTACACTCAATTCTCGGCCACAATTTTTACTTTTTCAATCACTTTATTAATAATTCTGTCAAATCAAAGTATAGCATATAAAATGGGATGGAGGTAGTATGAAGTTATGAACTTTGTGAATTTGCAACACCTTGTATGAGTATATTGCAACCTCTCCCCCCACCCCCGCCTTTTACAAGGAAATTTTTAGAAATTTAGTTCAATAGTCAATGGTGGTTTGACTTGATATCAATGATATTCTCTTCTTGGACTATCTAGATCATGAACAATTTAACTTCGCAAGAAATTTAATGATTTACTCGTACAATATTATTCTTCAACAGTTTAGATCCTTGGTCTTGATTGTTGATGTAGCAACCACCATCCTTATCTGTAAATAAATGAAGAACATATCTCTTGTAGTGTATTAGCTTAAAATAGTGAAGAATTACACTTTTTGTATCTTGTGTTGACTTAATAAGCAGGGGGTGGGTTTTAGTCTCTGGATTTGACATCCACTTCGCCTATAGTCTAAATAGCTTGCATTTCGCCACCTATTCTTAGAATTCCTAGTAAATAAATTAAATCGCATAATGAAATTTACTTAATGTACGTGATCCCTTAAAGCTGCGTATTACCTTTTACATCATACTTGAACAATGTCTCTTTTACTTATTTGGTATCAATTTGCTATCATATATGTTCAGGCAATAATAATTGATTAATTGTAGTGTTAGCGCACTCAAATCATTGCATTGTGTAATAATATTACTCACATTAGAAAGGGCATTTCATGAAATCACATTAGAAAGAGCTCAAAAGTGCCGACTAATGTAACATTTGGGCCACATTTGTGATCTAACATTACCTTTTTTTTTTAATGTGATCTAACATTACCTTGTTTGGTTTCCACATATAACTAGTAAATAAGAAAATGATTATCTCTATGTTATGTGGTTCCTGCCTTGTTCTACACGTTATGCCTTTTATCATTTCTATTTTATGTCCTCAAATAAATTCTGCTTAATATTTTTTCGCTCCTCTCATTTGGGCAGTTCTTTACTTGTTTACAGTTTACGTCTTATGTTTCTTTTAGTTGTATGTTTTAGTTATATATCAACCTTATGGTTTATTTGGAAACTCGAAGCTATACAACGAGCTGATGAAATACGATACATGTCCTATGTCCAAGCAAAGACATTAATTGTCATCCGTCGTCTAAAGGAAGGCTTACGATCCCGACATTGACAAGCAGAATAATATAAAAGAGGGAACGGGAAGTCAGACTCTTTGAGGAGGCAGGGGTACAACTCCGGGAAACCCTATTTGAAGCTCAAGGAATGAGTCACCACTTCTGTGAGACTGTGACGGGAAGGACCTTACAAGATAATTGAAGTTATCAGTAGGGGGGGAGCATATCGCTTGGAAACTCAAGACAGCATACAGGTTTTGAAAAGCTGGAATGTAATACATTTAAATTTGTTTCATTTCAAGACCACTAACCTAAGCATTGGAGGGTTGTTGGCCTCTAGGCAACGGCTTGCCTTTAACAAATTTTGTTTGCAGAAAAATACATTTCAAAAGGATATGCATCAAAAGCATAACACAAAACAGTGTGAAACTCCAAAGAAGAAGGAGGCGACACGAATGACTTCAATATGACCTAAAACATTCATGTTTAGATTGAGAGTATAACTAATTAAAATGTAAACAAAATAGTGTTCAAGCTAGATGAGATGTACACAAATTGGATTTAGACAGTAATAAAATGCACATATAACAGACATGATAGATTGGACTTGATCATAACAGATCAAATCAGAAAATTAACATTCATGTCGAACATCATTAAGGATGTGTTTAAGTGTCGTGGGTGCTTGAGTAGGTCTGAACATTAGAGTTTGTGATCACAAAATAGAACACGCTTAAGTTCTCCCCCGATTATTCCAATTATTTTAAGTTTGGTTTGTTTTTATTAATGCTTTTAATTGGACTGATATAGTCTTAGACTAGACCAAACCTGAAAAAGATGGATCATAACAAATTTAGACAATAGTAAATTATATATATAATAAACAACAATCAAACCAGAGTAACACACCAGACTGATTCAAACTAGCTAGATTAGACTTGTAGAAATGTCCAAATAAAAACATCCTAAAATTTTGTATATACTACTGTGTGCCTATTAATGAATTAATTAATCAATCACTTAATGACAGATTTTGCTTATATCTAGTCGGACATTATTATAAACTACTAATAATTGTGGACCTTCTGTCAAAAAAAATTGTACACCAGATGTAGGCCTGGGACCAATTCGATTCGGTTCCTAGGCAAAAGAAATGGAAATGTTTGAAAATTATCAACTCTTGGTTCGGTTCTTATAATTTTTTTATAGAACCGATATGGAACCGAACCATTCTTAACGGTTTGGTTCTTGTCACTTAACGGTTCCTAGTTTTAAAAAAAAATCTTACAAATCACCGTTAAATTTGTGCCACAAAAACATTAAATGTTTGAAATTACAAGAAATACAAATATTTTTACCATCATTTCAAAGATCTCAAAAGTTGAGTTTAAAACATAAATAAATATCAAACTGAAAATTTTAGTACATGAAACAATACATTCACTGCAATCAATAATTATGATCTTGAATCAACAACGTAATTAATCAGAAAAAAGTTCACTCATCTCAAAGAGTCTCGAGCAGAGCACTCAATTCCGACCATCCGGGCCTCTAATAAGAGGCCTAAGAGCCATAGAGGGATCCGTTAAAATAAATAATAATGTTAAATACTTAAATAACTAAACAGAAATAGTCAGTGTAATATAAAATTAAATAAGTGAATATACATTAAAATATACTTCCTCCGTTCTTTTTTAGTTGCAACGGTCAACATTTCACACTTGCCAACACACATCTTTGACCGTAATTATATCTTAATCTCTATTAGTTAAAATTAATTAAAAATCAGATTTTGAAAATTTGTAATGAGATGAATTGAACAATTTCTTTTTTAAAAAATAATTTTTTGTAAAATAATACCGTAAAATGTAGTCAAAGTAGAACACATGAATAGTGTAAAATTCAACATGTTGCGATTAAAAACAAACGGAGGATAGTATATACTAATACGAAATATATGAAATTTCAATGATTATATACAACGGTTCTTTAACGGTTCAAGATATATATTTCTTAGGAACAGAGAACCGGACCATTAATAAGAAATAGGAACCGAACCATTAACAAGTAACTAACAAATGATGGAACCGAACCAGGTCATAATATAATGGTTCAGTCCGATTCGGTTCTCCAATTCTTGGTTCCAAAGTCTCAACCCTTACTAGATGTAGGTAACTTGGTACCATGTTAGTTTTGACATGATCTTCACTCTTCAGCGCAGCTTAAGACGTAGATATACTTGCGTGAATACATACATATGCAATTTTTTCACATTGATAAATATGTTGAAGAATGTTTTTAGTTAGATTGAAATTTTCTACCCTTTTAATCTATTATAGTCTTATCTGATCTAGTTGTTGGAACATGTGTTAATAATTTGCATTAAATGGTCATTTTGGGACAATTTTTTGAGTGGGGTCCACTTCCGATTTGGGTCAGGTCAAAGTGGTTTCGGATTGTCCTTGCTTAGGTCTACAATTCGATATATAGTACTCTCAAAACGGATAACGGGTGAATGAGAAATTGATTCTCAAAGTTCACTCGTTGAAATGGAGAAAACTAGGAAAATGTGGGTTTCTAGTGTGTTTTTTTCCCCACACCGGAAAACCCAAGAGACTTTGAACCCTTTATAAAGGGAAACCCCCTCTAAGAAGTTAGAATTCATGAAGGGAAAGGCTCTCTCTCGCGCGCAGAGTGGGTGCGAATCAAATCCCGAAACCGGAGAACAAAAAGTGCGACTTGCGTGCACGGGCGACCTGCGGACACGAATGTCGTCAGAATTGGAACGTTTTCTGGACAAATCAATGCCAACGAGCTGAATGTTGAATATCAACGTTCATGTCCATTAAACTTCCATTAACACACAGCAAATACCATTCATAAATGAACTGCACCTTCTCTTTAGCTCAAAAATACTACAACCACTCTGAAAAATTCCTTTTGTGTTCTAGCTTTGTTCACGTTCGTTGGAACTTTAGTTTGAGTGCTAATATATTGTTCGTAGTTATCGTATCCTGAGAAATGATCCTGGCAACGCTCCTAGCACCCCGGGAGGCAACGAATACGTTTTAAGAAAATCGTGCATAGCACGAGCATTGGCTATTTTCTGCTTCATCTATTTTCTATTTTCTTAAGTCATTTTATTTAATTAATTTTTATTAGTTAATTTCTTTTGTTTTTTCGAAACACACCTGACACTAGTTTCTATCCGTTTTAGTCTATTTTGATTTGAACTTATTTGCTCCGGTAGATATTTATTTTGTGTCTATTTTACAATTGGTATATATGATCTGGATTGATCTCTAATCTAAGTATCTAACTTGTTTAACTCTGATATGAAATGAAATCAGTCCAATAAAAAACGTTGTGGCCAATTGTGTATCATCCTACACGTGTTCATAAAAAAATACACAATTTATCTTGTTGGATCTAGGAGAACATCATTATACATTCTTATTTACGTGATGATTATCTTTGCACTCACATTCCTTTAGGGTTTTAGTGTCAACTTACCAAAGTAAATAGAAAAAATTCGAATGTCATTTTCATAAATTAAGAGACAACTTTCTATAATCTCCAAAGATCATACTCCGTATGTAATTAATTCTTGGTACTAGACTCTACTTTCGTCTTCTACCATTAGAGTGGTTAGCTAGTGTACGCCCCATAATCCTAGATTTTATGAACTACCCTCCAATGTCCATAGATAATAAATCTAGATCTTAAATCTAGATCTGATCACAATCAGGCTCGCTAGTACTGGTTTCAAAAGACGAATCCAACAGAACTTACATCACAAGTCCTTTCCAGATTGCTTCTCCCACTACACGAACCCGGCATCTTCATTATCACTTTCTCCCTTCTCAGCCGTTGAGGTACTCCATGAAGGTAAGGTGAAATCTTAGAATAATGGGGAGTAAAACCAATCTCATCTTCATTATGTGGGAATTGAACCCAATACCTCTCAACGGAGAGACTTGATTTGGATAGTCAATTCATCGTACTACATCCACCCGCAAAACCCAAAATCCAATTTAGACACACCCACTGCATTATTTGGAGCATGAGATCTAAATCCTAGAGTATCTAATTTAGGAGATCCATCTTACAATGCACAAGAGAGATAGAAATGACGAGATTGTTTTACAATTGAATGAATAGAGATTAGGACAAATTTGGAATTGGCCCTTGAATTTAAGTGAAATTTTAGACTGATTTTTCTTGAAAACAACAAAAATAGGAGTTGAGACATGAGAACCTAAGGTAACTCCTTGGTTTCTACTACGTCATTTATAAAATCTGAAATTTTAAAAAAATAAAAAACAGCTAGTTTCTCTGATTCTCTCATTCATAAAAAATAAGAATTTTATCAATTCAGAATATGAAGGTAAATTTAATATCAATAAGAGTCCAAAATTATTTTCAATAAAAGAGACAAAAAATAGTATATCCATAAAGAACCATTGATTGACCACATCTCATTATATTTTATTCCGTATAACGTTTCTTCTTAGACTAACCGTAAGTCCACAACTAACTCCGTCAATAAATCAAATTTACTAACAATTTATATGTATTCACTCGGTCTATCTTCAAATTTACTAGCATTTTATAACCTTGAAATAAACCTAAAAACACCCAGTGACATCACCTAAGGTAGTGATACTATTCGAGCTGAAACCGACAACCAATCACAAGTTCATGAAGAACTATGTCTAATCCTTTTTGTGTAAAGATATTATGAGCGAACTATTTTTCCAACCCATCTAAAAGAGCTCATTTATTTCGTAACCATGTTTTTCAGTTTATCAGACTTATCAACCAATTTTTCATCAAACACGTAACTTTTGATTTTCGTATGCTGAAACGTGTAATAATAAAAAAAGGTAAGGTTATAATTATTTTTCTGACTGTATTGGCTAAAGTTACTATAGAGGATCATTTTAGCTACATCATATAATATTTTTTTATTTAATTAATAAAATATATTTGTAATTTAATTTTTATATTAATCAGCAGAATTAGTCAATCTAGCTATTTTAGCCAGAACTTCATAAGTTTCATTAGAATCAGCCGAATCAACCAATTTTGGAATTACCAAACGAGCTCTAAATATGAAGTCCTTTAATTTGTAATGATGTATTTTATATTTTTATGTAATTATATAAACTATTGTGTAATTTGTTTACTCCTTTATTTTTAAAATATATCGGTCTCCTCAAGTCTTGAAATTACTTTCATCATCTATATGAGTCATACACATTTCACAAAAAAAAAAAAAAATCATACACATTTCATAACCATTTTTTTTCCGACGCACATGGTTACCATTTGGGGTTTTTACTTGGAAATTACTAATTTTGAACCAATTGCCCAAAAAGTGACCACTTTTAAAAAGGGGCAAAAAAGTAATCAAGAAAGTCATATATGTGCAATTAGAAAACATGATGTAACTGCAAAAAATGTATGTCACTTTGTAACTACAACCACCACTCATGTCACTACAACCACCGCCCGTGTCACTGTAGCCACCGCCCGTGTCACTACAACCACTGCCCGTGTCACTGTAGCCACCGCCCGTGTCACTATAGCCACTGCTCGTGTCACTGTAGCCCCCGCCCGTGTCACTGTAGCCACCGCCTATGTCAATGTAGCCACCGCTCGTGTCATTGTAGCCACCGACCGTGTCACTGTAGCCACCGCCTATGTCAATGTAGCTACCGCTCGTGTCACTATAGCCACCACCTGTGTCACTGTAGCCACCGCCCTTGTCACTGCCGCCGGAAAACATGTCACTGTGATCGTTTTCGGTCAATGAAATTGCCTTCGTGCGACCTATCAGCAGCCACCCCAACCCCACTCGCACTCAGCTCCAGCAACCACCTCCGTTAGAGACACCATAGCCGCCACCCCTAACCGTGGCCACACCAGCCCCTCCCCCACCCACTAGCCCCCACTCTAGCCCCTCTCCCACCCACCAGCCCCTCCCCAACCAAACCAGCCCCCTCCACAACCCACTCGGCCCCCCTCCACAACCAACCACCCCCTCTGACCAGCCCACCAGCCCTTTCCCCCATCCCACCAGCACCGTTTCCAGCCTCCAGGCCCTGCACAAGAGCTGCCCAACACCATACCCCACTGTAGCCCTTCACCCAGCGCCCTGCCCTCATCAGTTCAGCCCCATCCCTATCAGCCCTGCCCCACACCACCTGACCTCCCTCAGCCCCCAAACCTAACCGGCAGTCCCCAACCGTAACCCCCAACAGTCATCCCACAACCTCCGCCATTAACCCTAGCTGCCACCCATTTTCGCCGACCTGAGACCAAAATTTCACGCCGTCGAACAGAAATTGCCCTAGCTATCACAGATCTGAACATTCAGGGAGAGGACGGCGGTGATGGCAACGATCTGTCGATGGCGAAGGGAGGTGACAGCGACGCCGTTGAGGAGAGGACGAGGAAGAGGTGTCTAGTTGCTCTGTCCGCAGAGGAGCTCCATGTATGTGTTGATGTATTGCTCCGTCCTCGAGCGCAGGAAGAAAGAAACGGAAGAAATTGGAAGCCGTTTTAATTTAGCCGGTCACTTTTTTGTGAAATTGGATTTAGTCATATTTTTTCAACTAAAAGGTGGGTAGTAATATAAGGGCCATTATTTCTTACCATTTCCACTGGCATATCTAGCCTCCCACCACCTATGTTGCACCGATACTTCACCCCGATGTCGTATCCGCGTATCTAATACGTATCTGTATCTGATACTACCAATGCGCGTCTTGTACGTATTGGGTCCGTATCTGTAATTTAATAAAAGTATTGATATTGTTATATTTTTACTATGTAAAGTTTCATTTTTAATTAGTTTTATTGTTTGTTGTTGTAGAAATTACACACTTTTGGTGTAATACTTTATTTTCATTATTGATTGTAAATTGTTTAGATTAGGATTTTTCTGAGCTAAACATGTCAAAGATCATCCAAGGGAGCAGGATTGGACCTTAAAAGATCAAGGAAAGTGCAAGGAGGCAAGAAAGATTTCGATTTGGAAAAAATACTCATGTATCCGGTCGGGTATTGCCTATACCCGATCGGGTATTTGCTTGATTCGATCGTCCAAATCAAATCCGAGAACAAATGATCGTGGGAGAAGATTTTCGTGAAGATTTGTCACATACCCGATCGGGTATATACCCTTACCCAATCGGGTATGCCCACAAAAGTCACTTTCTGGGCAATTTCCTAAGATACCCGGTCGGGTATCCTATATACCCGGTTGGGTAGCAGACCCTGCAGTTCCCAAAAGCCTATAAATACACCTTTTTCCTTCACAATAAAATCAACAATTAACCTATACTCTTTAGCTCAGTTTAGATTAGTGTTTTCTTTATATTTTCTATCATGTTTAGTCTCCAAATGATGAGCTACACTCTTCCATCTTGGTTTTGCTACTTTGAAGCTTAATTGATTGTAAGTTGTGAGTTATTTTATTTAATCTTCTTTCTTGAATATTAATTTTTCCCTTAATACTATCTTTATATTAATGTTGGGGATTGTTACTAAGATGACAATTAGTTAACATCTCGACATTAGTTAGAGTAGTACTCCGTATTTATTTTCTTCCTCTATATTAATGTTGGGGAGTGTTACTAAAATGACAATTAGTTAACATCTTGGCATTAGTTATAGTAGGATTTATATCTTCTTTAATATTCTTCCTTGAATATTAATTAATTCCTATTCATATTTCATTTTAATATTTTGAACATTATTTAAAGGATCAACTAATTTTGTCTCATATATTAATTATCACTACAATCGATCAACGAATACGCTTGTTAATCGTTCGATCTTTTCATGGTAGTAAACTTGGATTATTAATGCATGTGTCTCATGGTTAATAATCTAAGGGGAATTAATTATATTGATTAAACCAATAAACCGCTTGTGTTGAGGTTATCAATTTCAATCGTTTTCATCTTGAATTTATTGCTACTATCGAGTAAATATACGGCGCGTGTTCTATATTAATTCGGTAGTAAGTTTTATTAATGAATGCGTCTCGTTATTAATAACTACCCTCGATGAATTGGATATACTCCTCGATTGAGTATTCGAGAGGAAGATAGTTAAAGATATAACCGTGATCGACGAACGTTTCATTAAGTGGATAAAAGTAAAACCAAGTCTTAATCTCAATTAATTAAACTCATATAAGTCGTTCGTCTTCGTATTTAATTAAATTAAATCACTCAAACCTAACCCCTCCCTTTTTGTTACTAGTTAATTAAAAAGAGAAATATTCCTTTCCCAATGGATACGAACCTTACTTCGTTATACTACGTATAATTGTTGTATTGTATTATTATTTTGAGTGCACACCACGACAAAGTGCACGTCAAGTATCGGGCTTAATTTTAAAAATACTGATACTTTTGGTACCCGTATCCGTGAACCGATACGCGTATCTGACCCTGTAACCCTCATTTCATGCACGACATGACAAAAATTTAGTAGCCGTCCAAGCGACCACAAGATGTGGAACATTGATAAAGATGATTTCCTGAGTATGGAAAATAATGGAATAGGCTAAAGGTTCAAATAGGCCCTTGAACTGACTTAAAGTGTTCAATTAGCCCCTTATATAGGAGGTTCTGCCCGGCCGTCGCTAATTGGGGTGGTTCCCGGTGGAATGTTTTGATGAAATTTTTTGAGCATCTTCTTCATTAAGTCTAGTTTACCCTTAGCAAATTTCAGCAAAAAATTCAACCAGGAAGGCGGTCAAATGATTTTCCGAAATGTACTGCGCTGTTTAACTTCGCAGTTATCTTCAAAAAATCATTTGACTACCTTCCCGGTTGAATTTTTAGCTGAAATTTGGTATGGGTAAACTAGACTTGATGAAGAAGATGCTCAAAAACTTTCATCAAAAAATTCCACCGGGAACCACCCCAATTGGCGCCGGCCGGGCAAAACCTCCTATATAAGGGGCTAATTGAACACTTTAAGTCAGTTCAAGGGCCTATTTGACACTTTGAGTCAATAATTTTTCATTTTATCGCTTGATGAGCTTTAATTGAAACAAGATTTAGATGTAAATGTAAATAGAGAACAAAAAAATGTTGTTTGAATTTAAATCAAAATATCAGTACTTTAGTTTCTTTAGCCTAATCTTTGAAATTTTATTATAATAGTTAATTTTTTGTACTATTATTATTTTATTTATGAACTCCTGGATTATATATATTTGCAAATTATACCCTATATTTTTATTATTTATAAATATACCCCCGTACCCGTATCCTATAATTTTTTAAATTGCCGTATCGCCGTACCCGTATTCGCGTATCGACGTATCCGCGTATCCGTGCAACCTAGCCCACCACTACCCTCTACGATTGAGTGAAATAAAGAATTCTTTTGTTATTACACCATTTACAATCTTGTTTTATGTCGGTTAGTATGCTCCGTTTTATGGAACTGAAATGTCTTCTCTCTCAAGTTATGACGCGTGACAATTAGACCGTGGAGCTATGGGTTCGTTTGTTGATAGGCGGTTGAGTGAAAACGCTAGTCAAATCCGCTACTATTTGCGAAAATGCCAAAAGCCAAACATAGCCAACGGGGGTGTTTGGTTAGTGGTTACTAGCCTATTAGCTATTTTTTTGCTATTTTGACTATTAATTGGCTGTTTGACCATT
Source organism: Cuscuta epithymum (assembly GCA_945859915.1). Classification (NCBI taxonomy): domain Eukaryota; kingdom Viridiplantae; phylum Streptophyta; class Magnoliopsida; order Solanales; family Convolvulaceae; genus Cuscuta; species Cuscuta epithymum. The sequence goes on from CAMAPF010000103.1 coordinate 371,279, forward strand.
TAGACCATTTGTAGTGGTGTAGTATTAGGAGTCCAAAATGTTAAAGATGGAACTTTTGGACTCCTAATTTCATGTAGTGGTAGGCTAAATAGGGTATTAAAAATGGAAGAGGGGATGAAGGGTATTAGAAATAGAGGGTGGGTTGGTCGGAGTGGAAAAAAAAATAGGGAAGGGAATGGCTGAGAATGCGTTGTATAGATGTGAGGATGATGTCATCCCTGCATCATTCTAAGCCCAAATTTTTTAAAACTCTTATAACTTTTTTATTTGTTCTTCAAATTTTTCAAAAGATATATATCAAAATTTATGAATTTTTATTCTCTTTCATATGACACCAACATGTAATATATAAAATGAAAAAAAATCTTATGTTTTAACTATTGGAATTTTCTTGAATCTGAAAAAACATAAAGCACAAATTTTTAATTCATGGAGCCTCTACACATAACTGAATATTTCATAATAAAACTTTATTTGGACTAAGTTCATTTTTTGTTAACCGAAAAATGTAAAAAAAAAATTAATGAAATTTATGTATTTTTACATCAAAATATGTATTTTTTATTTCATAATTATTTAGGGAAAAAAGTAAATTGAAAATATTACTTATAATGATTTAACTAATGTTTTACTAAATTGATATGTGAAAAAATATGTTGAGTGTATTTTATTGACGGTGCTAGGATGCAAGGAATAGGAGTCTAAACACTGTTTTCATATGGACGGAGTCCATTTTTAACCTTTTAGCCTCATATTTAAGTGTTTGGTGAATCAACTTTTTCTATTCGCTTTTCAGAGGACCCCATTTTTCATCCGAATCAGCCAAAAACCAAAACTCCATTTTTTGTAGCTTTTTCAGTTGGCCGTTTGAGTTTAATCACTAAAATACGAATTTAGCCTTGTTTTGTTTTTAAATCATACTCCATACGTAAATCAAATATCCTCTCTTCATCAATACGGTGGAGTATATTTTATGCTTTATGTGGCGGAATTACTATTTCATGTACATATATATTGTGTTAATTATTATTATTATTATTATTATTATTATATTTCTTTCGTTCTGGTGCATCAGCTCTGGGTATCACCACGCTATCGTTGGTCACCTTTCAGTTCTGTCCGGGCCGAAGGAAGGTTTCGTTCGTAGGAGTTATTCGTTCGTTCGTGTGCACAGCAATGGAGCAAATAAGATGGGTTGGTTTGGATCTTACTGCTCTAATACCATAATGAAACGTATCAACATGAAGCAGAAGGAAAACTTCGAATAAAGAAAGATAGTGAGTGGAGAAATGAATGATTTTCCTTGTATACTACTTGTATACACTTCTTTACAAACGGTTGTAATAATATGGAGTAAAATATACTTACCTAATACTCATACATAACCGTACAAACAAAAGGAAAGATAATACGAAGTAATAATTAACACAATATATATGTACATGAAATAGTAATTCCGCCACACTTTAAATATTATTAACACTAGTGCAGAATTTTCAGGACAGAAAAACACACTTTAGCAAGATATGAATAGATATGAATAAATATCAATTCAACAATTTTGTTTTTTATCGTCAACTAGTCTTCTTTCATATCATAAGTTTTAGAACCATTACAACAATCAAAAGAAAAACAAAACTGACACCAACTAAATTCCAACAAATACGACTGTAAATCCTATGATCAGACTTAGAGACGGTCACCCCTGAAAGAGCAACGCGAATCGCTTATTATGTAGCGGGCTTGACACAGCCATCCCGGTTCCCATAGATCCAAACATACTCAATGACATAAAAAAGGCTGAAATTCCAAACAAACTGACAAACCTAACAACATAGACGATAACAACAAACCAAATGACAAAATAATAATAACTAATAGGAAAAGTTGATAGATTTTATAGATTAATAACAGATTAAGAACATCATTCATGGAGGATTGAATATCATGATTCGAAAATAGAGAGAAGAATAGGCTGAATATTTTATTGATGAACAAGAGTTAGCCTTTTGATCGGTATTTTTCTTGCAAGTGCACAAGGCCGATGTAGTAATAAAAATAACCCAGAGTGAACCGGAGTCGATCCGCAGGGACAAGTGAATTTTAAGCACTAAAAAAAATAAAAATGATTGTTTTGGAACTAATCTACGAATAAATAAAATGAATTGGTTGATTTGTTTTTTTGTTTTTGGTAATTAAGCATGAATAATATAAACAGAGATGCAAAAGCTTTGAATTCAGAAATAAATAATAACTAGGGGATAGGTTTCACCATCATGATTATTCAACCGTTATCTTATCATTCAAGCCTGAATTTACGAACACGGCACCACTAAAATATTCCTAATTTCAGTTACGACAATTAGGAATAGGCTTAATCTATTACGATCCCAATTACGGCTCACGTTAAAATAGACCAAACACTTTCACCGCAAAAGTACCTAAATTGTGTCATATAACACCATACATGCTTCCATTCCGGTGATTATATGTTTATTCTCAAAATACATGAATCATGCTTCAACTTTCATTCCTTCACATAATTCTGAAAAATCTATTTATATGTTGGCCACACATAAAAATAGTCAAATTAATCCAAAAGAATAAATCACACAATTCAAACTGAAATCAAAGGTTAAAGTATCATAATCATGTGGCTAATCCCCTACCCCTAGCTTGAGAGTTTAGCCTCTAACAAGAATAATCATAGAATAGTAATTGACTGAATTCATGTTCAAGAATAATAAGGAGGATTGATTAGAACCCTAGATTGGAGAGTTTTGCACTTTTTCCTCCGGAATTGTGCTGCGTTCAACCTCTCCCTGGCTTTCTTCTCTCTTTTATCTTCTCCTCCTCCCTTTCTTTTCTGCCCTTCGTTCCTTTCTTCCCTTCTGCCGTAGCTCTCCCTTCCTTTTTTTTTCTCCCCCCAGCCAACGTTTTTCCAAGCCCCTTTTCTTCTCCTAAGGCCCAAGTTGCTTTCCTTCTATTCTCTCATGTGGATAGTGGGGCCTGCTTAGCAATTTGAAATTACAATTTTTAATTGTAAATTGCAGGTAGCATCATCATATAGTTAAATGGTTCAATAAGCCCTCTTGTGTGGCCGGTCCAGCATATTACTAGCTAGCGGCCTGACTAATCAGCCCGACTAATAAAGGTTCGAGTTTCACTTTGCTTTGTTTGGCTTCGGGACTTTTACATCAATGCCTTGAACTTTCGCTTGAGTCGGGAGTATTCCGTTATTCACCCTAAAAGAGAATACATCATTCAAAGTACTCATTAATAAATATACTCAAAGAATTAAGCATAATAACACATAAAAACTCCCAAAATGCTCTAAATAATAGACAAATCAAATACTATTATGGGGTATAAAATGAGACTATCAAACTCCCCCACACTTAGCACTTGCTTGTCCCCAAGTAAGAATCATGATTTGGTTCAAATGCACAACCTGTCATATTAGCTCTACAACAAAACTTAACTAGCACATACATACAAATAAGCATATTCACAATCACCTTCCAATAACTAGCTATAAGCAAATCATTAAAAAAATTGTCATTCAAGTCATTCAAGAATCAAGCAAACCCCCTGGAAAATTTCAGCAACCTTTTTCACCTTCACCAAGAAACTGCACACTGTCAAAGACCTGAAAATCTAGTCAATGTGAGGAATACAAAAAGGACCTGTTGTGCTAAAAAAAAAATAGTTCACGAACAATTTAAAGTGATGTATGCATGGCACTTTCATGACCGAGATTATCATTTATTTCTATGCAATGAGCGAGCACGGTGTACAACTAAGCTCAACCGTTTTCAACACAAATGTGTATCAACGTATACTTGAAGTACGAGGAGGGCCAGGTGTATAAATTCCACAAGTCTCCGGGTTCAATTATTAAAATTGCAACTCTTTGTCATGTTGACACGGGAACACCATTTCTTTCGGAAGATCCCCAGTCTCATCTTATTGTGCTTTCACACTTACGCTTTTTGACTGGTTCACCCATGCACTTTTTCGAAAGGTAAGAGGTCCTATTTTTTTTTTGACATTACCCCATTCTAATCCCGTTCTCACCAAAGAGTGCGCCAATTAAAAGTGTGAGTCCATGATCGCAATGCAATCATTAAAACATCAAAAACTCGGAAAAGAGACTGCTCATACTCTGATTTCAAAGTAGCGGAACAGCGCCCAAGATGGACTACCAAAACAACATCAACTAAAGACTTTCATGAACACTTCTTTTTAGCACAAAAACTCCCAATTAATAATCCTCACAGAGATAGAAAACAGGCCATTGTACCTCATTATCTTAATCATCCCACGGCTTAAGCATCAAGAACTGCCCCTGGTTGCTTATCCAAGACAGTTTGAATTCCTCCTGAACGGCTATTAATGAAAACTAGTTAATGAAAAGCTTATAACTAGTTACACACTAAGATGGATGAAAGTATGCTTATATACGTGCATGCAAGAGTTAAGCTACTGTCAAGAATCAATGAGTCAGGCTATGCATTTCTGGAGAAAAAAAAAATATACAGATCAAGGGAAAAAAAATCGGAATTCGGGTTAAGTCCCTCCCCCACACTTAAAGTCACATTGTCCTCGATGTGAGAAAAGGAATCAAAAAGAGCAATATATAGGAGGAAAACAAAGAACTTCCCTAAACAGATACATTGCCAATATGTTGCTCCACACTCATCGGGAAACCGGCAACTAAATGCCAACCTTTTTTTTTCAGACTTGCACTTCAGGCCTGCACTTCAGAAAAAGGGAGAAAAAATGTTCCACAAGGCCAACCGGGGTCAAACCTTGATAGACCTGTGCATATCATGAAAACTCCCCCACACTTAGGGGCGATTAGAATGAGAATATCACATGAAAGGTAGAAAATAAACTGCAACAAGAATATATCATTTTTTTTGTTTTCTAATTTTTTTTTTTGTTTTTTTTTAAAAGAAAATGCTAATAAATAAAATGAAATAATTGAAATGAACGAAACCTTGGGTTGCCTCCCAATCAGCGCTTCTTTAATGTCATGAGCCGGACATTTGAACTCCTTCAGTCAATAAGCATGGAGCAAGAGGCCACTTGCATATTCTCAGCATCATAATATGGTTTCAATCTCTGGCCGTTAACAAGGAATGGCGGGCTGTCACCTTTCTGAATCTCAATGCCACCATGTGAATGTACTTTAGTCACAGTAAAGGGCCCGGACCATCGAGATTTCAGTTTTCCCGGGAAAAGCCGCAGTCTGGAATTGAATAGCAACACATTTTGGCCTTCATGAAACTCCTTTCTATTGATATGCTTATCGTGCCAAGCTTTTGCCCGCTCCTTATATATGCGCGCGTTCTCATAAGAGTCCCGTCTGAGTTCCTCAAGCTCAACTATATCTAGCAGCCTTTTTTCTCCCGCAAGTTTGGCATCCATATTCAGCGCCTTGACTGCCCAAAAAGCTTTATGTTCGATCTCAACCGGCAGATGACAGGATTTCCCGTAGACCAATCTGTATGGAGACATCCCTAAGGGCGTCTTATAAGCTGTGCGACACGCCCAAAGTGCGTCGTCTAGTCGTAGAGACCAATCTTTCCTAGAAGAATTAACTGTTTTCTCTAGGATAGATTTGATCTCTCTGTTAGAAACCTCAGCTTGTCCGTTGGTCTGCGGGTGATAAGTGGCTCCTGTCTTGAAACGACATCCATATTTTCTGAGCAAAGCTTTGAAACTTCCACTTGTAAAATGAGAGCCATTATCGCTTATGATTGCTTTAGGAACACCGAAGCGGGAGAATATGTTCTTTTGCACGAACTTGATAACCGATTTGGTAGTGTTGTTGGGTAGAGCAGCAGCCTCTACCCATTTAGACACATAGTCTACTGCCACCAATATGTAGATATTCCCCAAAGAATTAGGGAACGGTCCCATAAAATCCAGCCCCCATACATCAAATATTTCGACTACAAGAGTCATGTTCTGGGGCATCTCGTCTCTCTTACTGATATTCCCAGTTCGTTGGCACCTATCACATACGCCAACAAAGCTCCTTGCGTCTCGGAATAGTGTTGGCCAGTAAAACCCGCACTGAAGAACCTTAGCAGCAGTCCTCTCTGGCCCATGATGTCCACCACAAGGTAAAGCATGGCAGTGACTAAGAACAGAGTGCATCTCACTCTCTGGAATGCAGCGACGTATAATTCTATCAGCACAGCACCTGAATAGATATGGGTCCTCCCAATAATAATACTTTGCCTCTGAAAAGAACTTCTTCTTCTGGTGACTATTAAGCCCGAGAGGTGTGATTCCACTTGCCAAGTAATTAACCAAATCAGCGTACCATGGAGTTAAAGCCTCTTGTAACGCCCATAAATGTTCACCAGGGAATTCATCTTGGATTTGTTCTTTACTGCCACTGGGAATCTTCTCTAATCGCGATAGGTGGTCTGCAACCGCATTTTCACACCCTTTCTTGTCTCTTATTTCAATATCGAACTCCTGAAGCAATAAAATCCAGCGTATGAGCCGTGGTTTGGCGTCTTTCTTTGAGAATAAGAATCTGATGGCTGAGTGATCTGTGAAAACAATAACTTTCTGCCCAATTAAGTAGGAGCGGAACTTATCAAATGCATACACCACGGCCAATAGCTCTTTCTCTGTAGTGGTATAGTTCACTTCAGCCTCATTTAACAACCTGCTCGCATAGTAGATGACATGCAACTTTCTGTCCTTCCTTTGCCCCAAAACAGACCCAATAGCGAAGTCACTTGCGTCGCACATTAACTCAAAAGGCAACGACCAGTCAGGTGATGTTATGATCGGTGCAGAAACTAAGGCTTCCTTCAGGTTCTCAAAGGCCTTCATACATGAGCTATCAAACTTAAATGGAACATCTTTTGACAAAAGCTCACATAGAGGTTTGGCTATCTTTGAAAAATCTTTTATAAATCTCCTGTAAAAGCCTGCGTGCCCAAGAAAACTGCGGATTGCTTTAACTGAAGTAGGTGGAGGTAATTTTTCAATTACTTCAACCTTTGATCTGTCAACTTCTAAGCCACTTGCAGAAATTTTATGGCCTAAAATGATCCCTTCAGTCACCATAAAGTGGCACTTTTCCCAATTCAGAGCCAAATTAGTTTCTTCACATCTTTCCAAAACGCGATTCAGATTCTGAAGGCATATGTCAAAGGAATCACCGTAAACGGAAAAATCATCCATGAAAACTTCAATGATGTCACCGATCATATCTGAAAATATAGCCATTACACACCGCTGAAAAGTACCTGGTGCGTTGCATAGGCCAAACGGCATTCGCCTATAAGCAAATGTTCCGAAAGGACAGGTGAATGTAGTTTTCTCTTGGTCCTCCGGTGCAATAGCAATCTGAAAAAATCCAGAGAACCCATCAAGGAAGCAGTAGTATGCATGTCCAGCCACCCTCTCGAGCATCTCGTCTATGAATGGTAACGGAAAATGATCTTTTCGTGTTCCAGAATTTAACTTCCTATAGTCGATGCACATTCTCCAACCTGTGATAGTGCGGGTGGGGATGAGCTCATTCTTCTCGTTCACCACAGTAGTGATACCCCCCTTTTTAGGAACAACCTGAACTGGACTAACATATTTGCTATCTGATATAGCAAAAATAATCCCATAATCCAGTAGCTTAAGTACCTCTGCGCGTACTACTTCCTTCATGTTAGGATTGAGTCGCCGTTGATGTTCAACTGTGGGCTTATGATCTGCTTCCATAAGAATTCGATGCATTCATATGGAGGGGCTTATTCCCTTGATATCGGCCAGAGACCAGGCAAGTGAAGCTTTATGATGTCTCAAAATTCTCATCAACTTATCTTCTTGCTCCCTGGACAGTGTAGATGAAATGATTACTGGAAAAGTTGAATCCTCTCCCAAGAACACGTACTTGAGATTAGGTGGGAGAGGCTTCAAAATTGGCTTAGCTGGGCAACTTGTGGAAGCATTAAATTCTGATTTTTCTCTTTCCAGTGCTTCAAATCTTTGTAAGAAAATGCGGTGAGATCTGCCTTGCTCCAGAGACATCACTTCTTCGGCTAGTTTCAGATTCTCTTCTTTCTCAGTTGATCCTCTTGTCAAGCAAGCCAACAAAGGGTCTTCACAGAACTCCGTTTCAAAAACATCCTTCATTAGTGTTTCAATCATATCAACCTGAAAGCATTCAGGTTCTGAAGGATGCTTCTTCAATGATTTCCATACATGAAACTCTTGTTCCTCTTCCCCCACTCTGAGTTTGACTGTACCGGCTTGCACATCGATAATCACAGCTGCAGTGGCTAGGAATGATCGCCCGAGGATAACTGGTATCTCCATCTCTTCCATATCTAGGACAAGGAAATCTACTGGGAAGTAGAATTTCCCTATCTTAACAAGGACATCTTCTAACACCCCGATAGGATGCCGAATAGAGCGATCAGCCAGCTGCAGAGATACTGTGGTGGGTTTCAACTCGCCAACATCAAGTTTCCTGAAAAGAGAATATGGCATTAAGTTAATACTAGCCCCTAAATCGCAAAGAGATTTTACCTCACCGATGTTTCCCATAGAACATGGTACTGTAAAGCTGCCGGGGTCTTTGAGCTTGGGAGGCAACTTATTTTGAAGAACTGCACTGCACTCTTCTGTTAGAGCAACAGTGGCATAGTCATCTAGCCTCCGCTTGTTGGATAGTATCTCTTTCAGGAACTTTGCATAGGTAGGGATTTGAGAAATAGCCTCTGCAAAAGGAATATTTATATGGAGTTTGGTAAAAACTTCCATAAACTTTTTGAATTTAGTATCATCTTCTCTCTTCTTCAGTCGTTGAGGAAACGGTATAGATGGAGTGTAGGACTGGATTCTTGGTTGGGGGGGTAATGATTGCTCAATGTCTTTCCCAGCTTCTTCCTCGGGAGATTTTGGTTGTTTCTCAATTATGGGCTGAAGCTTCTGAACAGGATCTGCCAGTTCTTTTCCACTCCGTAATGTAACTGCCATGGCATTCTCCCTGGGATTAACTTCAGTACTACTGGGCAGTTTCCCTTGCTCCCTCACAGCTTGTTCTTTTGCTAGTTGACCAACCTGGCGCTCAAGAGCCTGAACCGATGTTCTGGTGTACTGCTCAACATTGTCAATCCGTGTCATTATTTTCCTATTCTGATCTTCAACACGAAAATCAAGCTTGCCGAACTTGCTATTGAGATTCTCCACAGATGCCTCAAGTTGAGTGAATCTGGAATCAAATTTCTGATCAATATTGTTCACGCTCAACATAACCTTCTTCATCATCATAGTCAGATCATCATTTGCATCGTGGGAGCTGCTGGTTTGAGGCTGAAATCCTGGGGTTGCAATCTGCCCATTAGGTGCACCAGGAGGCTTCCAAGCTTGATTTTGCTGATTTCCCCAGCTTTGATTTTGGTTGTTCTGAAACTGGTTGCTTCTTTGCATTCTCCGTCCTTAAGAATTCAAGTAATTTGCATCCTCCAAAGGTGTTGATTGGCTGGCGTCAGAAAAGTTCAACCCAGTTTCAACTTGTGCTACTTGTGCATGGGAATTCTGGAGAGTTTGGTGAAACTCAGAGAATCTTCTATCAAGCTCATGGGATATGTTTATCCCATTCACCTCCGCCGTTGAGTTCCCAGTCCCTTGAAGTTGCGGATTTTCAGCTATTGATTCAAAAATCTGAAGTGCTTCATCCTCGGTCTTGTTTCCTATATAGCCATTAGCTCGATTGTCCACGATTCCACGACAATAAGGATTCAGAGCATTATAGAAAATATCCACTTGAAGGTCTTTGGGAATTCGATGATGTGGGCATTGACGAAGCATGCTAGAGAATCGCTCCCATGCCTCTTGAAACTGCTCTCCATTTTTCTGGGAAAAATTGTATATTTCTTGCCTCAACTTCTGAGTCATATCGGGAGTGAAGAACTTGCCGATAAATGCGTTGTATACCAAGGGCCAAGTGTTGTAAGCTCCTGGTCGCTGATCAAGAAACCATTTTTTTGCTTTCCCTTGAAGTGTATAAGGGAAACATCTCAGTTTCAGCTCATCTTCTGCTAGTCCCCGCCTCGGAATTAACTGGAGAGCGCCAAAGAATTCATTAATAAAATTCAATGGATTCTCCCCTGCATTTCCATGAAAGATAGGCAAATTATTGAAGTGGGCAACCTTTAATTCATAATCTCGGGCAGCATCTGAAAGAACAATGCACGACGGAGTTGCCGCAACCTCTGGCCTCTTCCTATCATTCAGCGTTGGTTCTGCCATCTTAGTTTTCTGAGGTCTTCTATTAGCTTTGCTAGCTTTGCAGGTTCTCTCAATCTCTAGATCAAGTGGTGCTAGATTTTCATAACCGTGTCTTCTCAAGATCATACACCGAGAGAATCTGTGAGAAACACACTAAAGCAAAACGAAACAAAAATAATAATAATGATAATAAAAGATAATAGTAAATAAAGTGCAGAAAATTCCAACCGTTGTCCCCGGCAACGGCGCCAAAAACTTGATCGGTATTTTTCTTGCAAGTGCACAAGGCCGATGTAGTAATAAAAATAACCCAGAGTGAACCGGAGTCGATCCGCAGGGACAAGTGAATTTTAAGCACTAAAAAAAATAAAAATGATTGTTTTGGAACTAATCTACGAATAAATAAAATGAATTGGTTGATTTGTTTTTTTGTTTTTGGTAATTAAGCATGAATCACTCTACATAATTGCAATACTTTGTGGAGTTTCATTTTCCCGCTCAACATTTCAGTCGCCCTATCAACAAATACAGATCTACGGCTCAAATCTTTTGATCATGCCATCCTCGACATTTTTCACTTCTCAGATCTCCGTTTCTTATCCTCTATCTAAAAACATCAATTGCCTTCTTCGTTGAATTCATCCAGTTGCCTCCATGAGAAATCATTTTACGACAGAACCTCACGGTCCTCACTCGCCTTCTTCATTCAGTGTTCGTTCAGTCGCCTTCATTAGAAGTCGTTTTATGACGAATTCATCGGTCTCTCAGATCGAAGCCTTCATCGCTGGTATGACTCCTTCCATTTATCACCCCCTGTTAATGAAACTAAACCGCGATTGCAAACAAGATCGATGCTTCTTCGAATGAAATGAATTAGACAAGGCAGATGGTCTTTTTTCTTCCTATAATCAGCTTCATCGATCTACTATTTCAATCTAAGGCTTAGTTTTTTCACCTTTCTTCGATGCACTGATGCAGAGCTAGAAGAAAGCAAAACTTGAACAAGCAAATGCAGTCTACAGGTTTTTATATTGAGATAACTTACTAGCTTCATAATACTAAACACATTTTTGTTCATGGATTATGAAAACATGGTGCAAAAACCTAATTTAGTTATGTTATTTTATCTGAGTTTGATTGGTTAGTTTAGATTTCTTCCAAGCAAATGCAGTATACAGATTTTGAAATTGACTTAATTTCAATGTTGCTAAATATTGAGTTACAAGCAACGATCCTAGAAAGCAACCATCATACAGAGGTTGATTGGTTACATTTACTAAATATGTAGTAAGTAACTAAATTCGTTCTACTTTATCTCAGATCAGTCAATTTTCTCAAATCTCTCTCCCTATGAGGCCAGACACAAGGCCATATTAGGCAGCCTATAGATATTATATTATTATCAATATGGAGGAATTTCACTCCCTTTTCGCTCAAAGCATGAATGCTTTCAAGCACCATGAATTTGTATAAGAATATAGCTTCGTCTGCTTTGATGAATCTAATTGTCCAAATGTCCAATAGCTCTATTAGGTTTGAGTTCTTCTATAAAACTGTACTATCCTGTACTTACATGATGTTTATAGGTATCTCAGCCTTAGCAGATGATTGTGCTTCAGATTTGGTAAATTTTTATTTAATATAAGTACATAACCCATCCATTCTAGCTTGCAAATCATCTTGATTTTAATGAGATACATTCTTTTTTCACAATGCTACTCTTTCAACCTGCTTCCTGGGGAAGATAAAACATGGCTTTATTTGAAAAGGACTTTCACTTTTTGGATGCTACTCTTTGAATCTTAATCGTGTAGATCAATCTTTGACTATTTCTTTTAAATATTCTTGGTTGTTTTACATGTACTCAATATTCTTGGTTGTTTTAAATATCTTTAACTCAATATTTTTGTTTGGCCAACATTATTAAATTCTTGGGCATATATGCCTTCTTAGGATTATGAATCTCTTTATATAACTATTTGGTCTTAGCTGTTCTGAGTTTTCTTTACTCTCAACCTGAAATTTTAACCTCTATGTATTTTTTTTGTAGTTGAGTTTGTAACCTGTAGAAATATTTTTTTTTATTGCAGGAGTAGAAGTTTGTTATTGCATTAATTATGATGGTTCTTGACTTCCTGTTTGCTAGAACTGGTATAATAACATTTACCTTTTTTTTCATTTCTAATCTTCACCTTTTGGATTGTACTTATGAATGCTCAGTAACCTTTTCTTGATTAAAGGGAAAACAAAAGGCAAGGAAATTGAAATGGTGATGGCTACATACTTACAACCCAAGCCTTAATGTAAAAAATGGTTTCTTCATTGTTTTCTCTGCTTATTTGCAATTCTCAGCCTCTCCAATTTGTCACTCATTTTAGCTTCAAATCAAACTTGGGATTATAGATTCTAATTTCCTTTTTTAATTTGTCTACTTCATTTGGATATATTTGTAAATTAGGGTAAAAAGTTCTATCCTCTTCTTGGATATTTTATTTCTTTCTATCCTCTTCATCATACATTTTAAGTTAGATAATACACCAACTATTGCTATTGGGATTGACCAATATGATATATTCAGGTTCAAATTAGAGAACGTGATTTATTTTTATAGAGTTGTATATTTTTATACTTTCTGATCCAAGTTGTTTTGATAATTACAAACATCATTTTTTTATACTTTCTTGAATTTGAGATTCAACTGATGTAGTCATATCATCCATCTTTTTTGCTTTAAATAATAGGAATAAATTCTCCAGAGGGTGTTTGCTTTAATTTTTTGAAATATTTTCCGTCTATATTCCACAGTTTTCATATAGCTAAGAAAATGCAGTCAATGGATTATAGTCAGCAGTCAAATTTTTCATTAAACATACTTTAATTTGTTTTGTTTTTAGTTTTTTGAAAATATGTTCTTGGTTCTTCTAATGAATACTAACTTTTGACATATAATAAGAGGTAGGGAAGATGAACTTATAAGACATGGCAGAGGATTGCAAGAGAGAGGTCTTTGCTTCATAATTGGTTGAAAAAGTTTTTTTACAAATCAATTGAAGTAGTTAGCGGGGAAGCTTGATAACACTTGGATGTATGGCTTTGCAGATCAGATTACTTTTTCTTCAGTATCTCAGACAAATTTCCGTCCATTCTGCATTTGTTTATTTGTTGGGTTAGAGCTTCTTGATCTGAATGAGTCTGTTGGATCGATTCACCCCTGTCGACAAACTTCCCAGTGGGTCACCCATCCTTGGGCTTTCTTACCCCGGGCTCGCTTAACTCCAGAGTTCTGTGGTTAAATAGCAGCCATATCTTTCTTAAAACCAATTGGTGATAAGGAAGTGGACACCCTCTATTTAACCCATTACTCGATCTGTAGTCCCCAAGTCAAGGTAGATTCCTGTGAGGCACCCCCCACAGTTCACTACGGCAGTGCAGAGCCCCACTACTGAGCGGCGGATGGACATGAGGGGCTGCACCACATCGTGGTGCCAACAGGTTGGGCGGTTAAGCCCTAAATCAAAGGGTGGTGCTGATCTCCCATAAGACCAACAATCACCCCCTCAGCACCAGCCGAGAGATTCACCTGTGACCTCGCTCTGATACCACTTGTTGGATCGATTCACCCCTGTCGACAAACTTCCCAGTGGGTCACCCATCCTTGGGCTTTCTTACCCCGGGCTCGCTTAACTCCAGAGTTCTGTGGTTAAATAGCAGCCATATCTTTCTTAAAACCAATTGGTGATAAGGAAGTGGACACCCTCTATTTAACCCATTACTCGATCTGTAGTCCCCAAGTCAAGGTAGATTCCTGTGAGGCACCCCCCACAGTTCACTACGGCAGTGCAGAGCCCCACTACTGAGCGGCGGATGGACATGAGGGGCTGCACCACATCGTGGTGCCAACAGGTTGGGCGGTTAAGCCCTAAATCAAAGGGTGGTGCTGATCTCCCATAAGACCAACAGAGTCAATCCCTTGAATTTTTTTTACCCTTCTTAATTCATGAGTTCAATTTTGCCAATCCGTGATTATATAAACATTTACTTTGATTCAATCACACAAAATTTTCCCAACTACATGAATTTTGAGCAAACATTTACATTGAGGTTTATATTTTTAAAAGTCTCATCTTCTTGGCTCTTCTCACTTTCAAGGTTATAATTGTGAACTATACATTGATTTATAATTTTTCCTTTGAGTCTTTTATTATACAGTCTAGATTTTTAATTAGTAGTTTAGTACTGTATTTATTGGGTGTTATACACCCAACTTTTTACTGCTTAATTAAAACAGTACATATATGTAAATTAGTTTGTTTGTCCATGTAGGCTGAGGAGATTGCAGTAACTGCATTGAAGAGAGCCCTTGAAGCCTTTACACCCATCTTGCATCCAACACTTGGTTAGTTGGACATCCTGTCAGGCTGTAACACTAGCTGACATTGTTATGACCTGCAACCTTAGTGTTGGATTTAAGCTGATCATGACAAAGTCATTTACTTAGCACTTTCCTCATATTGAGAGATATTTCTGGACTATGGTTAAGCAGCCAATTTTTTGTGAAATATGGGTGAGATTAAACAAGCGGAATCTGTCCCACCTCCACCATCAAAGAAGCCCGCTGCACAGCCCAAGTAGTATGCAAAACCAAAAGAGGAACCAGATAAAGAAGCAAAACCTAAGGAAGAAGCAAAATGTGGTCTATCAATTGCAGGTGGAGATCATCAATTGTGGGCTGGTTTGATGTTGCTTTTTGGGATTCAACATAGGAGAAACAGTGCAGAGTTAAAATTATACGTAGTACTACATACTTTGGAATATTATTAGTGTTTTAAATGCTTTATCAAGTATTATCAGCATTTGGTTTATCATAATGAATAGCTACCTTTTATTTCAACTGTATATATAACTATATGTTAATTCTTATAGAGATGTATTGATGTTTATCCATTTTTCTGGCATTGACGGTATTGACCTGTTACCTGGTCATTTGATTGAATCATTGCCTAATCTTTTTTATGAAACACAACTTTTACTTTAAATTTAATGTCCAGATTTGGTTTTGTATACCAAATTTTGAATTCAAATCATTCAGGTGAAATTGTTTCTCCGCGTAGGAGTATACAAGTTATAAGAGAGATGTGTTTAACATTACATTATTGTTCACAGTTTCACTTTTGGGTTTTGCATTTAAATGGTCTGAATCGTTATTTATGTTTTTATTATATTGTTTTCAAGTAGATTATTGATTCAACATTTTTCTTGCTATTCACCCAAATTAAGAGTTTGCTTTGGAAGTAAGACGTTACGTAATACGTATTATCCTTAGCAAGATGATATGTCAAATGCAATTGTGATATCACAAAGTTAATGACTTAAAATAGTAAGATTGTCAAGTGGGATTTAATAAAATTGATTTTTTCTAAGGAAATGCTTGCAATTGCTTTTGTTTTAAAAAAAATCATTTTTTAAAGTGAATTTGAAAAAAGTGTTTAATAGTAAAAGTTGATTTTTAAAGTGTTTGAGAAAAAAATTTGTTAGAGATATTTTCATTGTAATTGTGATCAATGTTACTTTGCTAGTTTATAGTTAGCTAGAATATTGAATAGGCCTTTTAAGGCAATTTTGTAATAAAGGTTTTATACCTTTTTAGGTATGGGCCTCCTAGGAAAAGGAGCCCAAATGATTGTAAAACCTACCTTTCCCGTCAGGCTATATATATGCCTTAAGGGAAAGGCTAGGTTAAGCTTTTCAACATTCTGTGCCGCAGTGCCTATTCTTGTGTAAGGTTTTTACGCTAAAAACTCTCATATCATTCTGTAAAACCTTCACATCAATGGAAAGCTTCATTCCCAGATCTACCTTCCATACATACATTTTCTAGATTAGAAAACAGGGACCTAACATCTGGTATCAGAGCCGGAGCTGATCGATCGATTGAAAGCTGGAAAAACTCACTTGCGCGTTTCTTCATCGTTGAAGATTCGAAGTTGAGCGATCTTCTGTTCTATTTTTATTGTTGTTTTTGCAGGAAATGGCTTGAAGAAAAAGGTTTCTACTGTTGCTAGGATCATTCCTGGAGAAAATCGCACCCTGAAACTCAGCGTACAGGTTTATTCAGAGTTGAGCAATCCTGCTGTTTCGCGCAACTCGCCAAAACAAAGCACAGGATCGCGCAACCGGGCTTCTGCGCGTTTTCAGACTTCACGCAACATACCTTGCGTGATCCTTGAGCTTGCGCCATTTGCCTCCTGCGCGATTTTAAGGATCACACAACTTCATTCCCGCGCGATCTCCAACTTCGCGCAACATACCTGCGAGATTTAGGATTGCGCAACTCTCCTCACTTGCGCGATCATTGCCTCGGTGAACAGAAATTGAGCGATCCCAATTTCGCGCAACTTCAACCTCTGAGCGATTTAAGATTTCGCGCAACCTACTTGCGCGATTTGGGACTTGAGCTATTTTCACATTTGCGCGATCTCACACTTACAATTTTCTGAACTAGGAACCTTCTGCCCAAAATACAGAAAACAACAGAACAGAACCTAATCAATCAACTGATCAGCCCGATCACTCATAATGGACGCCCTATCTATTGGAAACGATACAAGACCCCCAATTCTACGAAGAGGGGAGTATAATGTATGGAAGAACAGATTCTTAAATTTTCTTGAAAGCAAGGACCAATCCTCCGGTCTTCTTGATTCCATCACCAATGGACCTGCACAACTCATGATTGCTGTTGAAAGAGACAATGGGAACAATCCACCGGTTGAGATAGAATGGAGACCGAAGACTGTTGACAAATATGATGATGAGGACAGAGCAAGACTCCGGGCAGATCTCATTGCCAAGACCTATCTGTTGCAAGCCATCCCGAACGACATCTACATGCAGATTGACAGCATGTCAACAGCAAAAGAGATGTGGGATGAGATCTTCAAGATCATGCAAGGCACGGAGATCGGAGTAAAGGCGAAGAAAGCTAGCACATTCACTGCTTATGACTCATTCAAAGCCAAGCTTGGAGAATCACTCGAAGATACCTACCTGAGATTTCTGCAATTGATAAATGAGATGAGGAAGATTAATGTGCATAAGTCAAACATGGAGTTGAATGTGAGATTCCTTTCTGCACTTGGAGCTGACTGGAGAAAGCTGACCTCGCAGATCAGGCACACAAAGGATCTGGATGAGATGGATATTCATGCTGTGTACAACACGCTGAGTCAATACACAGAAGATTTTGAAGACTTTGTGGTAGCTACTGTGACAGCTGACAAAGGGAAGGGAGCTGTGGACAAGCTAGCTGACACCCTTGCCCTAATGCTTGACAAGCCATCAAAGTCAGGTTCCAAGAAGGATAAGATGATTGCAGAAGAGAGTGAGAGCGCAGATAGCGACATCGGATTTTGGGAAGATTCTGATGATGATGAGCTTCGTGACTTCCAGAAGCAGATTGCCCTTCTTACCTCCAGGTTCAACAACCAAATGCAGAAGAAGAAGAACCCCTCTAACAACAGGCTCCGCAAGTCCTCCTCCAGCAACAACAAAAGAAAAGAGCGATCTTTTGACTCTTCTGAGAATATTGTTGCTGAGGATGCTCCAAGGTGCTTCAATTGTGGGAAGACTGGACATCTGATGAAGGACTGCAGGATGCCTAAGAGGAAGAAGGATGCTGAGTACTACAAGCAGAAGATGTACCTGAACAAGAAGAAGATGTTGCTGGCTATGGAAGAAAACAAGGAAAAGAGCGCTCTCATGGCTGAAAAGGATCACTGGATGGATGATTCTGATGAGGAAGAAAATCTGGCCTTGATGGCGGTTGTTGAAGAAGAAGAGAAAGAGAAAGATGCTGAGAAGGAAGGAAAGATGAAGTCAACCCCTGCTGCTGAGGAAAAGAAGGAGAAAGACAAAGCTGAGGAGAAGAAGAACCTGCCTACTGCAACCAATGCTGATGAAATGACTGCCCTGTCTGCTGAGAACAGGAATGCTGACAATGAAGTAAGTACCTCTAATTCATCTATTCATAACCGCTCTAGAACAGATATGCATGATAAATTTAAGGAGCTTGAGGTGAATTATAAAAGGTTGTATGAGGTATATAATCAACTGCGTGAAAAACAGACATGCTCAAACATAAAGATAATCAATTCAGAGAAAACAATCACTAAACTCACAACTGAGAATAAGCGACTTAGTGCTAGTGAGAAAGAGTTGACAGAAAAGCTTAGAACAACTGAAAAAGAAAGAATTAGGCTTTTTGGTGTCAATAATTTGCTAATGGAAAGAAGGGGTGCACTTTATACTAAAATCAAAGAACTTGAGGATCTGTTAGCCAAAAGGGACCAAACAGATCAGACTATTTTCCTTAACCAGCCTAAGGACACTCGTTTCTATAATGCCAAAGAAGGCTTGGGTTTGACCAATCCTCAAAACCTGAAAAAGGTCAACTGTAGACAACTCTATGATGTTAGATACATGAAAATAGGATTGACCAAACTCATGGCCTTCACTGGTGCTGAAGAAACAAATGCCCTTGAGGATGAAAAGAGAAAGACAAAGGCTGGTGTTGAGGTTCCCTTTGACTACACAGAATTAAACAAGAGCTACAAAACCAAAGCACTCCCTTTGACCCCTGCTGAAGAAATCTTGACCTATCCTCCTGAAAAGGAAGCTGTGAAAGACGGAGAGGAGGCTTCCACATCTGAACCAATTGAGAAACCAGCTTACATTCCACCATTGGTGAGAAAGTTTGCTGAGTTAAAAGATTCTTTTGAAAAAGAAAAACAGATTTTGGAAAAAGAAAAGGATGAACTCTTAAAAGAAATAATCTCTTTGAAAACCGCCTCTCAGTCTAACACAGCTTCTCAATCCTCTTCCCTTTCTACTTCTGAAAACACCTCTGAAAATTCAAGCGATAGTTTTAAGACATCTTCTTCTCACCCCAAGTCTCATTCTCCGACAGGGAAGGATGTGAAGAAGAGAGTCGAGAAGAAAGGAGAGTGGATTGAAGACAAAATAAGAAGGAAGAAGAGAGAAGAAGAGTCGAGATTAAGAAATAAGTGTCAGCGGTCGAGCGCCATTTTTTATAATAAGTCTAGTTCTAGCATTAGTGAGCCATCTACTAGTTATGCTAAGAGAGTGGCTCCTAAGTCTTCTAGTTCTAAGATTTCTGTCTCGAATCGCTGTACTAAATGTGTTTCTCTGGATTGTGTTAAATTAATGAAATGTTGTTGTTATAAGTCTGTTTCTTCTTGCAAAGCAAATGATCCTGTGATTGTCAAGAATGTTGTGAACAAGCCCAAGATTGATAGGGTGAATGTCGAGAGTGAGGTCAAATTACCATTTTTAAGGTATCCTCTCAAGATTCACTCAGTCAAACATCTGAGAAGGCTATCACGTGAACCAATCTTGAAAGACCATTTATCTGAACACTCACTTAGGACAAATGAAAGTTCCCTCGCTCCAAAAACCATTCAAATAAAACAAAAATGGGTTCCTAAGGCTGAAGCAGAACAATTAAAAATGAAAAACTCTTCTCAATCAGCCAGCCTAGGATCCCAAATCAAAAATAAGTTGAAACAATTGCTCACTGTTGATAAGGAAGGACCCATCTGGCGATGGGTACCTAAGCGAAACTAATCTGTTTTGCAGGTCAGTCATGTGTGGCATCTTGATTCGGGTTGCTCGTCACACATGACTGGGCAGATTGAACTACTGAGCAACTATTCTGAAAGGTTTGGAGGAAATGTGAGGTTTGGGAACAATGCTTCATCGCCCATACTCGGGATAGGAGATGTCATTTGTGAGAGCGTCACTATCAGAAACGTGTCATATGTGCAGGGACTGAAACACAACTTGCTTAGCATCGGCCAATTTTGTGATAATGGAATGGAAGTGAGATTCCATGCTAAGCAATGTTGTGTGATGAATATGGGTGGGACACCATTATTAAGGTGTCAGAGGAAAACCAATCTCTACACCATTGATCTGAAATCGGTACGATCCCCCATATCCATCTGTCTCCTGTCCAAAGCTTCTGAAGAACAAAGTAATCTATGGCACAGACGTCTCTCACACTTGAATCTGCCAGCCATCAGTTCCCTCTCCTCGAAGAAGTTGGTGAAAGGACTGCCTGTTCTGAAGAACTCCCCCAACCATCATTGTTCTGCGTGTCATTTGGGAAAGATGAGGAGAGCATCACACAAGTCAAAACAATTTCCCTCCTCATCTCGTCCCCTGGAGCTATTACATATGGATCTGTGTGGTCCGATGCGCGTGCATAGCATCAGTGGACGCAAATATACTTTGGTTATTGTGGATGACTTCTCACGCTACACATGGACCAAGTTTTTGCGCTCCAAGGACGAAACTGCAAACTTAATCATGACGTTCATCAGGACCATACAGAACTATCTACAGCAGAATGTGAAGATCATCAGAACCGACAACGGGACGGAGTTCAAGAACAAGGAACTGACCGAATTCTATGAAGCTCAGGGAATTACTCAACAGTTCTCTGCAGCTAAGACACCACAGCAGAACGGTGTTGTAGAACGACGGAACAGAACCTTGGTGGAAGCAGCCAGAACCATGCTGATACAGTCAAAGCTTCCTCACTTCATGTGGGCGGAAGCTATCAACACGGCTTGCTTCACACAGAACAGGACAGTGATCCACAAAAGATTTGACAAGACGCCCTATGAGGTTGTGTTCAAGCGGATCCCTAACATTGCCTTCTTCCGCGTCTTCGGCTGTAAATGCTACATTATGAACGACAGGGATGCTAGGGGGAAGCTTGATCCAAAAGCAAATGAAGGGATATTCATTGGGTATTCTACCAACTCCAAGGCGTACAGAGTATACTTGAAAGACAGAAGAACCGTCATGGAGAGCATCAATGTGAGCTTCTATGAAATGGCGGACTTGGCTTCTGAACATTTTCATTCTGAACCATCAACCTCTGCAAACAATGAAACTCCATCATCTTCTGGAGTAGGAGGGCAGGGAGGTGAGACAAGACCTGATGAGCACGTGGTTCTGGACTCTCTATTTGAACACTTCTACAGTCAACCACGTGCACCACCAACTACAAATGCTACACCTACTCAGAACCCCCTGTTACCTGCTCCAATCACTGAAGAAACCAACATTCCTACTCAGAATGATGATGAGCATACAGATAATGAAGCCGAACAAGAACCAAACACTCCTGCTAATGATCAAACCGAGGAAGCTGCAACGCAAGAAACCCCAGAAGCACAACCAGAGCAAGAATATTCTGACCCTGATCATCCAATCATAACTCCACAGCCTCTACAACACGAGAGAAAGTGGACTAGAGCACATCCGCCAGAGCTGATAATTGGAGATCCATCTCAAGGAGTCAGAACCAGAACAGCATCAGTCAATGAATGCTTATACTCATGTTTTCTGAGTCAGAAAGAACCAACAAAGATGACTGACGCATTGGCTGATCCGGACTGGGTGATTGCAATGCAGGAAGAAATGAACCAGTTTGAAAGATTGAAAGTGTGGACCCTGGTGCCAAGGCCTTACAAGAAAACCATTATCGGCACCAAATGGGTATTCAAAAATAAGAAGGATGAGGATGGTGTGATCGTAAGAAACAAGGCCCGCCTGGTTGCAAAAGGTTACAATCAACAAGAAGGAATCGACTACGATGAAACCTTTGCACCAGTGGCAAGGATTGAGGCCATCAGACTATTTCTAGCTTATGCTGCACACAAGAGTTTCACAGTGTATCAAATGGATGTAAAGACGGCATTTCTGAATGGAGATCTGAAAGAAGAAGTCTACGTTGCACAACCTGACGGCTTTGTTGATCCTGAACGCCCCAATCATGTATATAAGCTGAGGAAAGCCCTGTATGGTTTGAAACAGGCACCGAGAGCCTGGTACGAAGCACTGTCAGATTTTCTTGTGGAATCAGGCTTCTCGAAGGGAAAGATAGATCCAACTCTCTTCATCAAAAGACACAAGGGTGACATCATGCTGATACAAATTTATGTTGACGACATCATTTTTGCCTCGTCGAATCCAAATTTCTGCAAAAAATTCAGCAATCTGATGCGCACCAAGTTCGAGATGAGTATGATGGGAGAGTTGAACTTCTTTCTGGGGCTGCAGATCAAACAAATGCCAGACGGAATATTCATAAATCAGTCCAAGTACATCCACGATATGCTAAAGCGCTTCAAAATGGACAGCAAGTCGACGATGAAAACCCCCATGTCTCCCTCACAGAAGCTCGACTCTGACCCTTCCGGGAAACCAGTCGATGCTACCAATTATCGGGCTATCATCGGTTCCTTGCTGTACCTTACATCTAGCAGACCAGATATTGTCTTTGCAACCTGCCTATGCGCCCGCTTTCAAGCAAATCCGAAGGAATCACATCTGAATGCTGTTAGAAGAATACTGAGATATCTCAAAGGAACAGTCAATCTGGGCCTTTGGTATCCCAAGGAATCAGGTTTTGACCTTGTTGGATACTCAGATGCTGATTTCGCGGGTTGCAAACTGGACAGAAAGAGTACATCTGGAGGTGCTCAATTTCTTGGTGACAAGTTGGTGTGCTGGTCCTCCAAAAAGCAGAATTGTGTGTCCACTTCTACAGCTGAGGCAGAATATGTCGCGGCTGCTAGCTGTTGCTCGCAGATATTATGGATGAGGACCCAGCTGAAAGACTACGGGTTCACATTCTCACACATCCCGATCTACAGCGACTCTCAAAGTGCAATAGCCATCACGTGCAATCCGGTCCATCATTCCCGGACGAAGCATATTGATCTCAGATATCATTTCATAAAGGATCACGTTGAGAAAGGCACCGTGGACATGTACTTTGTGTCTACGGAATTGCAACTGGCTGATATTTTCACAAAGGCCCTGGATGAGAAGAGATTCAATTTCCTGATCTCTAAGTTGGGGATGCTGAACCTAAACGACTGAGTAACATCTGAACTGTGTGTGTGCGTGTGCTTTCATGTTTTGCATTTTAGTTTTTCTTTGCATCACATTTTCTTTTCTCTCATGCATCATTTTTTCTTTTTTTTCTTTTCGCATGTTTTTCTTTTATTTTTCATGCATCATTTTTTTTCAAATGCATAAGTTGAGGGGGAGCTGTTCAAAAGTGTTCATAAAACGAGGGGGAGTTTGCTAAATTTTTCATCCTTAAGGGAAGCAAGTGTTGAGGGGGAGCATTTTAAAATTTGAATTCAGACTGTTTTGGGCCCGTTAAATTTTGAATTTCCCCAGGCCTATTTAAAGTCTAAAACGCGCAACCCACTCCCCATTTCACTCTTCTTGCGCGAAACCCTTCCTCTCCCCAGAGCTCAAAATCTCATCTCCCTCTCTCATTTTCGCTCATTCTATCAAAGGTAAAGGATTTCCCCATCTTCTTCGTTCCTTTTTCTTTGGTTATTGTACTTCACAGGTTTTGATCGAAGACGACGTTGAGCTGGGTTTTGAGCAAACCCCTTTGCGCGATCTGCTTCTTGCGCTATCGGTCGGGGTGCGCGATTTCAGCATTGCACGAAAACCCCCTCTGCGCAATCTGATTTGAGAGATTCGACTCTTGCGCGATTCTCACACCTACGCGATTAGAACTCGTTGCGCCATGAAGGAGGCTTGCGCGATTCCGAACTGAGATTTTTAGGGTTTGCGCGATTTAAGCCTCTTGCGCGAATGTATTCTTGCGCGATCCAGAGCGAGGTGCGCGATCCACAGTAGATGCGCGAACACTGAGGGCCTGCGCGATTCGACCCACCTTGCGCGAACCTACTCGGGTTGCGCGATTAGGCCTTACGCTATTACCCTTGCGCGATCCACCCTTCTTGCGCAATCCACCCTTTGCCAAATTTCTCTTGGGGGGTGCGAATTTAACCAAGCCCAGTTCCAAATCCTTAGTGGAAATTCTTAAATTGGGTCAAAACAAATCAAGTCCAGGCCCAACATTACCAACCAAGAACAATAATCAGATCAAACTGGGCCCCACTTTTTCAAAAAAAAACAAACCATAAAGGGCCCAAGTGACCAGAAGTTGTGGACTTAGCCATTTTCAATCGTATGCTCTAATCTCTTTATCGTTTTCAGACTGAAATGGCTGCCAACACTCCAATCAACATGATCTACTCTAGGGAACAATGGATCCCGATCAAGGAGAACAACTCACAACTGGACCCTGAAGTCTTCTCATGCCAAGATGACGTGGTGGTCTCTATTCTGAAGGGCCACAAGCTGTGGAAGGCACTGAACGCGAACGCTGAAGTTCCTCAGGTGTATCTCCAACAATTCTGGGGAACACTTGACAAGGACGTAGATGCGAATGGCAGACAAATTGATGACGTCCTAGCTGCCACAATCTGCAACACAAGAGTCACCATCACCAAAACGCTAGTCCAACAAGTGCTACAGATCCCGGAGGAGGAACATTATGATGCGTTGGCCTCAGAAGCGCAAATATTTGAAGACATGATCACTCTAGGCCACGCTGAGCCCCTCCGGTTGATGTCCGCAATCAAGACAGCAAGATTTCCACGCCCATGGAGGACACTGATGGCTACTCTGAATAAGTGCTGCACTTCCAAGCACACTGGATTCGACAAGTGCAGTGCTTACCTTGTGTATATCTTCCATGGGATCGCCTTCATGAAGAAATATGACTACGCTGCTCTTATTTGGGGTGACATTCTGGAGATGAGAAGACGGAAATTTGACACTGATCTGATCAAACATCTACCATATATGAGATGGTTTTCCTTGCTGGTGCGACACTTCTGCAGAACAATTCCAACAATCCAACGACGCAAATCATCTGAGAATGTCAGCACTCCAGCCCTACAATATTTGAAGAAAATGCCAGAGGTACGCACACTGGTGCCTCTTCCTATTCCTGTTCCTCTCCTCCTGTTAGCTGGGCGAAATGATCCACATATCATACGCTACAGTGAGGAGAACGGTATCATACTCCCTATGGCTCAGATAAACCCCCCTGAGCCTACCCCGGGGAGTCAGCTGAGAGTAAGTGAGGGTCCTGAGAGTTCAACCCGGCCACAGAGACCAGTGGCAAGCCGGCCCCATGATGATCAGACTATGTCTGCTGAGGGCCACACCCGTGCTGAGGAGTTTACCCATGATTCGCCAAGCGTAGCCACAACACAAGACGCTGACGATGAGGGCTCTGGGAGCAAGGCTGAGGACGACAACGATGATGATGATGAGGATGACAACAACGCTAACGCAAAGGGCAAGAAAGTCGAGAAAGCCCACACTAAGGAAGGACGACTCATTATCAGGCTTTCTCGGGCTACAACACAAGAGCAGTCTCACCAAATCAAGGACACTCGAGGAAATATCATCAGTGAGACTCGCTCCAAGGTGCGTCATGACCTTGCCTCATCATCTACTCCTGTGCAAAGAGTGCAAACTGCCAGCAACCTGGCAGAAGAGTTAGCTTTATATGACAGCTGCTCTGACCTTGACACAATAAACCGGGCTAACCCCATAGGTGCAGAGGCTGATATTTTCAGTCTCCGAGTAGAAGACGCAGCATCTAGCCCAACTGCGCATGCACAAGCCTCACCTAGCCACTCTGCTGCCTCCCAACAGGTAGTAGTTTCACAAATAGGGGATCTTTTACCCACCTCACTGCCTCCTTACGAAGCAGCTGAGGATTTACTTTGTGGTCTTCCGCCCCAGACCACTACCCCTCTTTCTAACACATTGAGTCTAGTTTCCACCATCCCAACATTTTCAACTTTTTCTAGGACACATACACTGCTCACACCACTGCACACAACAGGTGCACTTTACCTGTCCTCAACGATCGGAGATACGTCGATGATGATCGGAAGTCCTGCTGCTCAACAGATATCTCCATCATTATCTGCAGGCCACACTTCGGTAATCTTTACTGATGCTGTGACAACGGTTACTACCCCTGTAACCGGTAACCCTGACCCTACCGACCTTTCTGTCATTCTGCAGCGTTTCTTGGATTCCACCATTAAACCATGGGTGCACGAAGCAATAACCGCTCGGGCACAGGAATTCAGGAACACCCCGGCGTTACATAAAGACATCACCCAACCCCAACCATCATCCTCACATACCCAACAAACCCAACCACTTCCTATCATACCTACCCAACAAACCTCTGAACCATCCACTACCCTACCTCACTCGCCTACTGCTTCAAGGGGAACCCAGGATACAGAACTAGTGTCCTCCCCTACTTCGACCACACCTTTTCCTGACCTTAAAACTTTACCGTTCGAGGTACTCGAGAACCTTATGCTAGATCAACTACTAGCTACCGAAGAAGGCAACCTAACCCAGAAACAAAAAGACCTTCTTCGGATCCTTAAGCCTGACAGCTCATGCCGTGATAGTCTCCTTGGTCACAAACGTTCGCATGAGGACCCCGATGACTCGGATCCTCATGAGGGGGAGAACAAGAGACAAAGGACACTTGAGCGTGATGCGTCAACAAGCCAACCCTCTACGCAATCCAACCAACCTGAATCCTCGAACAATCACCCCCCACCATCCACTCAACATAAAAGCCATTCAGCCAATCAACCCACATCTAGCCCGGTCGAGCTAGAAACAACACTCCTAGGCTCATCTTTCATAGATGTAGACCAAGGATGGAGTGGAAGTCCTGAGGTTGCTACTTCGAGTACACCATTCTATTCAGGCCATCAGAAAGAACCTAGTTCTAATCTGATGATAACGGGCAATCCTGAGGATCCTGGTGTTTCACATGACAGGTCGCCTTCGACACAACAACAAGCTCACTCTAAGCCCTCTGGTAATCAAATACAAGATGAACTGGAAGACCTTCTAGTTCATGATCAGTGGCCTCGCGAGTGGACAGAGTGGGATGATCTTAGAGTGGAAGCGGAGCAGTACGAAATGTGTCGAAGCTGGCAACTCAGAGAATTCCTCAACAAATATCATGCACAAATGATTGGACTCGATGAAGATGAACTCAAGGAAGGGGAGAATCATAAAGAAAATCCCAAGGCACCAGAACCAGTCAAAGAAAAATGGGAAATTGTTAGAATCAAAGCCCCCTTCCTAGAAGAAATCCGAGAGAAAATCTGGCGACAACCTGAAAAAATCAAGAAGTTCAGTGAATTAAAGATGCGAGGAATCAATCACTTGAAAGGAAAATACCGAGGAGGTAACCTGTATATGCTAGGACACAGATCCACAGGGGAACGAAGACAAGTTCTAAATCATAATCTCGCAACAAGTGGATGTCCTATATCAAAAATCCTGGATATCACAGAAGACTACTTGGAAACGATTAAGTTCCTGATCTTTCGTCTACGACGTACCGATGGCTCGGAGTTCACCTGTCAAGAGAATGACTTCTTCCTACTGCACATGGATGATATTTATCAAATGTTCATGAGATGCAGGGAGCTCCCAGTGCACAAAGACAGACTTGCTAGAGAAGGTTTTGAGGCCATTAAGAGATTCATGACAAGACAAGTTCGGTTCTACGCCTCCCATGATCTCCAGATGACTCTTGAGCACAATTATTCAAAGGCGAATCTTACACGACCGGACTTGGATAGACCTGGGCTCGAAACCTTTGCAGCATATGATACATTTGACAAGCCCATCTCAGTCATTTATCTGAATCACAAAGAAGAGAAGCGTCTGATGATTGTTGAAGACATTCAAAAATACTGTGATGGGACCCTGCAAATCATCCGAGAACAGCTCCAGCCAAGGAAAGAAGAGCTAGATAAAAGACAGAATGAAGCCTCGAAGGAAGAAATCAAAGAATTGGAAAGAGTCAATAAAATCTTGAAAGCCATCGAGAAACAACTAGACAGAAGAAGGTCTCTCAGAAATTACGAGCATGCACTTAATCTTAGAAAACATTATTTTAAAGCTCAGAAGTGAAGAAAAGAAGAAGCAAGAACATCTGATCACAAAGGGGGAGATTGTTAGAGATATTTTCATTGTAATTGTGATCAATGTTACTTTGCTAGTTTATAGTTAGCTAGAATATTGAATAGGCCTTTTAAGGCAATTTTGTAATAAAGGTTTTATACCTTTTTAGGTATGGGCCTCCTAGGAAAAGGAGCCCAAATGATTGTAAAACCTACCTTTCCCGTCAGGCTATATATATGCCTTAAGGGAAAGGCTAGGTTAAGCTTTTCAACATTCTGTGCCGCAGTGCCTATTCTTGTGTAAGGTTTTTACGCTAAAAACTCTCATATCATTCTGTAAAACCTTCACATCAATGGAAAGCTTCATTCCCAGATCTACCTTCCATACATACATTTTCTAGATTAGAAAACAGGGACCTAACAAAATTGATTTTGAAAATTGAAAGTTGATAGTGTTTGGTAAAATATGTGTTTTTTGTGTAATAGAAAAAAGTTAAAAGTAGATTATAGCTTTTAAGTTTTAAATGTTTAATTTAAGCAGAAGTTGTCACGAAAATATCTTTCCAAAAGCTGAAAATTCATTTTATTTTTTATTTTTTGCAAATATACCCTCACTTTCCGAACAACTTTTCTGGAAAATAGCTTTTCAATATTTCAACTACTTTTCTGAATACTCACTTTTACTTTCAAATTTTAGGCTACGTCTATAAGAGCTTTTAAGAGCTATGTAGTACAAAGCAAGAGATCAAACTGTTAAATCAGAGCTCAATCCATCAATTTATGTAAATAGTTCGGCATGTTTAAGTACAGATTTAGAATCCTCTTCTGATCAGACAGTGCACTCTTTCAAGAGACCATTCTCAAAATTTTCTCAATAGCATTGAATTTTTCGGTGTGCCAAGTCATGAGCTGAAACTCAAAGTGGGTGCACCACTGATACCAATGAAGAATATTGATCATTCTTTTGTTCCAGATTGTGTAGTGGCACTCGCTATCGTCACTAAACTAGGAATCCATATTCTTGAGATTCAAATGTTGTCATGTACATATGCAAGACAAAAGTTTATTTTTCTGAAGCTTAGTTTGACTTCGTCTGACCTAAAACTGTCATTTGTATCCAACCATAGACAGTTACCTTTGATGCTCAATTAGGCGATAATAACCATTAATAAGAGTCATGGACGGTCTTTGGAGATAGTTGGTATTTTCTTATGCCGTTCAATTTTCACCAACGAACAACTTTACGTCGCGATCTTAAAACTAACGTCCCCGTCTTGGTTGAACTTTATTATGTGTGATGGTGATGGAAAACCCGGTCAAAAAGACATTGAATGTTGTTTACAATTAGGAAGTATATAATAATTGTTAATTTTTTAATCTCCATTTACTTTTGCTAGAAACAGTATATGCATTGTTCTATCTTTACACAACAAATTAATGCTTATTAACTGCATCCCGTGCGAAGCACGGGTGAAAAATCTAGTAATATAAACAGAGATGCAAAAGCTTTGAATTCAGAAATAAATAATAACTAGGGGATAGGTTTCACCATCATGATTATTCAACCGTTATCTTATCATTCAAGCCTGAATTTACGAACACGGCACCACTAAAATATTCCTAATTTCAGTTACGACAATTAGGAATAGGCTTAATCTATTACGATCCCAATTACGGCTCACATTAAAATAGACCAAACACTTTCACCGCAAAAGTACCTAAATTGTGTCATATAACACCATACATGCTTCCATTCCGGTGATTATATGTTTATTCTCAAAAT
Organism: Cuscuta epithymum; assembly: GCA_945859915.1. Lineage (NCBI taxonomy): Eukaryota > Viridiplantae > Streptophyta > Magnoliopsida > Solanales > Convolvulaceae > Cuscuta > Cuscuta epithymum. The sequence goes on from CAMAPF010000103.1 coordinate 401,261, forward strand.
ACATGAATCATGCTTCAACTTTCATTCCTTCACATAATTCTGAAAAATCTATTTATATGTTGGCCACACATAAAAATAGTCAAATTAATCCAAAAGAATAAATCACACAATTCAAACTGAAATCAAAGGTTAAAGTATCATAATCATGTGGCTAATCCCCTACCCCTAGCTTGAGAGTTTAGCCTCTAACAAGAATAATCATAGAATAGTAATTGACTGAATTCATGTTCAAGAATAATAAGGAGGATTGATTAGAACCCTAGATTGGAGAGTTTTGCACTTTTTCCTCCGGAATTGTGCTGCGTTCAACCTCTCCCTGGCTTTCTTCTCTCTTTTCTCTTCTCCTCCTCCCTTTCTTTTTTGCCCTTCGTTCCTTTCTTCCCTTCTGCCGCAGCTCTCCCTTCCTTTTTTTTTCTCCCCCCAGCCAACGTTTTTCCAAGCCCCTTTTCTTCTCCTAAGGCCCAAGTTGCTTTCCTTCTATTCTCTCACGTGGATAGTGGGGCCTGCTTAGCAATTTGAAATTACAATTTTTAATTGTAAATTGCAGGTAGCATCATCATATAGTTAAATGGTTCAATAAGCCCTCTTGTGTGGCCGGTCCAGCATATTACTAGCTAGCGGCCTGACTAATCAGCCCGACTAATAAAGGTTCGAGTTTCACTTTGCTTTGTTTGGCTTCGGGACTTTTACATCAATGCCTTGAACTTTCGCTTGAGTCGGGAGTATTCCGTTATTCACCCTAAAAGAGAATACATCATTCAAAGTACTCATTAATAAATATACTCAAAGAATTAAGCATAATAACACATAAAAACTCCCAAAATGCTCTAAATAATAGACAAATCAAATACTATTATGGGGTATAAAATGAGACTATCACCTTTATAGGCTTTTCAAAAGAAGATTGATACATCGGAAAAATAAAATGAATCTAGACTTAATAGCATACTAAATAAGGAAGAGTACAAAGATTGCAAATGATTGGCTGATGATAAAGATGCTCCAGCTGTATAGGACCGTTAGTTCCTTCTCCACACATGACAGCATACTATGTGGTCCTTATGATCCTATCCTTAAGGTAAAAACAGCTCAGCCAGAATAAGAGTCTTTTACTCACAGTAACTCTTCTCTTTTTAGTAGCTAGACTTCATTTTCAGAAATATTCCATTTGATAATAATCCATTTGATCAATACTCCCCCTCAAACTTAGACTTTGGAATCACCCAAAAAGTATAAGTTTGAAAAGATGAGTGCCCATTAGTATCACCTCATTAAAAACCTCAACACAGCCATATTGAGGAAAAGAGTATGACCTAATGAGCGAGGGACATTTGATCATGGATGAGTCAAGTCCACAAGTCCAAGTTTCTCACAAATGTGATTGGAAACCTTGATACTTGCGGCTTTGGTGAAGATGTCCGCGGGTTGATCTTCACTTCTAGTGTAGCATGGAAGAATCACTCCTTCTATCTTTTCTCGAACCTTGTGGCAATCTATCTCGATGTGCTTGGTCCTCCCATGGAACACAGAGTTGGTGGCAACGAGTATGGCAGCTTGATTGTCGCAATGAAATATAATAGGATGATCCTGCTCAATCCCGAAGTCTTTGAGAAGATTCTTCAACCAAGTCAATTCATTAGTGAGCTTCCTCATAGCTCTATACTCAGCTTCCGCACTTGAACAAGACACAACCTTCTGTTTCTTTGTCTTCTAAGTGACCAAGTTCCCACCAATGAATGTGCAGAAACCTATAGTAGACCTGCGATCACTCCTATCTCGTGCCCAATCTGCGTCACAATAACCCACAATTTCTGTGTTTCCATTCTTTCCCATCCAAATGCCTTGACCTGGAGACCCTTTGACGTACCTCAAGATCCTCTCAACCATTTTCCAATGATGAACAGCAGGCTCTTTCATATGTTGACTAACTTGATTAACCGCAAAGCACAAATCTGGTCGAGTGAGTGTAAGATAGATAAGCTTGCCCACGAGTCTTCTATAACGCCCGACATCTGCACACTTCTCTTCTTTATCTTTCTCCCCCTTTCCATTGACCTTGTAACCATCTTCATGAGGTGTCTTTGATGGCTTAGAACCAAGCTTTCCCGTCTCTTCCAATAGATCAAGGGCATACTTTCGTTGAGAGAGAAAGAGACCCTCATCCGTTCTATATATTTCAAGACCAAGGAAGTACTTTAATTCTCCAAGATCCTTGATGTCAAAAACCTTCTTTAAGAGTTCCTTTGCTGATTGTATACCCTCTTTATCATCTCCACTAACAATCAAGTCATCCACATAAACCAAGATCACAACAAGGCCGTAGGAGGTTTTGAGTGTAAAGAGGGTGTTATCGAAGTGAGACCTCTTAAAGCCATTATCCATCAATGTAGAGCTCAATTTATGATACCAAGCTCTTGGAGATTGCTTCAATCCATAAATGGCTTTCCTTAGCCTAAGAGCTTGTCCGGGTTTACACAAATCTTCAAGTCCAGGAGGCCGGTGGAACCATATACACTTCTTCTTTAAGTTCTCCTTGAAGAAACGCGTTTTTCACATCCATTTGCCACAAGTCCCATGATAGATTAGTAGGCAAAGAGAGAACAATTCTCACGGTGTTTAGTTTGGCTACTGGAGCAAATGTCTCCTTATAATCTTCACCATACGTTTGTGAGAATCCCCTAGCAACCAAGCGAGCTTTTTATCTTTCAATGTCCCCATTACTCTTGTATTTAAGGGTGAACACCCATTTAGATGTAACCGCTTTCTTTCCTTTGGGAAGATCCTCAACATCCCAAGTATGATTCCTATCCATTGCTCCCCATTCATCTTCAACTGCATCTACCCACACTTTCTTGTCTTTTGCCTGCCCATATGTAGTAGGAATCTGATTCTCTTCAATTTTCACAAGAAAAGCTTGGTGAGTTGCGGACAGAAGGTCAATGGAACACATATTTTGAATAGGGTGAGCCACCGCTTGATTATTGTAGTAGACTCTAGTGTCCTTCCATTTAGATGGGAATTTGAGCCTAGTACTTTTTCTCAAGGGCTGAATAGGTTCAACCTGTGTTCCTTCAACCATTTCCTCTTCCCCTTGTTGGCTATGCCCTTCTTGATTTTCTAAATCTTCTTGACTTGTATCTTGAAGTGGCTCTTTCTCTTGAGTTTGGAATGGTTCAGGAGCTGTTGTATCTTGTTGTTGTTTTCCATTATCATCTTGATTTGTTGGAGTAACAACTTGTTTTGAATCCCTAGGCTTTCCATTGTCCAAATGGTTTAGCAAAAATCGCAAACTTGAGGCCAAATCTGACGGTTTTGCAAGCTCCTCTAGACCGTCTCTTTCTTTCTTGTCATAATACCCTTGATCCTCTATGAATTTCACATCTCTGGAAAAAAAAGTCTTGTTTGTAGTAGGATCGAAACACTAGTACCCCTTTTGAGTAGTTGAGTATCCAAGAAAGATGCACCTAATGCTCTTTGCTTCCAGCTTGTTTCTTTGTTCTCCTGGAACATACACAAAGCACACACACCCAAACACACGTAAGTGGTTAATAAAGGGCTTAGTTTGATTCAATACCTCAAATGGAGAAGAGTTTTGTAAGACTCTTGTTGGAATCCGATTGATCAAGTAGCATGAGGTCAAAACTGCATCTCCCCAAAATCTCTTTGGAACATTGGCTTGAAACATCATGGCTCTTGCTACTTCCATTAAGTGTCGGTTCTTCCTCTCCGCCACTCCATTTTGTTGAGGTGTGTGTGGACAGCTAGTTTGGTGTAGTATTCCATGTTTACTCAAGTAATTTTTAAATCGTTGGCTTGTATATTCCCCTCCATTGTCCGATCTAAATACCTTTATTTTAGCATTGAATTGGTTAGTAACATAGTTGTGAAAGTTGATGAAATCATCATATACTCTATCTTTAGATGGAAGTAATGTTACCCATGTATATTTAGACTTTTCATCAATAAATGTCACAAAATATTTATGTCTATCTCTAGATATGCAAGGAGATGACCATACATCTGAATGCACTAAGTCAAAATAATGCTCATAGATAGTATTAGATTTCGGAAAGATAATGCGACAATGTTTACCAAGTATACAAGCTTCACAAGTAGAGTGATCAAAGTTTGCATTTGGTAACATCAAATTTAAAGCACGATAATGAGGATGGCCTAGTCTAGCATGCCACAATACACTTTTATTAGAAGAAATATTAGAATTAAAAGCTGAATTGAAAGCTAAAGAGTTCAGGTTTCTGGATGGTCCATCATTGATCACGTAGAGTTCATCCTCGGTTCCTCGTTTGCCCATGATTCTGCCATTCTCAATATCCTGAAACTTAACATCATTAGGGCTGAAAATCACATTGCAATTAAGATCATTAGTTGCTCTTTTAACTGAGATTAAGTTTGATTTAAACTTCGGAATATAAAAGGCATCACTTTTCTTGTTAAATAGATTCAACTTGCCGGTTCTTTCTATAGGTATTCCATTTCCATCGGCTATTCTAACATTTCCCACATTCCTATGATCTAAGTTCTCCAACAACTTAGCATTTCTAATCATGTGATGAGAGGCACCTGAATCTACCACAAGCTTATGATCACTATTTGCATTTAAATTAGACGTTAAGTAAGAGATACCGAATTTAGAGGCATAAGCCTTGATGAGTTCCTCCAAGTCGCTCTTCTTTACATACTCCATGTAAGGTTGTAAAGCCACATCCTTTCCATGACTTGATGAGGCCTCAGCATTCTCCTCCCCTTGAGCAACATTGACTTTGGAATCCCTTTGATCCTTGAATTTAGCTGGCTTGAGATGAGGATGAAGGATCCAACACTTGTCTTTGGAGTGCCCTTTCTTGTGACAATGCTCACATACCAAAGATTTCCTATCCATAGGTTTGAAGACTCCTTTGCTTGCTGTGGGCATATCTGTTTTCCCATCAAACAGTGCCATCGATCCTTCCTCCTTTTGAATCCGTGAACAGACCTCTTCAAAACTTGGGAGCTTAGACTCTCTCAAGATGGACTTAATAACCTCATTATAGCTTGAATTCAAATTCAACAACAGCCCAAATATCTTATCTTGTTCTTTTCTCTCATTGAGAACCTTCGGATCAATTGAGCTTGGTCTCAAAGTGTCTAACTCACTCCACAAGGACTGAAACTTCCCAAGATATTTCTTGAAGTCCAAATCCTCTTGATTCAACTCATTGATGGCCTTTTTAACCTCATATATGCGGCTGAGGTTAGACACATTACCATACACTCGTTTGAGAGTGTCCCAAAGAGACTTTGTCGTCTCACAATATGAGTAAGCTTCCAAGATTGAGGAGTCCAAGCTACTTTGAAGAAACCACAGCACTAATTGATCCTCTTGGAACCACTTAGCCTCCTCTTTCTTTGTAGTTTCATCTCTTTTACTTGAAACTTCTTCTTCATTCACAACTTTTTCCTCTAAGATGTGATCCCATAACCCTTTACCACAAATTGAGGTTTTGATGGTTCTAGACCACAATGTGTAACTAGAACCTTTTAGCATAACTGAAATCACTGTTGGCTTTAAACCAGTCCCATTTTGTATCATTTCCTCCATTATGATGTTTAAACCGTGAAAAAAAGATGTAAACTTTGCTTATTCAACCTTAGACTATGATCTGACCTTGATGAAAGGAAGGAAGTAACTACCTTTTGATGGAGAAAAAAAACTGATTCTGTCCACCAATAAGAACTCAGCTTGCTTGATGAACGAGAAAGGAGCTGATGAGATCTGAGATAGAGGAGCAACCTTTGAAAACTTGAATCTTGTTGTAGAACCTCACAGATTTAAGTGAAGCAGCCTCCTTTGTTGAAGAAAAGAACCCAAAAAAAAATTCAGAATCTTTAAGAATAAGTAACCAATGCTTTGATACCATGATAAATTTTATAGATTAAGAACAGATTAAGAACATCATTCATGGAGGATTGAATATCATGATTCGAAAATAGAGAGAAGAATAGGCTGAATATTTTATTGATGAACAAGAGTTAGCCTTTATAGGCTTTTCAAAAGAAGATTGATACAGAGGAAAAATAAAATGAATCTAGACTTAATAGCATACTAAATAAGGAAGAGTACAAAGATTACCAATGATTGGCTGATGATAAAGATGCTCCAGCTGTATAGGACCGTTGGTTCCTTCTCCACACATGCCAGCATACTATGTGGTCCTTATGATCCTATCCTTAAGGTAAAAACAGCTAAGCCAGAATAAGAGTCTTTTACTCACAGTAACTCTTCTCTTTTTAGTAGCTAGACTTCAATTTCAGAAAAATTCCCTTTGATAATAATCCATTTGATCAATAAAACTTTCACAGACTCTATCACCTCGTACAACTCATGTCAGTGGTTCAGGAGGAGGCTGTATCCTTGGCACCATTCTAATTGACCCTTCATTGTCAATCGTCACCTGACCTGCTCGAAATCCGTGCAACTCTCCTCGTCCCGTGCTCTTAGCCGATGTCATGTCCTTGCTACCCAAACTCATTCTTCCTCCAAAAAACGAGAACCAATCAGGTCGCCTATTGCCTGGGATCAAAATGAAAGGAAATTCCGTAACAGACCAAACGTTCGACAGCAACCGAGCACTAATCCTAACGATGCAAGCCAAACAAGAACACACACATCGAACAAAAATGGCCGGAACCCACGATCGGAATTTATCGCCGCCGGAGAAAAAGGCTCTAGCGGCTAGGAAGCCCTAGAGAAAGAACGGCGTTGAAGACCTAGCGCACTCAGTATACGCTATATGGATTCCAAATTGATGATTTTTCTTTTAAGCAATTCAACAATTTTGTTAGAAATTCTTTTAACATATAAATTTAGCTAGATATGAATAAATACATTACAGTAATATTATTTGTCCTTATTATTATTATTTGTTAATTTAGTGCATACAAATAGTTTAGGATAACATATTAAAATCATATCCAAAACAAAAAGAAAAATAAAAAAAAATAAGTAAACTAAACGTATTTGATGTCCTTGTTTGTGGTAACATTAATATTTAAGTACATTTTTCATTTTCTACACAACTTTTCTTATTAATTCCATTTATTAATCAAAATGGAATTTTTACTTATAACTCCATTTATTAATCAAAATATCATCATTCTAAATAAACTTATTAATTCTTGAAAACAATGTTTAAAATACTTAATATTTGTGTTAATACATTTTTATATATTTTTTTAAATCATAAAAAAAGGTTTAAGTAGTTGTACTAATTAAATTAATAAAAATAATTGATGTCCTTAAAAGTAATTTAACAGGTTATCAGCTAATTGTAAGCAGCCATTTAACTAAACACCATCTTACAAACTACTAATTCTACCAGCTGATCAAAACAGCCAACAGAATCTGTTGTCATTAATCAGCTAACACAATCAGCCCGCAGCCAACAGTCAATAACCATTTGTCAAACACCCCCAATATCTTCAAGATATTAAGCATGTTTGGTGATATTCAAATCAGCTCTATTGCCTGATTCTGCTAATTTATGAAAAATATATTTAAAATATATTTTATTAATAAAATAAAGAAAAAAATTATATGACAAAGAGCTAAAATGATTCCGTACTGTAACTTCAGCCAATAAACCCAGAAAAGTAACTTCAGCTAAAATAATTTTTGTTATTAATACACAATTCAGGGTGAAATCAAGAGTTACGTGTTTGGAGAAAAAGTTGATTAAAAAGTCTGATAAGCAAAAAAACAGAGTCGCCAAATGGGCTCTAATAAGTTTGTTGTTGATCATCTTGTTGTTGTTGATTTACCGGCCTCCTTTGGTGATCTCATTGCAGTACACCTAACATGGATTCGACCTTGCATCTGAATGTCTAAGCACTGCCATTGGACTTTTTTCCGGAAGGTTTAACTTTTGATAAACTTTAGGTCAAGACTATGTTTGGCATAACGAGCTGAAGCTGAATTATAGACCATTGTCTGAAGTTGAACTTTGAAGTTCTGAACCTGAACTTCTAACTGAATGAAGTAGACCGTTTGGCAAAAAGAGCTGAAAAATTGTCCGGATAATATGAAATGACATTAAAGAGCCTATGAATAATTGATACAATAAATATTTATTATAATGAGTTTTATATTTTAATAAATATTAAGATTGTAGTACATATTTATATGTGTGATATGAGAAAATATGGTGCATTGAATAAAAAAATAACATTTCGGTATATGAAAAAATAAAAAATATAAAAATTTAAACAAGATCATCTTGAAGGATAGTTTTAACAAAAGCATCGAAATTATTCTAGCAAAATCATTAATGGATCACAGCTAATAAGGATCAACAATTATGATGTTTTTACTTGGACGGCAATTTGTTCCAGACCAGACCAGACCATATCAGTCCAGACCAGACCAGACCAGTTCAGACCAGACTAGACCAGACTTGGATAGTTATAAAAATACAAAGAAACCAGACCTTAACAGACCAGACCAGACCAGATCAGACCAGACCAGACCAGCAAATTACAGTCCAAGTAAAAACATCCTTACTTGTTCTATAACGGAACACTTCTAGTAAGGTTCTGCATATCCAGTGGTTTATTTGTGATAACTTAATTGAAATTGAAACCGAAGGCTTGGGATGAAGAACGGAAGAGACTAGGAGAAAGAGAGATGTGTCCTTTTGTTAACAGCTATGTTCGCATGGAAGATTTGGGATGAAGAACGGAAGAGATATCAGACGAGGAACCATGGCAAAGCAAGGATTTTTAGGTATGAGCGGGTATTATATCATCGACTTTTTAGAAACGTTAGGTCCCCAAACGTTTGAATCTAGCCAATTTTTTTCAACTTCAGCTGAGTGTAGTCGTTTATCCAAACGGGACTACTAATAAAATTATAGACTGAATTTAGGAAATTTCAGCCCATTATGGGCTGAATTGTCATGCCAAACATAGCCCAAGTTTATTATGAAAGAGCATCGCATTTAGTACCTTGGGTCTCATGAGCATGGCCCTATGACCCTATCAATTCCACATTGATTGTGCATTCCTCCTCTTCGACCGGAGCTGAAAAACTTCTTCTTCACTTGATGGGGCCTCTCATGAACAGCAGGGACGTTGCGGGCAAAGAGGCCGTGGAGGCCGAGGGCGCGATCGTGGTTAATAGGCACTCCTCAATCTTGGTACGACTATGGCCCTTCTCCCGCTTATGGACCTGATGCACACTCAGGGGGTGCATCAGCTGCGGACATTCTTAGGGCTCGAGGATCTCCTTCTGTTGAAGGGACCTCTTCATTTTCTACATTTGTTCTTGGGGCTCGATATATTTCCCTCCCATTTTGTTCAACCCCTGCACCTTCCCTACTTTTTCTGTCTATTAAAATTAAGATGTGTTATGTTACCCGAACTCTTGTACTTTTGCACATATGACTCCTCACGAAGGTATTTTGTGAAATGAATCTACTTATTCGGATCTCATAGTATTATACGAAGTACTTGCCAATGGTACCAAACTTCATGCTTAATTATGTGTCATTAAGAGCCCGTTTGGTAGCACGAAAATCGGCTGTTTTGGCTGATTCTGCTGAAATTTATGAAATTCTGATTCAAGCTGCATTGGCTGATTCTGCTGATTTAAGAAAGAAATATTTTTAAAATATATTTTATTAATAAAATTAAGAAAAAAATATATGTAAAAATAGCTAAAATGGTCATCTACAATAACTTCAGCCAATACAGCCAGAAAAGTAACCTCAACCTTACTTTTTCTGCTTATTACACAATTCGGCGCGAGAAAGCAAAAGTTACATGTTTGGTGAAAAAGTTAACCGATAAGTCTGATAAGCCAAAAAACAGTGTTACCAAACGGCCTCTAAATTCATTTCATCCTGCTCTTCATTCTTTTTTTACTTCTTGTTTGGTTGCGTTATCTCTGCTCATAAGGCGCATGAATCTTTTTCCTTCAGAATCTTTTTTTACAATACTTATTATCCTTCATTTTTAATTAATTATGATGTTTGACGGTCTCTGATTTCATTCAATTTTGATTTTAAATATTATGTATAATACTCCGTATATCTTATTGATGATTTTATTCATTTTACGAAGTCACACGACAGTTAAATACAAATAAGGGGACCGTAGCCTCCAATAAATATTTCATGGTGTCACATAAACTATTGAGAAAAAACTCGTCCACACAATTGCCCCAATTAGAACCGTTAAGACTAGGGGTGTTAAATGTTGAAAATTGTTTGAATTGACAAAGTGTTATATTAAAAAAGAGTTCATACCGGAACTCACCAATTAGAACTCACCCACACCGATCCATGACCATGGTGTGGGCCCCTTACGAAAAATGCTTGGTCGTGAGGAGGGGTGTTAAGTGTCCCACACTGGAAAAGTTTGGATGAACAAAGTGTTATATTAAGATGTGAGCTACTCCTCCTATCAGGTTGACCTTTTAGTATGGAACCTCGGGTCTTAACATGGTATTAGAGCCAATTCCGGTTGTGGTTTGGCGGCTTGTTAATTAGCACCTATGATTACGGGTAGCTTGTTAAGGGTCTGTTTGGCCCATTTATGCACCCCGATATTGTCCAGCGCATGCCCGAGTGGGCGTGTTAGAGTATTTGTCCCACACCGGAAAGCTATAAAACAATAAATCACTATATAAGAATTTGACCTACTCCTCCTATAAGATTGACATTTTAGGATGAAAACTCTAGTGTTAACCAGAACCTAGCTGCTCAACCTAATTGTAGAAGTAACGAATTTTAGATTTTCATCATAGGCTAATACGAACGTTACAATTGGCACCAATTGTTCTTTTCAATCTCCAAACAAATTAAATCATTTGTGTTGTGAGAAGTGTAAATGTCAAAAAATAATATCTACCGAGAAACGCATTATTTTATTATCTAGATTTTAGTATGTTAACCTAGATGTAATAAATTATCAAAATAATTTATCCTAATTATAAAAATCTTAGTAATTAGTACAACAATAATAGTAGTGGATCAAAATTAATTTAGTAACGATTAAAGTTTAGAATTTACTAATGTAAATAACACTTTTTTATCCCAAAGTCTTTACCTTTGACTTTGCAGATTGTCCCGCTGCAACTATCTATTGTTGGGTTTTTTACAAGAATATTACTACAATAAAACTTATTTACATAAATATGACTATTCATTACTATAACGTAGTGATGTAGTAACTAAAGTTTAAAAGTTGAACATGAATTACTATGATTTCATTACTACTCTAGTAACTAATCATATTTTTGTAAACCATCTTTATTTTGGTCATATTTATGCAATTATTTCTATTTTATAACTATGCAAGTCTGACTTTTCTTATACTCCATATTTTTTTATGTTGTAAATGCATGTTATGACTTAATATGTGTTTTTAGAATTTAAATGTAATGGATCAATGCATTTTTAGATGGTGCGTAATATACTAAAGTTAATTAATTCTATGATTTATAAACATAAATCTATTTCAAACCTTTTGAAATAAACACTAACACACACATATTAAAAATTATACTTATAATGTGTGAAATAGGTTGATAATTGTATATATCATAGTCAAACAACTCTAATTTTATTCTTCAAATTGAATACATAATTATTTGTATTGTATTTGAAAGACATTTGAACCAAAAAATTGATTTGTATTCGTATTTATATTCTGGTTTATTACAAATAGGCTTGGAATTTGTATGCAAAAGTGTGTATATAGGCTACACTTTGAGGATATTTGTATCTTTTAAAAGTTATTACTCCCTCCGTCCCTAATTTATCTTCCAAATAGGTTTGACACACAGTTTAATATAGTGTGTATTGTGTGGTGGAGAGTGTGCAGATGAGAGAGAAATGTGTAAGAATTGATTTGAACCACAAATTCTGGCCAAAAAGGGAAAGTGGAAGTTTATTTAGGGACGAAGGGAGTATAGTGTTATTACTATTATTACTGATATTCTTAATTGTATTTGATAACAACTCGAATCAAATTTAATATTCTTATTTGTATTTGAATTTTCCGAATTCGAATCATCTTATATGAATTCGAATCGCGAATCGAGTACAAATTATTTGATTTGTTTACAACCGTATCCTGACATGGAGGTGGTTCTAGGTATGGGCGAGCTACGAAAGCATTTCTATAAAACTCTTCCTGCCATGGATGTGATTCTACACATGGACGAGCTGCTATAATATGGACTAAAAGGGAGTTGAAAAGCAACTTTACACCAAGTGACACAACCGCATGCCCCGGGTGATAGACTAGTTAGAAAGATATTTTCCTGCTTTGAAAATAGTAGAAAGAGAATCGGTGATCATTTTGTAGTGACTTTATAGAAAGAGATTTATTTGAAAGGGAATGTAAGGCATAATTTAAAGAGAAAAGGGGCAAATAAGCCCTCGAACTATTTGAGCATTTGCGATCAAGCCCCTGAACCGGAGGATTTGCAAGTGCACCTCTCAACTCATTGAAAATCAAGCAATCAGGTCCTTTTTTACCTACTAGTGCCGGTAGTTTCTGATCTCCTTACCTGCACCAACAGGTAAAAAAGGACCTGATTGCTTGATTTTCAATGAGTTGAGGGTGTATTTGCAAGTCTTCCGGTTCAGGGGCCTGATTGCAAAATTGCAAATAGTTCGAGGGCTTATTTGCCTCTTTTCTCTAATTTAAATTGTAGTAGATGCCTTCCAAAAGATGAAAAGTGAATGAGAGCAATTCTGATATACTATTGTACTATATTACGTCGGAGTTGTTTATATCAATTATATGTATTGTAATATAATTTTCCTAATTTGAAAAAAATTATTGTGTAGTCAAAGATTTTTTTACTATTATCTCTAATGTATGTTATTAAGTTTTTTCTTTTGTCTAGATATATGTACTTCTTTTATTATCCTACCTCCAGTACTTTGTTTTTATGGATCCGCCATTGCCTAATTTTGCCTATGCATCGTAAGGATGACATTTTTTCTCATTTCAATCATTTTAAAATAATAGTAGAAAACTAATTTGACAAAAAAAATAAAGATTTGGGTATAACTTTGTGGTTAGGACAAGAGTATTATTACTACAAATTAATTAATGGACAAACAAGATACCTTTTTCTAAGTTTTCGAAAAATAGACAAAAAGAGACTAAGAGCCCGTTTGGTAGCACGAAAATCGGCTGTTTTGACCGATTCTGTTGAAATTTATGAAATTCTGGCTGAAGTGGCTGTTTTGGCTGATTCTGCTGATTCAAGAAAAAAATATTTTAAAAATATATTTTATTAATAAATTATAGAAAAAATTACATGTAAAAATAGCTAAAATAGTCCTCTACAGTAACTTCAGCCAATACAGCCAGAAAAGTAACTCCAACCTTACTTTTTCTGCTTATTACACAATTTATCACACAAAAGTAAAAGTTACGTGTTTGGTGAAAAAACTGGCTGATAAGCCTGATAAGCCGAAAAAAGAGGTCTCCAAACGGGCTCTAAGAGATTATTATACATTTACCAAAACAATCCACCTAGTGCTACGGTAACGCCACAGTGACCAATGATCCGACAACTGCCACCATTGATCATAATGCCCATCGGCACCCCTGGTCAAAGTGACCACACTTTCACTGCCACCACCGATCACAGTGACCACCCGTTCACAATGATCAGAAAAGGTCAGTTACGGTTAAAACCATCTAGTGATCTATTTTTCAACCAAAACTGCCATGTGACACAATCGCCTACCGCCGCGACCCCGTCAGCACCGCTACTTCATAGCCATGATCATGGCCACACACACCACCTACTTCTCCTTCCTTTTCTCAACCAAATAGCTCAAACTCCTCAGCCCCAACCCCCCTCCCATATTCTCCATCCCCGCCTTCGGTCCTGCCTCAGCCCTCCTCACCAACTCCTGCTCCAATCAACTATGCTCCGACCAGTTCTGACTTGCCCACCCCTTACTTTGACCACCAGCCACCGTAACCCTAGCCACCACCCTCCTCCACATCTAATTGCTTGCAAGTCGCCCTCTCATATCTAAGCGCCCATACATTTGTTTGTCATCCACCTATCGCAACACCGTTGTAACCCTAGTCACCGTCCTCTCGATCACCTGGTTGCTTGTTGGTCGTCGCTGAACTGAAAATGATCGAGAGCATGGAGAAGACAACTTTGACAAATAGAGGCGGACTTTGAGCGACAAACCTCGGCCTTGGGACAACGAGAGGCAAACTATCTGAACGGAGAGGCGAGGCGGGGTCATGACCTGGACGGATAGGCAATGCAAAGAGTCTGGCAATGTGGAACGACTTAGGATAGGAGGACGGGAATCTTGGGGCGACGAGGAGGATGGCGGTGTGGTAACGATGACTTAGCGGTGGCGACGTGAGAGGAAGATGGCGGGGTATGGCAGCGGCGACGTAGTTTGATAGCAATAGGCAAAGGAGAGAAGACGCATAGAGTAAGGTTGGTCTCTATATACTTTATTACGTGGGTTTATTGATAGTTTTATTTGTTTTACATGGTTATATCTTATTTTAAGGAATTGTTTCTCATTTTAATCATTTTAAATTCATGGTCGAAATTCTACTTGACCACAAAATAAAGATTTGGATATTACACTTGGTTCCTAGCCACGTAATTGCAAATTCTGTGTATGCTATGTGTAAATTAAATCAAGAATTATTGCATGATGGTATGATACAAGTATGCCACTTCTTAGTACTTGTATTTAATTTCCATGAAAAATAAATAATGGATCAGCCGATCAGGTGAAAGTAGGAATAAAATGATGAACTAAGTTTAGCGAAAGAAAACAAACAAAATGGAACCTGAAGGAGGAGAGCACAAGCCCTTTCATACACAAAAAGAAATTTGGGGTAGTTTGGGACATAATAAAAGATTTTTTTTATCTGAAACTAAAAAAGAAATTTTCAGATAAATTATACTAGTACTTCGTATATATAGATTTCCATTCATAAAATACAAACATTTTTTTTAAAATTGGGGTAGTTTGGGACCGACCAAGCCCTTCACTACTCCCATGTACATGATTGATGCTACTCATGAATTCATGATCCAAACTACAGTTATTGAAGAAAATAAGATCAGAGTAGGTTGGCCTAATTTACTCTGTTGATAAGGATCCATATTAATTCCCGACAAATTACATTAAGATGCAGATTTACTCACTAGAGAGTTATAGGATTATTGTGAATATGTGATTATAACGCAATTTAAGAAACCGTCAACTGGATTAGAGTAAATTACGAGATTAGTGAATAGTGAGCACTCCAACATACTCTATAGTGAAATTAAGAACATATGAATTTAGTGATTTGTGCGCAAACTTCTTAAACAATAATTAATACTCCCAAGTCCCAATATACATTGTGATTTGTGAACAAATCTTTCTCCAAGTAAAATTGATGATTTCAGAACAAAATGAAATAAATCACGAAGGTATCCAAGACAAAATAGTACCTATAATATTCATCATAACAAATATGATGGAAATTAAGACCAAGGAATAGATGAAAACAGGATCGATATCTCCATTCAACAGTCTGAATATATATGATCGAAATTTAGAAGATCAATCCAAAAGCCACAGCTACCAGCGGTGCCAAAGCGGCAGGAACGAAACCGGCAGCACCGGAGGAAGGCGCAGGAGCGGGTGCTTCACCGGCGGCGGCGTTTTGGACGGCGGACAGAGCCACCAAAATCATCAGGATCGCGGCGAGGAAAAGCTTCATGTTGATTGCTGCCATTGCTGATAGAAGATAGAAATCGGTGTAGAGAATGGATTGGTTAGGGTTATATGGCAGAGTCTTCGATTGGGAGCTTATATAGGAATGAAACGGATCAAAGGAGGGCATCGCGGGCAGTCCTGCCCTAGAATGCCGTTACTTCCTTAACGTTACTGCCCGGACTGACCGTTCGCTGAATTCGCTTGAACAGGGTGTCCGCCCCTTTGCCTTAGCTGGGTGTTAAACAGCTGTCGCCAATCGTTTTCACTTTTAGCCATTAATTAATTAATTAATTATGTTGTGATCTAATCATAATCATTACTTACGAATATTCCCCTTTTTTATGAAACTGATTTAATTGGTTTTTTATGTGAATGAATTATAATTTCTTGACTCATTTGATATGATATAATGTGAGAATCGGTTTGATCCGGGTACATAAATATTTATTCATTTGCATTCAAAACTTTAAGGAAAAATTGACAAGAATAATCTCACTTTTCACTGTTATTCTCATAATAATCTCATATTTGTGTAATTCAAGAATAATCCCACTTTTGTACCTTATCTTCTTTCATTGGACCCTGACCTATTAATGACCTACAAAGGTGGGATTATTTATATAAGATTTTCAAAGAAAGGGTGTAATGAAAGAAAATGAGGTGCAAATGTGAAATTATTCTGGGATTACGTAAAGGTGAGATTATTATGAGAAGACCCGTAACAGGTGAGATTATTTTTATCATTTTTTCCAAACTTTAAAAGTTAGGTACCGTCTAATTTGATTTAATCTGATCTTCTTCAATTCTTGTCTAATGTAGTTGATTTAATTGAAACCAATCTAATTAAAAGTATCTTTTGTGAGCCACCTAAATGGGCACTTAAAATTGAACAAATACTGTAATAGTAGTACTCCGTAATAGACTAGAAAGTCTAGCAAAGAAACTCTCATAACTCCAAAATGCTCAATGAAACATATTAACATGCTCACTTAATATTTTATAATTTTGTGCTGTACATTTAAAAGTTGGGTCACGATTTGATTCGATCAACTTTACTGCGTAATGGGTTAACGAAATTAAAGTTTGATGGATCAAGGCAATAAGAAATCTTAAAAATACTTTGTATTAATTACAAAGCCGGCTTTGGGGGCAGTTCACCCAGGCAACTGCCTAGGGCCTCCCAAGCCAAAGGGGCCTCAAAATAATTGTTAGTACTCTGTATTACTTTGGACTACGTAATTGTATAATAATTAATTAATTAATTATCTGAACTCCACCGCTTCACACATCCGCAGAATTGCTGGGTTTCAGATCCATGTCGCCGACTCACTGTCAGCCGTTGGTAAATCCAAAGCAGTGATGATGCGAAGCAAAAGCAAGCAAGCAGGAACCGCCTTCTCATCCGAACTGTGAGTTTCTTGCTCATTGACTTCTCTATTCTGTCCTAACCTTATCCTCTAGTATCTAAATAAATAGTGAAATAGAATCAAATTGGACATTTGGTCTAATCTCTAGCAGTTTCTAAAGTCTGAAGCACTAAAGATTAAGCCTAAAGGCCGGAAGCGGCAAAGTGGCAAACTAGCAGTAAAGGCAATTTGTCAATTCCTACCTTGAGAGTCTATTGAGGTCAATTCAATTCCTATTTAAGGTCAATTCCTAATTCCTAAATTATTATTTAAAACTTATTGGATTTATATTGCTATTTGCTATATTGATATTGACATATTGTATGTATTGGATCATTGTATTGAGAAGTTTTACGTTTTTGTTGTTAATTAGTTTGTTTGTGATTTTTGTATTACCTATAAGGGAGTGTTTGCAATTGCTTCAACTTTAAAAAAGTGATTTTTAAAGTGATTTTTGGAAAAGTGATTAATAGTAAAAGTTGGTAGTGTTTGAGAAAAAAGTGATTCTGGAAAAGTAAAAGTTGATAGTGTTTGGTAAAATAAGTACTCTTTGTGTAATAGAAAAAGTGAGAAGCAGTTTAAAGCACCCTTCTACCTGCTTCCAGCTTTTAGCTTTTAAGTGATTAATTTAAGCAGAAACTGTCATTTGAAAACACTCTTTTTAACTTTTTTTAAGTCAAAAGCTGAAAAGCGCTTTTTTTAAGCAAATCCAAACACTCCTTAAATATGCAGGTATTGTGATGACGGCCAATAGTGTATTTTATATATGATTGCATTTAAACACTTATCATTTCGAATACTAAAACATTATATCTAGCACTTTGAATGTGTATTTTATAGTGTATTTTTATTCAATTTATCTCATCTTCAATATGGTTCAGCCTAGGGCCTCTCATTTCCTCAAGCCGCCCCTGATTAATTACATATCATAGTAATGTAAATATAGTCATCATTTTCATACGGAGTAATAAGTTAACAATTTCCAACTCCATACATGTCCAAACACACCTAACACACCAACTTTAGACCTATCTTAATTTGTTATAGTGCTATTTTGCGCAACCTTCATCAAGGTGAACCGACCTTTGAAATTTAAAGTACACTCTGGACGACTAAATTTACTACTCAATATTGATTTGTACTTTTTAAATGAAATGATTCAAAAACAATTGGTATGAATGCATGGATGCCAGCAGTGGCGGACCTATAGTAGTTCAAGAGTGTTTATGTGAACTCTCAAAAAATTTAACTAGTAATGTAAAAATACATGTATATGAATGTTAGTGTTAAAATTTATATATGTATATGAACATCCAAAACTTATAAAATAAATTTGAACGTTCAAACTTAATCTCCAAGATCCGCCACCGATGGATGGTAACTAGATCGGGTTCTGTTGTTTTAAGCAGGCATTGTGAAATGGTCAAAGAAAGCAGGTGTTTCGATAATTCGATGGCTCTGTTCATTCAAAATGGTAGCAGGCTAGCCGTTTAGCACATCATTTGTGGCCTAAATATTATGGAAAAAATATTTATACATCTCATTTGTATATGTTTTGTGTACTCTTCTTACATTTTTTTCAGTATCAGAAGTAAAGTATCAAACAAATGTAAAACTTGATTATCTGTAACACATACAAGTTATACGGAGGTGTACCAAACGTGTGAAGTGTAAACATGACTTACACCGAAATTTACTACTTTGTACAATCATTCACATCAATTTCGTATTTTATGTCAACTTGTATTGAGTACTCATCCTCTTGATGTGCCCATTATTCACATACGCTTTGGAATCTCCCTTGAGTCCCTTCAACCTACAATTAAATGATCTCATTCTACCATTTTCTCATACCATTATATTTCATTTCTATAAATACACGGTCTTACTAACATTGAACTTACACTATTAATCTTTTCTTGATATTGTAATCATAGTCTTTATTTACTAAAAGCTCAAACATATATGATGCATTCGCGTGTCTCGTAGATTGTGGAAATCCCTTGGTGAACATGATCAAATAAGATGCTCATAGTCATCAACCTCAAAAACTTTTTATCAGTTGATTATTTCGACCACACCAAATTGGCCGGTGATGAGATATTAAAAATCAATTAGCACAAGATTCAAAATTAGTTACATAAATACAAAACATAATGATATATAATGTCAACATAAGTGGGGGTGGTCCAATTGATCACACTACACATTCAAGCATCATTGTGTTAAGACACGGGGTTCCATCCTAAAAGGTCAACTTGATAGGAGGAGTAGCCCAAGTGTTAATATAACATTTTGTTCATACAAACTTTTCCAGTGTGGGACATTTAACACCCCTCCTCACGACCAGACACTTTGTCTGGATCGTGTCATCATTCATTTTTTTCATCGGTCCGTTTTTTTCATCCGGCCGTAATTGTCATTTTTCCTATAATCGTGTCATCATTTTTCATAAGGGGCCCCACACCATGGATCGTTTTGACTCCGATACCATGTTAAGACACGAGATTCCATCCTAAAAGGTCAACCTAATAGGAGGAGTAGTCAAGTGTTAATATAACATTTTGTTCATCCAAACTTTTCTGATGTGGGACATTTAACACATTGTGTGGAGTTGTTGCCTTTAAATTACCAAGAAGTAAAATTAAGGAACTTTTCATGTTTATAACCATTCAGCATCCTGAGCTAGTTCAAATGGTCTATTAAAAAGCATTTCATCTTGCGCGTAAAAATAATGCAAGGGTTACTTTCTTATTGAGAGCCTAAATGTGTTAATTGACCAGTTAGCCGTAGCTTTCTCTAAAACTATGGTCGGAGCCCTAAACTTGACTAATAAGGCTAGAGCAGTTCTTTACGGAGTATTTTTTTTATAGCCACGGTAATTATTGAGTACGAAATTCTACATTCGAGATGACATATTCAATGTATGATAAAAAAAAAAAATACTACTCCCTCCATCCCGTAAAGATATTCCCGGTTTGACCTACACACATATTTAGAAAATAAATTTGACTTTACTGTTTAGACACTGTTTGGAACTGTTTAGACAATGTTTGGCACTGTTTAGACACTGTTTGACACTGTTTTGATGTAGGATAACTTTCCATTTGGGAAAAAGGGAACTTCTTTTTGAAACATCCAAAAAATGAAAGTGGGAACATCTTTGCGGGACGGAGGGAGTACTTACTACTAGTACGTAATTGAGTACCAAACAAAGCCGGCTTTGGGGGCAGTTCACCCAGGCAACTGCCTAGGGCCTCCCAAGCCAAAGGGGCCTCAAAATAATTGTTAGTACTCTGTATTACTTTGGACTACGTAATTGTATAATAATTAATTAATTAATTATCTGAACTCCACCGCTTCACACATCCGCAGAATTGCTGGGTTTCAGATCCATGTCGCCGACTCACTGTCAGCCGTTGGTAAATCCAAAGCAGTGATGATGCGAAGCAAAAGCAAGCAAGCAGGAACCGCCTTCTCATCCGAACTGTGAGTTTCTTGCTCATTGACTTCTCTATTCTGTCCTAACCTTATCCTCTAGTATCTAAATAAATAGTGAAATAGAATCAAATTGGACATTTGGTCTAATCTCTAGCAGTTTCTAAAGTCTGAAGCACTAAAGATTAAGCCTAAAGGCCGGAAGCGGCAAAGTGGCAAACTAGCAGTAAAGGCAATTTGTCAATTCCTACCTTGAGAGTCTATTGAGGTCAATTCAATTCCTATTTAAGGTCAATTCCTAATTCCTAAATTATTATTTAAAACTTATTGGATTTATATTGCTATTTGCTATATTGATATTGACATATTGTATGTATTGGATCATTGTATTGAGAAGTTTTACGTTTTTGTTGTTAATTAGTTTGTTTGTGATTTTTGTATTACCTATAAGGGAGTGTTTGCAATTGCTTCAACTTTAAAAAAGTGATTTTTAAAGTGATTTTTGGAAAAGTGATTAATAGTAAAAGTTGGTAGTGTTTGAGAAAAAAGTGATTCTGGAAAAGTAAAAGTTGATAGTGTTTGGTAAAATAAGTACTCTTTGTGTAATAGAAAAAGTGAGAAGCAGTTTAAAGCACCCTTCTAC
The DNA here is from genome assembly GCA_945859915.1 of Cuscuta epithymum. Taxonomy (NCBI): domain Eukaryota; kingdom Viridiplantae; phylum Streptophyta; class Magnoliopsida; order Solanales; family Convolvulaceae; genus Cuscuta; species Cuscuta epithymum. The sequence continues at coordinate 422,524 of CAMAPF010000103.1, forward strand.
CTGCTTCCAGCTTTTAGCTTTTAAGTGATTAATTTAAGCAGAAGCTGTCATTTGAAAACACTCTTTTTAACTTTTTTTAAGTCAAAAGCTGAAAAGCGCTTTTTTTAAGCAAATCCAAACACTCCTTAAATATGCAGGTATTGTGATGACGGCCAATAGTGTATTTTATATATGATTGCATTTAAACACTTATCATTTCGAATACTAAAACATTATATCTAGCACTTTGAATGTGTATTTTATAGTGTATTTTTATTCAATTTATCTCATCTTCAATATGGTTCAGGCTAGGGCCTCTCATTTCCTCAAGCCGCCCCTGGTACCAAACATTTACCATTGTCGTACGATTAATGTCCTTGGTCTGAACACTTTATTGTGCGTACAAAGTACGGAGTACGAATCAATATACGATACCTTTATATGATCTTCCAAAGTCATTCTTATCATTTTCTTTCTTCTATTTTCAAAAAGGAAGATAACATTTAAAAAATCTATAACCAGTTACGTTTCTCCCGCAATAAGGGGGCATCTTCTTATCTGGAGAGGAAAATCGGTGTAATTTGACAATGTGCTATATTTTTCCCGCAAAGAAAATCATTTTGTTTATTACACTAGTTTTAACCTCGACGTGACAAAGTGTCAAAGTCTATATTTTATTATGCTTATGAATGATTGAAAATCGATTAGCATTAGATTCAAAAGTAATTACATAAAATTTACTCAAATAAAAGTAGTAACTTATATTATAACTTATATTAGATTCAAATGGTTAATTAAAAGTATTTAGTCGCACAAACTATATTGGGAAACAAAAACACGATTAACTACGTAAATGCATCGCAGTTCATTTTCGTAAATATATAGTAATTACAATTAATTATTTTTATTAATAAAAACATTCGTTGTGAACTTGTTGTGACCTTGCTTGGGATCATATTATTCTCTTAGCTTCATGCAATGTTCTAAAAGGCGCTAGGCGCTAGTCGGGCGTCACCCCAGCGCCTAGCGCCTAGGCGGCTAGGCGGACGCCTAGTCGAGGACTAGTCGGAGACACAAAAATTGCATTTTTATCTATATTTTTGCATAAATATAATAAGTAATATTGTATTTTTGTGTGTATAAAATACATATATACATATACATTAACAAACATGAAAGATAGAATTATCACATTTAATCATACGTAGTATATGATAACTTATCACTCAACTTCATTATGGTATATATATAAATAATGATAAAATTTAGGTATATATACCAACATATATAGTTTTATCTTAATTTACAACTTCATTTCTTTATATCCATGGCTAAAGTTAAAGTACATATATCGCTTAAAAAATTAAAATTAAAAAGTAAAGTAATGTTTGGCAAATCTAGTGGCCTAGGCGGCCGATTAGGCGCTCTAGGTGGGCAACTAGGCGCCATAGGCGGCCGATTAATTCAACTAGACGGCAAACCAATTAGTCGGAGCGCCTAGACGAAAATCGGGGCGCCCGACCCCTGCCTAGCGCTTAGGCGGGGACTAGTCAGGCGCCTAGAACGATTTTTAGAACAGAGGCTTCATGTAATCAATTATAGATTATTATACACGTGAATTTTTTATTTGGATCAAACCCTAGTACGTTAATCTACTTGAATAGACCTCTCTAGCAGGGTCAGTGAATAATTGAAGGGGTGTCATTATTTTGATAATGGTCTATCTTATTAGGAAATTGATTTAACATACCTTGAAAGTATATCATCATAAATTTAAAATTTTTCTGAACAACTTTTTCTTGATTTTGACAAAACAATAAATATAACAATAGTAACAGATCTAAGCTAGAACTTACGCACAAATCTTAATTCTAGCTTAGCAGCGTTAATCCTTGACCCCATGTATTCACATGATTTCTCTTTTTCCTAACGAGCATTTAGATTTGATGTTTCTTCAAAAATATTACTAAAATAAAACTTGTTTACAAAAATATGACTAATAGTTACTACAATGAAGTGTCATGATAATTTAACTTTATAATAAATTGAACATAAGTTACTATGATTCCATTACTATTGTTGGGCCTGCTGCGGGTCTGCGGTCAGCAATCTGCCAGCCTGCCGGTGCAATCGAACCGCGTGGCGCTTTGCCTGTTCTATAAAAGGGGAAGGGCGTGCTACACTATCAGCGATTGCTTTTAGTGTAGCGGTAAGCGCAACGATCCACAATTGGTATCAGAGCCAAAGGTCACGGGTTCGACCCCCGACAACAGCATGCTGCTCAGTTGTAGGCTGGCAGGTGCTGGGGGGGAGATTGTTGGGCCTGCCGCGGGTCTGCGGTCAGCAATCTGCCAGCCTGCCGGTGCAATCGAACCGCGTGGCGCTTTGCCTGTTCTATAAAAGGGGAAGGGCGTGCTACACTATCAGCGATTGCTTTTAGTGTAGCGGTAAGCGCAACGATCCACAACTATTATAGTCACTAGTCTCATTGAGCAATCTTTATTTTAATCATATATATGTAATTATTTCTTGGGAAAATGGAAACTAATAATCCAACCTTTTAGCGGTCTTTTTTTAATAGTCCTACCTTTTCGTTATTCATGAATAATCCAATTTTTGCACCTCATCTTCATTCACTGGTCCCCGACCGGTTGATGACCTGTTATTCCAAGTTATTTTCTTATCTTTGCAAAATATTATCTTTGTGAAAGGTGGAATTTATGGTATAATAGTTTGCAGAGATAAGAAAATAACTCGGAATATCAGGTCATCAACCGGTCGGGGACCAATGAATGAAGATGAGGTGCAAAGGTTGGATTATTCATGAATAACGAAAAGATCGGACTATTAAAAGAAGACCGCTAAAAGGTTGGATTATTAATTTCCATTTTCCCTTATTTCTTTAGATTTGCCTAAAGAGAAATACTAGAAAATCTCTTCGCATGGAAATAAGTAGTAATATTGAATTTAAAATTGTTGTTCACTTAATTAAAGACCCTAGGATGTATTAACAATGGTTTTAAACCAGTGTATCAATCGTAGCAAAATACTTTCTCTTTAATGAGCCCTAATTTTGACAGGACTAGAACTCATTAAGATAATTACAAATAAAATAAACGAAAATAAATTAAAATATAATTATAAAATAATAATTAGGGGCTTCCACCAACACAGAAGGTGGAGTGATGGCATAATGGGACACCCCGCTATAAAAAAAACCCAACTATACCAAAATATGGTTTCTGCCTCTAAATTATGTCAAAATAATAATGTTTTGATTTAATATTTATATTTTGTAATAGATCATCAAATGAGGATATCTCACATGCAAGAAAAATTATAAGACCGTCAGACCGTGTTTGACATTCTCTTGCATCTATATCTTCCGAGATTTACACCACAAGGCAGTGTGTCATTTCCCGAGTGCATCACACCTTTGAATCCTCTCAATTAATAAACCCATCAATTAAATCCTCTCAATTTTGCCATGTATTCTATTTGTTGAATTTTTCTAAGGTATTGTATGCCTCGGTCAACCCATACCATCTACACAACGGATTTACATATCTCGTCATGTTAAATTTGTATCACAATAGTTCATTTTCTCTTTCTTTGTTTGTTAAAACCATCATTATCTCATTTGTGTCCCATTACTCAACCAAATATTTTGTCCTCACTTTCCTCTCTTCTCACCACTCAGTTAAACATTTCCTCTCCATAATACCCAACACATATCATCTTTTATCGCATATGTTGCCTTTTTACTCGCGTCAATAGTGACATCTAGCCAAATACTCCCTCTTATTTCTATTATACATATGCCACTTGCATGCATGTTGTATGCAGCTTCACAGCACGTTTCCCAGTCTCCTCCCAACCTATTAGTGAACACAACCCCTGCCACCCAATTATTCTTGATACCATCCTCCACAGTGTAAGCATTTTTATCTCTATTCCATTGCATCCTCGTACTTTTACTCACTTGAGCTCGTCATCCAAACCCCACAAAGTTTGGTCCTTTAATCAATGTCTCTACTCTTCACCATCTCTAATACCTAGTATAACACCTTGATCCCATAAATATTAGTCAAGGTTTGAGGGAGCCCTTATGGACACAAGCAATGGATGATGAATATTTTGTCTTGACCAAAAATAAAATGTGAAACTTAACAATGTACTAAAAGTAATCGTCGATAGTTTCTCCTCTTATAGAACAGGCAAAGCGCCACGTTTCGATTGCACCGGCAGGCTGGCAGAACTGCTGGCATTGCATCCCCGCGGCCCAACAATCACCCCAACACCTGTCAGCCTCAACTGCACAACATGCTCTTGCCAGGGGTCGAATTGAACCCATGACCATTGACTCTGATACGACTTGTTGGCCTTAGTTAATAACAGAGAAACTGTCTAGAGGGGGGTGAATAGACTGTTCTTCGGTTTTCTTTAGTTGTGGTGCACTTCTTGATTATGGCAAAGTAGCAGTCGTCTTTATCATAGTTAACATGAAGACCACATGTGTGGTCATTGATGAACACATAGTCAGAATCCCAAATACCAACCACCTTGACCATTACAAATCAAATAGGATCCATTATGATAAAAAGGTTCTTAAAAATGCAGCAAAAGAATTATTTCAGTATGACAAATGTATGAAACAAGGCAGTTAGGACAACGACATGACAATTCTGGTAACAAATATGACAGTTTATAAGGATGTGTAACTACTCCCTCCGTCCCCTTTTTAATGTCCCGTTATACCATATTGGGATGTCCCTATTTAATTGTCACATACCTTATTTGGTAAAGTTTGTGTGGCTCAAAATTATTCTTACTTTATTCTTATTTTATCAATCACACAAACCCACTTTTTTTAAAACTCGTGCCACCCTCTTCCGTCTCAATAAAAATGGGACGAATGTAGTATTATTTAGAATTACACACCACAAAACAACATAAAACAGAAAATCCACAAATTGCACATAAATGACATCAATCCCAAAAATGACAGTTTTTAAGGACATAATTATTTTTTACAAGCACAAAGACTTTAACAAAAACATCAAACTGAAATCGAAGAAGGTCAAATACAATGAAATTTAATGAAATATGTGCTGATAATGTTCATGAAAGCATAGGAAGTAAATTGTTGATAAAAATGAATTACAAATCGCTTATATTATTTTTTTTGGAAAACACGATTCTTTTCATTAAATGCAAATCGCTTATATTATGAAACTATTGGTAATATGAAATTGAAGAATAAAACAAAGCACAACATATGTGTTTAAGCAATAATTAAACTAATCTAAACAATAAATTATGAATAGGGATCGTGCAAGAACTAAGATTACGAAGAATTTGGAATAACAAAGATTAATGAATATATTGATAGATTTATGTGTTTCGAGTACAATGATAAGAAAGTATTCTGATCAAGGATCTCTTCCTCTTTTCTATATTCTGCCTCTATCCATCTATTTAAACTGATTTTCTTCTTCTCCCTAGTCTTGGCCCAACTGACCGGAGAAATAGGCTCCACTCCTATTTGTACGCATGCACTTACTCTTCTTCCACTACACGTTTTAGTCTTCATTCTTCCTTCCGTACTTATCCATTCCGTTTGTTTCTTGTTTAATTGGGCTTTGACTCTTCCATTTGGTGAACAACGACAAAAATAGGACACGTGTGGAACATGGGCCAGCCTAGTAACAATTCTCGTCCCAATTCAACAATTGCCCTCTTTCGAGAAGTTGAAGCGTATGGGCGCACTTGTCGACCCGTTAAGCATCAACTTTTCGAAATCTCCTGCAAATGTCATTCTTGATTATTGCACATATCAACTCGTCATCAGTTTGAGAAGACATGTCGTCAACCCGTCACTCGTATGACAAGACGCTTCTGTCAACACGTCGCCCATCTGACGAGACGCTGCCGTCAACATGTCACTCGTCTGACAGGACACTTTCATCAACTCGTCATTTGTCTGACAAGACGCTTCTATCAACTTGCCACTCGTTTGACGGAACGCTTTCTTCAGCCCGTCAATCCTCAGATAAGACGCTTCCGTCAACTTGTCACTTTCCTTGCAAGTAGCTTTTGATCAAATCCGTCTTCTTTGACTGAAGCGATGAAGAACGAAGGCTAATCTCCTATCCTTTTCCCCCAAACTTGCATTGACGACTAGATGACAGAAAATTGCAACATCTTTCATATTAATGTCGACACTTCAGTTGGCAAAGGAAACATCGTCTGTCGTTGAAGACGACGAGATGGGTTGTGCGAACTTGGTCCATATCCTGCAAAAAATTTAAATAACGTTACGTTTTTCCTTTGTACTATCTCCTTATGTTGGAGCATATGCTTCTGTTGTGTAATTCTGTATTTTTTGTTGTTCGTGTGTTGTCATATATGTTTTGGTTGCACGTGCGTTTTGATATATGTTTTGGTTGCACGTGCGTCATCATATACATGTGTAGGTTTTGGCCAAAACGCATTGTATGGGCTCTGTTAGGACTGTGATCCATGATATTCTCATGGGCAGCCTAACCCTTCCCATTTTGATGTTTGAGTAAAACGCTTGGCTGATGTGAGCCTGATTGACGTCTTGTAACCTTTGTAGGTCACTTCTTTAGTTGTCTGAACTTACACTTCAAGATATCCCTGCATTCATCATAAATCGTCAAAGTTGGCCGTTGGCTTTGGGCCAACGGCCCTCCGATGGTTAAGTCAGTACAAGGCGGCTAATCAATCTTTAGGAAAGGGTCAAATCAGAAAGTGAGAAATAACTTGCAAAAAACATACAAATTCATATTGTAACCCTCCAACATGACGCTTTGCTTGCTTCCCCGTCCCCGACACATCGTCAGTAATATGATGAACTTATAAAGAAGTGAAAAATATTAAGGTAACTTACAGATGGCACTTCTTTTAAGTCGACGTCCCGTTTACTTTCCTGTGTTCAAAACATCGTTAGGATTGGTCGTTGGCCTTAAGCCTACGGCCCTCCGACGATTAAGTTAGTGATCGTTTATAGATAAATGAAAATAATAGATTAAGAATATGTATACCAATCTAGATAAGTTATCGCCATAACATGTCTACCGTAGGACGATATACCCCCCGTCTGACGATTTCAATCATTTCGTCACTTATCACGAAAGTGACTCGTCACGGAAGTGACTCGTCGCCGAAGTGACTCGTCACGAAAGTGATTCGTCACGGAAGTGACTCGTCAAGAAAGTGATTCGTCATCAAAGTGATTCGTCACGAAAGCGATCCGTCACAGAAGTGACTCATCACGGAATTGATGACAATATGCGAAAGAAAGTAACAAACTAAAAATGAAAAAACTTTTAAGGGTACCGTATTGCAGCTCTTTAGAATTCATCTCGTCATGGAATGACGACTTGTTCCTCGGGTCTTGAATAAGGTTTCCCAGACTTGTAACCATGCCTCCTAGGAGATTCTGATTTCCCGTGCCCCCATTCATGCTCAACATGTCCAAGCAAGACGGGATCGTAAGTCTTCTTCTAGACGGATGAAAGCCAACGCCTTTGCTTGGACATCTTCGAAGGATCGACAAGGGTATTTCGTCAGTTCTCGGTATAGCTCTGAATCTTCATATAAACCTCTTCGGAATGCTTCAATGACGGTAGTGACGTCACAGTTTGACCACTAGTATCTTTCGTTCCTTATTAGTAAAATAATTAAAAATTCATATTTTGAAAACTTAGAATGAGAAGAATTTAACAATATTTTTAAAAAATTTAATTTATAATACATTAATAAATAAAATATAGTCAAAGTAGAATATGTGAATAGTGTAAAAAGTCCAATGTTGCAATTAAAAGAGAACGGGGGTAGTAAATGGCTTCGAACACAAATAATGGCACACGGCATGTAACATATGCTTAATGGTAACTAACTTCGATCAAGCATATTTTGGATATTGCCTAAACGATTAAAACCTAAAACAGGAGCATATAACTCCTATTATGGGAACAAAACATGGCAAGTCCTATAATGACTTTTTTGGCATGTTGTAATCCTCATCAATATTTTCATTTACCCCAGTATAGGAGGTCGGATGTACGCAGTCTTACCCCTATACTAAAGCACAGAGAAACTGTTTCTGGATGACCCATAATGAAAATTGCATCCAAAATTGCATGGACTAACTGACTGCTGTTTCATAACAAAGAAGTGCAGACAGTTTAGTGAGACATTTTGCTTTACTCCTATTAGGGGGACGAAACATGGCAAGTCCAATTATGATTTTTTTACAGGAAAAACTGTCAAATTATTCCACGTACTATTTTGAAAAAATCAATTGAGTCCATGTACTATTTTATCAATCAATTAGGTATACAAAGTCTCAAATTTTAACCAATTTTGTCATTTATCGCTAACATGAATGTCACTTGAGCTTTTTTATACTTTTTCCTTTTTCCCGTTTTTTTGCATTCTTTTCCCTTTTAATTTTCTTTCTTCTTCCTTTTTTCCCTCTGGTTTGTCATCCCCCCATTCATCCGCCGCTTGCAACTCCCCCTCTTCATTCCCTTTTTTTCTTTTTTTCACCTTCTTCTCCAGTCTCCTTCTCCCCTATTCTTCAATCTCTTCTTCTTCGCCACTGCTTCTACCCCACGGCCCCACCCAATTCAACCTCCCCTCCCTTCGTTCTTGCAAACTTGCCCGCCCCCTTCTCCTTTCCTCTTCCTCTTTCTTTTTCCTCTTCCTCTTTCTCTTCTTCTCCACTCCACTTCTTCTCATCCACCATTCCACCCAACCTTCTATCCCCCTTCTTTCATGCCCAGAGAAGGCAACTCAATGGAATCCTGACAAAAACTCTTGCTCTTCTTCATTGGCAACGAGACGACGACGGAGAAGGCGGCGGCAGAGCTCAACGTCGATGGTGACGGCGGCGGCAAAGGTCGGCGGGGTTGACGGCGACAGAGGTCGACGACGGTAGAAAGGTGGAGAGGTAGAGGGGGAAGAAGCAAGAAAAAGGAGAAGAGAATAAAGAAAGAAAAGAGAAAGAAGGGGAGAGGCGAATAGAATACGGAAGAAAAGGGGGAGATCGAAAGGCTAAGAGTTGCAAGGAACAAGAAGAAAGACGTTTTTTTAAAGGAAAAATAGGCTCTTGTGCCACATGGACGGCCAAATCAGTGCTTACAAGGAAAAAACCACGTGGATGATCCATGATTCCACATAGGCAAATTAACAAGGAAACTAGTCAATTACCGGGAACAAGCAAATTTGGTCACTTTTTTGTAACTTAGTAGACTTAATTGGTTAAAGAAATAGTATATGGACTCAATTGTCTTTTTCGAAATAGTAAATGAACTGAGCAATTTTCCATTTTTGGCATGCTTTAATCATATTAAGGGCAATTTCTTATTATATCATTGGCGGGAGCCATGGTAATTTTTCTTCTAAGACTAAGAAAGATTAATTTACGTTGAATGGCAAATCCTCACGTAACATTTTTCCAAGCATGATGAGTTGATTTCCCACATGGAACTACCGGAGGATAACTATTGTCATTTACTCATTCGTGTGACACTAGTCATGGAACCGGCCCGGCCCGCCACTGTACGGGCCCGGAACCGGCCCGGTTCTTGGGTCCGGGTCGGGGTCCAGTTCGGGCCTAGGCCCGGTGGGGGGGGCGGGTCCGGGCTCGGGCCTTGTATTTGGCGAACCGGCCCGGCCGGGTCGCGCTCGGGCCCGGGCTGAATTGATTTTTTTTTTATTTATTTTTTTTTTCATTTTTTGGGGTTAGCCGGGTTGGGCTTGATGGTTAGGAGGGGTTTGGGGGTGGGGGGGTTAGGAAAGCAAAAAAAAAAAAAAAAAAAAAAAAAAAGTTATAACCGAACCGGAGGCCCAGCCCGGCCCGGACCCGGTGGCTACCCGGGCCGGTCCCGGGCCTTCCTTCCCAAAAAAAAGCCCGGCCGGGCCCGGCCCGGGTCCATGACTATGTGACACTGACATCTTCAGATAAAGTCTCTTCTAATGTCAATTACTTGATAAAAGCTAGTTGAAACAAAATTAAACACTAGCTAACACTGATCTACACAACATTCATGTATGTAGACGTCTAAATTGTTGCAAAAGAATAACGGATTAATGCTACAAATACAATACTAAGACAAAACCTTTACTTTTGTTCTCATACCCGTGCATAGTGCACCAGTCTCTGAGAACAAAAAATAAGATGATATCTAAAGTAGTGGTGGACCGGTTCCGGGCCGGGCCCCGTTCGGGCCTTGAACCGGCCGGGCCTCGGTTCAAGGTAGGGGAGGCCCGGTTCCGGTTCTATATAATTTTTTGGGTTTTCCTAATCAACCCCCTACCCTCCACCTCAACCCCAAACCACCTCAAATGGCCCAAAATAACCAATCCAACCCAAAAACTTAAAAAAAAAATCAAAAAAAAAAAATTAAGTCCGGACCAGGCCCGAACCGACCGGGCCCGAACCGGCCGGGCCGGTTCACCAAAATGAAGGACCGGGCCCGGAACCGGTAGCCACCGGGCCGGGTCGACCCGAACCGCCCATGGGACCGGGCCGCCGGGCCGGGCCGGTTCAAACAGTGACCGGGCCGGGCCGGGCCGGGTCGACCCGAACCGCCCATGGGCCGGGCCGCCGGGCCAGTTCAAACAGTGACCGGGCCGGGCCGGTTCCGGGTCTGGCCGCCCGGCCCGAGTCCATCTCTAATCTAAAGTAATGAGTGTAGCATTTTTCAGAATAATGATAGGATAAAGTCCAAAGCCGCAGATTCAAATCTTCTACTACCTCCGGTTTTTTTTAATCTTCACAGTTTGACTTCACACAAAATAAGGAAAGAAATTTGACTTTACTGTAGAGTACACTGTTGAGGCACTGTTTGACACTGTTTGGCACTGTAGAGACACTGTTTGGCACTGTTGAGACACTGTTTGACACTGTTTTGATGTGGATTTCTTTGCCAAAAAAGGAAATAAGGAAGTGTGAAGTTTATTTTAGACCGTCCCAAAAAGGAAAGTGTGAAGTTTATTAAAAACCGGAGGGAGTATATGTGAAAAAACGTCAAAAAAAGAGGTGGGTCATGATGATTTAACAGTCAAGTCTCAGTACAGGATTGATTAACATTGCAATTATAAGATAAATGATGATTGTGTATTCCTAAACAAGAACTATAATGAACACACCAACCCAATTGGCCAACTCTTCTTCTCTTCGTATACACTTGCTGAACGTTTGTTTATCATCAGCCCAATATATCACATTTTCATATCATATAACAGATCAGAAAGCACAAACCCCAACTTGCGAATCAAACACCTTGATTTTTTGCAGCTTCAAGCATTTCAACTATCAGTGTCTTCACATCCCTGCACATATATGTGTAGTAGAGTGAGACTAGTCTTTGGAACCAAGAATAAGAGCAAGAAAAATGCTTTTCACATCCCAATAAATGTGAACCTCAATGTATTACTCCCACCGTCCCCGTATTTCTTTTGTCAACTTTACTTAGGAGGTGTTTATTTCGCTGCTAAAGTCACAGTTAGGTTAGTAAGACACGTGGAGTAAACACGCAAGCTGCTTAAAAAGCAGCTTACTAACCGAAAGAGGTGCTTAAAGTGTCGCTTACTAAGCATATAACCTCCCATGCGTTAATTAAGCAACACTTTAAGCTTTTTCATTTTCCGAATTTACCCTACTCTTATCACTTGCCCTTACCCTATTGTTACCCCTCTCTACCTACCCCACTTACCCCGACCCTACTCCGACCCCGGCCCCACCCTAATCCATCCTACCTTACCCCTACCCTACCGTACCCCCCTTCGCCCCACCCCACTTACCCTACCTCTTTACCACCTACCACCTAACCCTACCTTGACCCTGCACCGCCCCCACCCCCCAACCCCCGACCATACCCCTTACCCATCCCCACCCCACTCGAACCTCTTTACCCTGCCCTTTTAACCCCTACCACCTGCCCCTACTTTGACCCTACCCCGACCCACCCTTGACCATACCCCCTTACCCCACCCCGACCTATTTACCCCGACCCCACCTGACCCCCCAAGGCCCCACCCTACACCCCGCCCCACTTACCCGACCCCACCCCCTACCTACTCCCACTTACCCCCGACCATAACCCCACCCCCACACCTACCCTAACCCTACCACGACCCCACCCTGACCCCAACCCCACCACTACCCTACCCCCGTACCCCTTACCCCCTACCTACCCCTTTACACCATACCACCTGTCCCTACTCTGACCCCACCCGACCCCGACCCACCCTTACGAGTAGGGTTGGGGTTAGGGGTTAAGGGAGGGGTTGTAGGGGTAGAGGGTAAGGTTGTAGTAAGGGTAGGAGGTCAGGGTGTGGAATTTGGGGTAGGAGTATAGGGGCCGGGGTAAGGGGTTAGAGGTATGGGTACCCCCCACATATTATATTATATACTTGTGTTCATGAATGTTTGTTGTGTGTGAATATAGAGGGTTATTTTGGACATTTTGATGTTAAACGGTGTTTTAAATATTTTGAAGTAAACATGAGCTTACAACACTACTTATGTTATGCGCCGCTTATTAACGCGAGTCTGAGTAAGCACCATTTAATAACCCGTGAAGTAAACATGTCTTTAGTCATTCAAAAAAGGGTTGCCCCTTTTCTTTAAGAAAATATTCGAAACAAATTTGTAGGTTCTACTATTTCTCCTTCTCTTTGCAAGAATCTCAGCCACACAAATTTTAACAATTTAATTTTCGTGCAAGTCAGAGTTGGCAGAAGAAATAGGTATGGGCAGTGGCGTATCCAGGATTTGATATGAGTGGGGGCGAATTCATACTACTCTCTCGGGCTCATAAAATTATTTCCATTTTTTTATTGGGATGTCCAAAAACTTCTTCTCATTTCCCCTTTTGAAAAATTTTGTGTGACTAGCATTCATTTACATTTTTCTTACTCAATCAGAATCATATATTTCAACTTTATTTTTTTACTTTTTTAAACTCCGATCCAAATCAATCCGGGAAGAATTTTCCGATCCAAATACATGAACACTTTAACAAAAATAATACAAAATTGATTATCAATAAAAACTAGTAGTCAACGAAAAAATAGGAAATCATACTTAACAAACTTCTTTATGTGAGAAATAAATTTGACACAAAATTTGTAATATTTTGATGTTATGTTAATAAATAAATTTTTAGAATTAGTAAAAATTGTGAATGCATTGTTTAACTCTAAAAATGTATAAATATATACTAAGTCAGTTTAAATTTGATTAAAACTTTAAGAAAAGATACAAGGAAGATAATGAATGGGAGAAATAAAAGGTTTGAAGCAAAACGGCTCCAAGGTATCGAACTCCTGACCTCATGAAAAACTACAACTAACACACATTCACCTTTATCCAATACACCAAATTGCTCTTTATGTAAAACATGTGTGATTATTGTATAAGTTACGTATCTTTAGCACAGAAATATATGTATAATTAATTTTTTAAATATATATAAAAGGGGGTTGGGTGGGGGTTGAGTGGGGGCAGCTGCCCCCCTGCCCCCACCCTGCATACGCCACTGGGTATGGGGGAAGTACACCTATACATGCAAATGTGTTGCATGACAAACACTTCTCTTACCACAATTTTCATTATATCTTGATTGATAGACTCTGGTGGGATCCATCAATCCAGAGATAACAGACTAGTAGAGTTTTGACTTTTAAACAAGGGATTGTTTCTAAATCATTGAGTTTTGACATATAATAAGTGCTACATTAAATGGTAAAAAAACTTAATATTAATAGTTGGCAAAACTTATAAGAAGAGTAGATCAAAATCTTACACTAGTATGTTAATTTGTTATTTCATATTTAGCCGATATTGAATAATCATTTCAAACTCCCCTCACTGTCAAAAACTTCTTCTATAAAAGACCTATGATTTGGTTTGACTGTAATACCATATTAAAACTTGATATTTCATGCTAAACATCAACCTGATAAGTCCAAACTCCACACTAAAAGACTAAAATATAACCTGATAGAAAGAGACTAACACGAGATGTTACACGTTAGTTGCTATTTTGTATTTATCTCGTGTGAGCCAAGCTATTGATAACTTAGCATAAATAACACTTTCCATAACACTTTCCATAATACAACTACAATGATAAAGGATAACGAAATGAAACAGCAAATGGAATGGACAGGTAATCTTACTTTCTATCTACTGCTGGTCTAGGAAAAGAAACTCGAAGCTTGAAAGTGCCCCCCTGGTATTCAGCCTGAAGAAAAGTACCATTACAAACACACACACTTTTAAATGTGAAGGAAAAACTGAAACAGATTAATACGATTTGTATCTTTCCAGGAGGTAACATTTTCCCAAATAATTTGCATTTCCTTGAAAAATGATCTCCCCCAGTCCTTGAAACTTTGCCATTTTCCAGACGTGTTCTTTTTAATGCATTTGTGGCCTAAAAATTTGCTCCTTATATACGTAGTAGTACACAATTCTAAATTGACAATCTTATTTTCTAAGATAACATTTTACCCAAAGAAGTATTCACAGCTTATTCCTCTGCAATCAATAGGACCCTAGTTAAGGATGGCAATGGGGGAAAGGCCCACGGGCACCCACCCCGCGGGGGAAGAATGGGGCAGGGCGGGGTGGGTGAGATATTCGCACCCCGCTAAAATATGCCGCAGGGGACGGGAAAACCTATACCTGCCCGCCCGCCCTCGCTATATATATAATACATATATATAAACATATATAAATGACATATAAACATATGTAGACATGTAGTTATATTATATATAACAAACATAGTCGGCGACTAGGCGTCCTGGCGCTAGGGAGTGGTCGCCGGGTTCCCTTGCCTCTCCCATCCCTGCGGGGAACAACGGGGCGGGGCAGGATGGGGAGGAACTTTTTTAAATGGGACAGGGGATGGGGGAGTGACCTCTGCCCATTGCTGTCCCTAACCCTAAAGCAGGAAAATTAAGATTACTCAAAATTAACTGAGTCGGAATAAGAGGAAAACAACAGATCATCTACAAATGTATGACATGGAGCTGATAAACCATGTAACCTTAACATTGAACCCAAGACTGTCCAAATCCAGCATGTATGCATGCTCCACCTGCACAAGAAAGTTTAGCTTTTAATCTAGAAGTACAGATCATTTTCACTGTATGAGCAAATGGCTTGGGAACCAGCTCTCTCTCTCTCTCTAGCTGAGATAATAGGAAAAAAAACAAAAAAATACAATGACCGTAAGCCTAACTAGCATCTCAATTATTAACAACTATTTCATCCAAGAATCAGAAAGGTGTCTGTTGTGACATAGGGGGTGTTTGGAACCGATTATGCTTCTGCTTCTTTTTTAGAATCAGAATCAGTTTTAAAGCTGGTCTCCCCCAGCTTCTAAAAAACTGATTCTATGAGTAAATTAGAGCACTAGAATCACTTCTGCACTTTCACCCAAACACTCCAACTTTTGCTTCTGCTCCCTGAAGGAGCAGAAGCAGTTTTAAGAATCAGATCCAAACACTCCCATATATAAGAGCATCTCCAATGGTAAAATGTGCACGGTACACACGTGGCATGAGAAATAGCCACATAATATTAGTAAATAAATTCTTTCTCTCCTTATTTGAATGATTTTATACAGTTTTGGTAAGTTTTTCTCTACAATGTCAAGGAGACTGTCTAGATGTTGACATTGTTGTTGACATTGCAGGGAAAAACTTACCAAAATTGTATAAAATCATTCAAATAAGGAGAGAGATAATTTATTTGCTAATATTTATGTGGCTATCATTCATGCCACATGTGCACCGGGCACATTATAGCATTGGAGATGCTCTAAAGAATCAATATTTGACCACACTACTTAAAGTGTTCGGCATTTCTTGTTATGAATGTAATCCCAGTCATTATCAGGTAACTTATCTATGTACCGCAAACACTACCAGCTAATTTTATCATGAATTAGATAACACGCTATATGAAAAGCGAAATGCCAAACTTACAGGGACAGATGTTGAGTGCCGTACAATTAGTTTGGTATCTTCTGTGTGGTCTTTATTCATGTGGGACTGACAAATGAAGGGATCATTATTAGATATAATAAATTAAATTTCATGCAGATCTTCATTGAAACAGAAACCAAGAGGTAATACTGTGATTGGCTTAGAGAATTGGTATATTGGATCTATTTTTGCAGCTCTGAGCTCCTCTTGGCTGAACTCTGAAAGAAAAAAGATTGATATGATTTGCAGGAACTTTAGCAGGTTAAACAGAAGAACAAGAGATTATACCGAAGATGGGATAAATAAATAGTACTATGTACTCACTACTCGGTATTCAGTAAAAGAAAAGATAAATAAGGGATGTGGTAAGAGCTAATAATAACTACAATAGGGTTGGGAAAAAAGGCACATACCTCCTGATCCCAATAAAGCTGTTGCAACACCAGATAAATATCTCACAATCGTGGGTTCAATTCTTAGGAACTGGAAGTCTCCAAAATCAACCTTCATAAAGGAAATACATCTAAATGTAATTAGAGATGTCTATCATGAGACCATAACAATACTATTGGGTAGAAGTTAACAGCTCAAACTTGCCCAAAATGCATCAGGGTGCCTAGCCAGGTATGCAGCACGTATATCATCTTTATCTGTGTCAGAGACCTACATTATACAGCACACCATTATAATACAAGGAATAAGAAAGATGAGCCACATGCCACTTAAAGAAAGAAAGTAAGCCAGATAAAAGTGACAACTTACAGCAATGGCATCACCATGCACATTTATGATTAAATCAGTCCTGTCTTCAGGATCTTTCGCCACAAGCAATGAGCACTTGGGATTAGCTAAGAGATCCTGAAATGGAATTCAGGTTAAAATTCACTCCTTCCCAGCCCATTTTATTTTGAAAGGAATGGAAGAATATGAATCACACCACACATTTTTCCACTTAAAAGGGAAACTGAAGATATGGAGTATTTTATATGACAAACCACAGATATAAAACAAGATTGTCAAAGACCCTCAATATAACATCAACAGTTGCCGATGCCGATTACAACAATTATACAATCTAAGCAATCCTTTTATGGGTATGATGATCTGTAAGGTATGCTGTCTTTACATTTGTAGAACAATAAACTTCTTTAGAAACTATCATCTGACATTCCTTAAAAGTGACTGAGCGAGGACTCTAAATATATACCAGGCCAGATCCAATTCAAAACGAATGAAATAAACCTGGGAATGAGCTGCCAAATTGCTGATCGCTAATATTGGAGTTCCATAGGCATCACATGCAAAATCAACCATGGAACCTGATGGATATCCTTCATGTTTCTGCTAACCATGAACATGCTGTAGCAAGTCAATATGAGATCATAAATGCACTTATAAAGCAACTGTAAAAAAGAAATTGCATTTATGATTGACTCTCATAACAATATTTTACACAAAAAAGATTATACTCGTGTAAATTCATGCGCATAAAGCCGTAAAAATCCTATCACAGCAACTATGCAGTCCTTAGCACGAAAATATCAATCATAGTATCACACTTCTGAAAGCCAAACTAGTTGTAATAAAAAGCTACGTCTTGCACTGTAGTAGAACATGCAACATGAGTAAGTGACACTTAATATCGAGAAGCTATCAGTTGTATGTCTTTTTACTTTCTCTTCAAGAAGACTTGAGGTGGCCTCTCAAAACAGCACACACATCCTACTTCCTCACCAACATAATGGGAGAAGGTAACGGGACACCACAAGGTTGTTCTTAACTACTCAAGCTTTGGACTATCCTTGGACCATAAGAGTGGCCGAGCTGAAGCCTTAGTTAGACCCTTAAACATGAGAACTTTAAGGCACTCATTAGTTTCCTCTTTTGTTGCATGATTTTGCTCAAAGACTTCCCTTTTGCTCTCCTTATCCTTTGTCATGTGTTTGTTCCTTGTATGCCCAGTTCTATTGTTTTAATTTATCAAATTACTCTTGTTTTGCACTTCTATTTCAATTAGAAACAAAACATACTCGACTTTGACTAGTTTGCATTCTTAGATTACTATATCAAAGTCAGCAAAAACTTCTCTACACACCGTGAGACGATACCGGGATTCTGCTATCACAACAACCGTATGAGAGTATGAAAAGCCACTGCCATGGTCCCCTCCCCCATTGCATCGCATTTATGGAAAAAAATGTGCTATATGGATCACAAAATTTAAGCTAGTTTACAATTGAGCAATATCATGTCACCGCTAACTCCCCACGGCAGAAAATGAGCCTACACAGTCAAGCTCTGATTATTTTAATTATTTCCACTCTACTCATTTAGAGTATGCTAATGTTTGAACATTCAGAAATGGCGATATGAAAAAGCATAGCAAGGAAAAGAACAACCTTTGAGAAAGTGGAGAGCACTCCGCGCCTGCTATTATAGAGAACAGTCTTAACTTCCTCTACTGGAGGCAGTCTGGCAGCTTTTTCCTGCCATATAAGCCCCTCATCAATTCCTCAAATCCTAATTTATTTACCACGCCGATATCTGTATAATATATATAAGCACAGAAAAATTCTTTCACAATAAGTACCGCACAAATACCACATGGATTATTTAAATACAAACCTGATGAAATTGAATTAACTGGAAAGCATCTACTTCATTACCAGCATCACTTGCAACCTAAATTTAAGAGAAATTAAAAAAAAAAAACAGCACTTGACAATTAAGAACCGACATGATTACTCAATGATTATCACAAAAAATTTGATTGGTTCTGATCAAACATAATGAAAGATAGAGAGAGACCTGAGTGGGCGCTTTAGTAGAAGATGCCATGGCGAGAGGAGGCAGGCGAAGAGCAGGAATGGTGAGCGAAAAGAAAGGTCTGGAATGGGGGAGGTAGGAAGTGAGTGCACTATTATGGTTGTAATTAAAGAGATTATGAATGCGATTACTGTAACTTCGTGAAAATGGGAAGCAAAAGCAGGAGCGGAAAGTTGAGGGTGCTATAAGATGAGTCTTCATCCTCACAAGTCGTAGAGCCTGAGACCCCGGCGAAGTTTCAAGTCAGCTTTATAGGCTTCGATTATCTGAATCAACCATGCTTGGTAGGCAAAGTTGTACTCCTTGGAGTATATATATCCTACACCCCAGTGGCGGACCCACTAAGGGTCCCACGGGGTCCAAAAAAAATACATATATATATTATATTTATTTCATATAAAATTAATTAATAAATGTTTATAAATAACGAAAGCTACACTTGAAACAAAACGCTTATGCAGCGGAACGGGAGTACCAGGGTATAGTGAAGCGCGTCTTCTTGATGAGGTTCACTGTTTGACTCCCTCCACTTTTTTTTGGTTTTCTTTTTTAAACTTTCCATATTTCATTTTTAACTTTTATTGGTTTTTCAATTCCCATATTTTATTGTTTATCCTTTACACACTTCATTTTTTGGGATTAGTTATTAAACTTTTTTTGAATATTAAGATTAAAAAGAAATTGCTCAATATAGGACTAAAACATATACAAAGTTCACAAATATGACTAAATATGTTTTATTTCTCAAATAAGACTTATTCAACACTATTAAAAGAATAAATTGATTAAAGCTTCCCAAAATAAGAGTGAATGATTCATACTTTTGGATTAAAACATTTATAGTCCTATTTATGAACTTTATCCATATTTTAGTCCTATTTAGAGATTTTTCTTTTGTTTTTGTGTACTTAGAAATGTTTTTTATCCAATATTTTACGATTTAGGATGAATATATGTTTCGATAGTGTACCCAGATTTAAAAGAATTTGGAGTACCATGTGTAGTTCAGATGTTAATTCAAATGATTTGTCATTAGTAAATGAAGAATTGAATCAAGTAATTGCTGAAAGTCAAAGTAATTTCACATATAATCTGCATAAACAACATGTTGATTTTGAATCTTTGGAAGGTTATCATAGATTGAGGGGGGAAATTTTGTTGATTTTCGTCCTAATGTTTAAGACGAGGTACGCCACAGTTACCTTCAAGAAGGGTTGTTTCACCCTCGGGATCATGATTTCCGTTTTAAGATAATTAAGTGCAAAAGACGTAGATTTTTTCAAGTTAGTTTGATGAACATAAATGGTTGAAAAAAAAGTATTGCCAAAGATGCTCTATTTTCTTTACCATGATATTTTTTTAGAATGAGTGGGAAGTTGGAGGTGACCATTTCTGGGAAATAGAGTTTTCAGATGCTACATTTTGTTTATCACGTTATTTCTCTTTTAAGATGCTGCATTTTGTTTATCATGTTATTCTTTTAATTTTATATTAACTAGAGTAACATTAGAGTAGGGACCCCGTAACTCTATTTTTCTGGGTCCGCCACTATCCTACACCCGGGTGTACCGGTGAGAAAAGTCCAATTTTAATAACCTAGTTTGAATAGAATTAAAGGAAACCAACAGAAGGCCCACAAAAAAGTCCCAATTAAGAAAGACAGTCCATATAATGAAAACATACTATTTTTTTCGGTGACAGTTTTGTAATTTAAGTGAAAAGTCATGACTCCCGCTAAATGAGCAATAGTGTAGTTTTGTTGAGTATCTCACATATTGTATTGAGTATTATGAGGCTAATAATGAGTATCACGATCTCTGCTTCATATCTTCTATTTTTTTCCTGCTATAAAAACTTATTAAATTATATCTAAAATTCACTGCTATTAATTTCAATATGCGAGTCTAATGTAATATGATACTTTTGAAATATGGCTTTTCAAATGAGCATACATAACTTACGAAGTGCGCATTAATATGAAAATCGTAAGGTTTGTTAGTTGAACATCATGACATTTTAAATGAGCATCAAACATCCACTATTGAGATGAAAATCACGACTTCTGGAGAATGAGTAATAGTGAACTTTTAATGAGCACCTGACCTATTTTGTTGAGTATTAGGAGTCTAATATTCAGAATCGTGATCTTTGCTTTATAACTTCTAATTCACTTTTTTTTGTTATTTTTTGTCGTAAGGTTTGTTAGTTGAACATCACGACATTTTAATTGAGCTTCAAATATCTGCTATTGAGATGAAAATCATAGTTTCTTATGAATGAGCAATAATGAACTTTTAATGAACATCAAATCTATTATGTTGAGTATTAGGAGTCCATCATAAAATAATACTTTTAAAAAATGCATTTATATGACATTTAGAAAATGAGCATAAGATCAATATCAGATGAGCATATTTAACTTACAACATGAGTATTAATGAATTTGTTAGTTGCTTTGTTGGTTGAACATCACAACATTTTTATTCAGCATAAAAAATCATCTATTGAGATTGATGAAAATCGTGATTTATATTAAATGAGCATTAATGAATTATTAATGAGCATCACACATATACAAATGAGTATGTGTACCTTACAAGATGAGCATTGATATGAAAATTGTAAGTTTTATTCTTTGAGCATCAAGACATTTTCCTGAGCATTAAATCCCCGTTATTAAGTATTAGAATCTGCGATTGAATATTGATTTGTGGTCTCGTGTCTATAATGAAATCCTATATAAATCTAATGTAATATGAGCATAACAAAATGAGTATAACAGAGATACTAAATGAACATATATAACTTACAAAATGAGTATCCAAGATGGAGTATGTTTGCCATCGAATCCACAGTTTTAAAAAGCACAGTAATTAAATTTGGAATCGAATTTTTTTAACCTCTGCAATCTGCATATAGCAAATTATTGGAGTGGGGCAATCCTTATCATCGAGTGTCGAGAAAGAAATTCAATTGATTGGCAGCAAAAGTTACAAAAAAAATACTGCCACTGTAGATGTATGTACAAAACAGCTAAGCCAACAGAAATTGCAGAGTAACAAGGACGGAGTGAGAACCCGTGTATTTTGGATTAGAGCAATCAGCCAATCAATATACTACCACAAACATATACCGAGTATCATTCTTCTCGCACTTTTCTGGATGAATAAGGTACAACGTGATGGACAAAATCAAAGAGGAAAAGTGTTGGAAGTAGATGCGTGTGCAAAATGAGTAAGCGGCTGAAGAGAAAAGAAAGGAGAATGGAACGAAGATCCAGCGAGAAGACTTCACCGAGCGGGCAAATCGATCGGCGTTTGCGTCTCCTTCACCGATCCTAGGACATCAACGACCAGCAAAATAGGGAAGACCTTAACCATTGAAGTTGTAATTAATTTCAAAAATACCCGGTTGTACGGTGAGAACCATACAACCGGGTGTACGGTATAATTTGGCGTACTCCTTGCCATTTTTGTTTTGGGAAATTCAACAAATAATTTGTAAGAATGGTGTATAATTTTTAAATTCTCTAAATACTATACAACTGTAGTAATTCTCATCCTACTTTTACTGCTTCGTATGTTTTAATACAATTCATATCTAATTAATAATGAAAACATAAAAATAGTTAAATAATTTTATTTATAGTGAAATGGTAAGAAAATGCAAAAAAGAAGAAATAAATATTAAATAAAATTCGAAAAATAAAACATTATAATAACAAAAAAAAGTAAAAAAAAAAGTTGATGGCCTTTGTCGCTGCCTCAGCCACCTCCCAGAGTCATCAACTCCACTCTGATCACCAGAAAAATGTCAATATGCAAGAATAATGTCATCTTGGTGGCAGTTTTGAATCATATTTGACATTTTCAAAGAATAATAATGACATTTTTTCAATGATAAAAACTGTGGTGGTCACTTTGCCTATCTCCTTCCATTTATACAACGACGGAGAAGATGGGAGCGTGTTTATGGGTGCAACAGCAAATTAACAATTCACAAGCAAATTAACAATTCACAAGCATCAGCTTCATCCCGCGGCTTTGTGGGCTTCATATGCAACTTAGGGGTGTTTGGAATTGAGTCTGCTTCTTTTTTAAAGCAGAATTAGTATCAGTTTTCGGAAGCTAGTTCTCTCCAGCTTCTAAAAAAATTGATTCTAGGAGTAAATTAGAGCACCAGAATCATTTTTGCACTTTCACCCAAACACCCCAACTTCAACTTCTGCTCCTTCAGGGAGCAGGAGCAGTTTTAAGAATCAGATCCAAACACCCCCTTAGGTGTGCTTCAGTCGTTCTTCTTCATTGTTAGTTTTTTTCGTGTTTGTTCTGTTTGACAAGGTTTTCTCTGGGCGAGAGTTTGGCCCGTTCCAAATGTCAATGTGTTTGGGCTTGTGATCGTGTGTTCCGCTGCTTCTTTTTCTCTGTTTCGGATTCAGTGTTCATTTTGTTGGTCATTAATGGAGAGCTTAAATCAGGCTTATGGAAGGATGTCAATTGAGGACGATGAGAGCAGTGGTCTAATGTTTGAGTCATGAGGTGCCTTGGAGGAGTCAAAAAACAGCAAGGCGGTAGTGGTCCTGAAAAAGCACCGGATAATACTGATAGACGAGATGATTCCTTTGGAGGTGGTTTTTCAAACCTCTTCTCCCTTCCTGGTAGCTGGTAAAATCGGGATGCTTCCTTTAGAGGTGGATGGACAAACCTCTTCTCTCTTCCTGATGGGCTGGTTAAAACCGGGATGCATGCTTGAATTATTTTGTTGCTTTTATTTAAATAATTTTTGCTTAGTTACATCTCATTTGAGTAGCAAGTTCAGTAGTGTTGTTAGATCAGACTACATCGTTGCGGGGTTAGCGAATATGATCGGTCTCTGAGGACTAATCGATTATTTGTTTCATCCCAGTGTAACCTTGAACTATTGTATTGTTTTATCTCTTGTTACTTTTATTATTAATACATAAATTATCTTCTTTAAAAATGATACTCCTTATTTTTCATGTTCAATGGAGAAATGTATTTCTAAATGCCAAGCATCCGAACTTCAAAAATAATAATAACATTTGATTTTGACATTTGGAAATGCATTTTCAAAGAGTAATAATGTCATTTCCAAATGTCACTATTATTTTTTGAAAATGTCATTTGAATTGTTTTCCAAATGCCAAATGACAAGCTTTGAGAATGTGATTCCAACTGTCGAGAATGTGAAACATGTCAATTTAATATTTGAATTTATCCCAATGAAGTAAATAGTACAATTGGTACTAGAAGTCTTAAAAATGGCAACTTATCTGTGACGGAGTAAAAACTACAAAGTACACTAACAAGTTGTTCTCTTCACCTAATCTGAATGTTTCTGATCTGAATTTTTTAAGTTCTGATCTGAATTTTTCTAATCTGATCTGAATCTTTCTGGTCTGATCTGAATCTTTCTGATCTGATCTGAATGTTCCTGATCTGATCTGAATGTTCCTGATCTGATCTGAATGTTCCTGATCTGATCTGAATGTTTCTGATCTGATCTGAATCCTTCTGATCTGAATCTTTCTGATCTGATCTGATTTGAATATTTCTAAAATTATAATTACAATTATAATTACTATAATTATAAATGTAATTACACATATGTAATTTAAATATAATTATAATTATAATCATAATTATAAAAATTATAATTATAATTACAAACATAATTATAATAGGTATAATTATTATTATTATACGTATTACACTGGTTATAAATATAGTTATAATTATAATTGTAATTATATTTATAGTTTTATTTATTTCTATAATTATAATTTTAATTATAATTATAATATTTATTTCTATAATTTTAATTGTAATTACTCTGTATAATATGATAATAACGAAAACAAAACTAATAACAATAACAACAACAACCATATTAGTAGTAAGAAAAATAATAATCATGATAATAATAAATATCATAATAATAATAATAATAATAATCATAGTAATCATAGTAATAATAATAATAATAATAATAATAATAATAATAATAATAATAATAATAATAATAATAATAATAATAATAATAATAATAATAATAATAATAATAATAATAATAATAATAATAATAATAATAATAATAATAATAATAATAATAATAATAATAATAATAATAATAATAATAATAATAATAATAATAATAATAATAATAATAATAATAATAATAATAATAATAATAATAATAATAATAATAATAATAATAATAATAATAATAATAATAATAATAATAATAATAATAATAATAATAATAATAATAATAATAATAATAATAATAATAATAATAATAATAATAATAATAATAATAATAATAATAATAATAATAATAATAATAATAATAATAATAATAATAATAATAATAATAATAATAATAATAATAATAATAATAATAATAATAATAATAATAATAATAATAATAATAATAATAATAATAATAATAATAATAATAATAATAATAATAATAATAATAATAATAATAATAATAATAATAATAATAATAATAATAATAGTACTAATAATAATAATAATATCAATAATAATAATAATTATAATAATTACAATAACAACAACAAGAATAATAATAATTATAATTATTATAATTATTATAATTATTATAAATATTATTATAATTATTATTATAATAAAAAGGATAAATCATGTCTGAACTTTTATGATCTAATCTGAATGTTCCTGATCTGATCTGAATGTTCCTGATCTGATCTGAATGTTCCTGATCTGATCTGAATCTTTCTCATCTGATCTGATTGATTCTGATCTGATCTGAATCTTTCTGATCTGATCTGAATTTTTCTGATCTGATCTGATCTGAATAAAATAAGAATAAGTAATAAGTAATAAGATTAAGACGAACAGAACAGCTTCTAAGGGAGTGTTTGACATTACTTAAAAAAAGTGCTTTTTAGCTTTTAACTTAAAAAAGCTAAAAAGAGTGTTTTCAAAGATCAACTTCTACTTAAATTAATCACTTTAAAGCCAAAAGCTGGAAGCTGGGAAGTTGGTGCTTCTATCTGTTTCTAGGTATTTGTGTAAATGCTTCAAACTTTAAGGCCAGTCATTAGGACAAATTTTATCCCCAAAAGTCAAAAGTAACCTTGTCATCATCTCTTTTAGTTCCCTATACGGCTCCTCTCCCCTGCAACAAACAAACAGACGCACACACCGGCAACGATGGGATCTTTAATTCGGAGCAATTGACAGTGAACGCCCATAATCACCGGATTGTCTCCGCATGCAGGGGTATCATGGCGAGCGATGGCCATCTTGCGCGGCCATCTTCGAACAGAAGGGTTGGATTGCCACTCAACGGTCAACAACAAGAACTCGGCCGACAGGAGCATTTGGCTGCTCAAAGTTAGCAACCCATCCTTCCGACAGATTCACGACAATCAAGGTTAGCTCTGGTGAAGCTACCTTGAAAGAGGATACAAGTGCAAGATGCACTGCAATTGAAGCTATTCGAAGAGAAGGGTTAGATCTGAGGCAGATTAGGATTGGATTTAATTAAGGACATTTTCATACTATAATAAAATATAACATCAAAAATCATTTTTTTACCAAACACTCCAACTTTAACTTTTGTATCAAAAGCAATTCTTTTCTCAAACACTACCAAATTTTACTAATTCATCACTTTCTCTAAAATCACTTTAAAAAATCACTTATTTTAAGTTGAAGCAATGGCAAACACTCCCTAACTAACTAGCTTCCATCGAAACTCTCATAGTACTCCAGAGCCCGTTTGGTAGCACGAAAATTGACTGATTTGGTTGATTCTGCTGAAATTTATGAAGTTCTGGCTGAAGTGGCTGCATTGGCTGATTCTGCTGATTTAAGAAAAAAAAAATATATTTTATTAATTAAATAAAGAAAAAATTATATGTAAAAATAGTTAAAATTGTCGTCTACAGTAACTTCAGCCAATACAGCCAGAAAAGTAACTCCAACCTTAATTTTTCTGCTTATTACACAATTCACCGCGCGAAAGCAAAAATTACGTGTTTGGTGAAAAAGTTGACCGATAAACCTGATAAGTCGAAAAACAGTTTTGCCAAACGGCCTCTATATTTGTGGTGTCGTTATAGTACTTTCGTCAGCTATAAATAGACATCGATTATGCTAAATTTACACACGAACCAAAGTTGATGCACTTAAATCACATTTTATACAAAAATAAACACTAATTAATTAATATTATCAAAGTTTCTATAAAGCTATCGTATAACATTTACAATAAAGTGCACTATCTTATTCAAGTGTTAATTTTATTAAATGTTTCATAATTTTTAATATTTGGATATATGTTAATTGTTTATATGTCTTGAATTTGATCACTCACTGCCTGCGGAAGTACAGAGGTCTTGTTGCCGGATGGAGATTCAGCGAGGTAATTGGGTCTAAGGGGTGTTTAGAATTGATTCTGCTTCTTTTAGAAGTACTTCCGTACTTTCATCCAAACATTCTAACTTCTGTTTCTGCTATCTGAAAAAGTAGAAGCAGTTTTAAGAATCACATTCAAACACCCCTAAATAGTATAATGCACCTAGGATTATTCATAAGTCATAACACTACATATACATCATTCACAGAACATTGTGTTGTTTTTTCAAACAGGTAAATCTAGTTTCTAATAGAATATTATTAGGAAGATTTGTTTCCTATTCTGTATTAAACTCTTCAATTATAAATAGACACCCAGGGCTCCTATTGGAGTACCTTTTCCTGTTTATTCACATGGTATCACGAGCCTAAGGAAAAACCCTATTTTTTCTCTCTCTCTCACGTTCGACGCAGCCATGTCGCAGCCGTACTCCTCCATGGCGCCGATCATCTCTTCCGGTGAGTCCTCGCCTCTTTCTCTTGCTGAAGATACACCCGCCACTGGTCCGATTGACACCTTCTCTTCGTCCATCGTTACCACTGCTGCTCCGGAAGGCTCTCAACCGATGCCTTCCTCGGTTCCCATGGCATCGGACCCTCACTCGTATTCTGCTGGATCACAATACTCCCTCTTCGAAACCTTGCCGCCCCAGTTTCCATGGCAGCAGGTTGGTTTCGGTATACCTCCAGTGCATCCGGGACCACGACCCCAAGTTATGTGGCAGCAACCTGGTTCAGCTTCTTCCCCAGTCGCACCACATCTTCAGCCGATTATTCCTCCTGTAGCACCGAATCAGCAACCCGTCAGCACTCCCTATTTCGGGCCTTCTTTTGCTGGTTCACCGGGAGTAGTTCGTCCGGCACATGATAATCCTCTTTTTGGTTCCCCTATGGCAGCATTGGCACAATCAGTTTCACATGGCATTGCCAATGTCAGCCAGATTGTGACTATTAAGCTTAAAGCGGTGGAAGACTATCTTACATGGCGAACGCAGTTCGAGTCCTTCCTCGTGTCACAGGGCCTTTTTGGTATGGTATAGACGGCACAATTCAGGTACCTCCCATGTATACTTTGGATTTTAATAATCAGCGCATCGTTAATACTAATTACTATCATTGGCTTCGGGTGGATCAAACAATCCGTTCTTGGTTGTTTGCTACTCTTACTCGGGATGTATTAACTGATGTTCATGATATTAAACATTCCTTTGGTATATGGGCACGGTTACAATCACGATTTATGTCAGCCAGTTTACCTAGAGCTATGGAACTCAAATGCTTATTGTCCAATACTAAAAAGAAACCAAGTCAGTCTATGGAACATTATTTACTTGATATAAAACGATTGACTGATGCTCTAGCAGCCATAAACTCTCCTGTGACTAATAAGGAATTACTTCAGCCTACATCTCGAGCTACTTGTGTCATTTCCTGTTTATTCACAATTTCATCCATAAAATTTCACTCTCCTTCTATATGTAGATGTAGCCAACATAGGTACACAACATTGGTGAATCACATCAAATCTGTGTCTCTTTTTTACGTTTTCATTTTCTTTGATCTTGCGATAATCTGCCATAATTAACACAAATGCTAAAAATATTTTTAAAATCCATATATATTATCCATACTTGATTTTATCAAACATCTCATCATTTTTATTTTTATTTTTATTTTTCAAATTTAACTAGTTTGAATTACTCCCCCGTCCCATAATAAACTCCTATTTTGATTTTACATGCAGATTAAGAATATGAGAATACTTATGTGACAATATATGATTCTTCAATTAAAATCTAGGACGACATTGACATAATTGATGTAGTTCTTCTAAGTTCTAACATTCTCGGAGCTCGACTCATACGGGTACTTCAAGAGTTCAAGTCTTACATCACACTATTAGGAGCAATACTTAAGCAGTGTTTGCATTTGCTTTTTTTAAGCACTTTGAACCTTTTAGCTTTGAAAAAGCTAAAAATGGTGTTTGCTAACTCTTGATTCTGCTTTTTTTTAAGTGATTTTAAGCCAAAATCTAGAAGCTACCCAAGTGATGCTTTTTAGTGCTTTTAGGTAATGTTGTAAATAATTCCAACTTTAGGGATAGTATCATACCCACTTAAACCCAAAATACCCTTCATCTCTCCCACACCAATCTAACCTCCGAGCTCACCCCTACCATATGCTCTGCACTTCTTCTACACTTCTTTCTTCCCCTTTCACCCCACGCACATACACATAAATATTACTCCGTATATATTCCAGAGGAAATCTAGATCCATGGGATTTTGTTCAAGCATGCCTTAATCGCTGATTTTCTGATCGCAAGGCCTCCAAATCCCCTTCCACTCTGTTTGATTTCAGTGATGGTGAAGACGGCGCCTCCTTGCGGCCATTGCGGTGATAGTGGTGACATCACTCAACGGCGGTCCATGCCACGTCGGCGACCTCCAACACGTCTTCGCTACTTCAATCGGATGATGAACTTCCATGCTTCTCTCTACAGAAGCTTCTCTAAATAAAATAAATAATGGTAGATTTTCAGAGATAACAAACCCTGGTCCGTATAACATAACCAGCATTGTCGTTACGGGGAAGACTCGAAACTTCGAAGCCTAACTAAAGGAAAAGGGCAGTTTTGTACTTTACAAAAAAACTACATCAAAAATCACTTTTTTTATCAAACACTCCAACTTTTACATTTTAACTAAAATCACTTCTGTTCCCAAACACTACCCACTTTTACTACAAACCACTTTTCCAATAATCTCTTAAAAAAATCACTTCTAAAAAGCACAAACAATCGCAAACACTCCCTTAGTACTTCACCCTCTAAGAGTAGTGTGAACGTAATCTATATTTATTTAGCATTAAAAAGTACATGCAATTTGCATCACTAATTTTATTAAGCATGAGTATTGATGGTACTCATATTAAATAAATGGAGGATTATGCTCACTCTCAAGTCTCTTAGCATCGGGTGCGTATCCAATGTAGTGGTAGGGGGGCAGCTGCCCCCACTCAACCCCCACTCAACCCCAATATATATGTGTGTGTGGGGGGGTAAGGTTCAAGTGAGAAGAACCCTTTGGGTGAGAAATGAGAATGAAATATATATACTCCAGATCATCCAATTGTAACTTAGGGTATAAAGAAGAAAAGAAGAAGATTGGACCTTTTGATTATTTCAAATTAAAACTATTTGCATTTTGCAGTTTCCAAAAAAACCATTAGCATTTTGCAACCTATATGAAAACAACTCAAAATTAGAATTATTCACCCGATCAGCCAATGGCGTAGCCACAGGCCACAACCCACATGTAATCTACCTTCTTCTACCTTCTTACTAATAAAGTAGAACCTTTGAAATTGAAATTGAATTTTCAACTATTTGCTATTGAGTCCAATTATAAATTTACATGTTGCTATTAAGTCCAATTAATTCAGACCTTATTTGCAACCAATAGAATCTTAATGCATGTTATTTAAATTATGTTATTCCATCCATATGTTACTCTACGTATTTACTTATTTACATTCCAAAATTAATGTTATCATTAAAGTGTGAAAGTATAAAAAAGACGTATTTAGTGATTTACATTCCAAAATTAATGTGATCATTAAAGTGTGAAAGTACTACCTCCGTCCCGAAAAGGTTTGCCATTTTGACTCTTATTGATCAATGATAACAAACATTGGACAATGATTTTAATTACAATATTTGTATATAATTTTTAAATTTTATACTTTTATGAAAATATTTAGAATAAGGAACATTTTGATATAATTTTCATATTCAAAATAATTTCATATTAAAAAATATGATCGGTCAAAGTTATTCATCATTGACTAAGAAAAGTCAATTTGGCGAAGCTTTTCGGGATGGAGGGAGTATAAAAAACGAGCACCAATTTAGAATGACCGGCTCTACTTCCACTACTTTAGATCTTCACCACCTAATTAGGGGTGAGCAAAAATACTGAAAAATCGGTATACCGCACTTACCGTACCGAAAAATACCGGAATATTGGTATACCGTCATTTTCGATACGGTATCATACCGTACCGACTCCCTACCCAATAATTACTTTGAATTCTAAAATATTGTAAAAGTCCATTACAATTTTGAAGCCTAAAATTAATACTTAGGTTGGTTACAAACACCAAAATACAAAAATAAAGGCCCAATTTTCCAAACCCATTATAAACTTCTAGGCTTCTACTACGTAACATTCAAACAAAGTAACCCTAATGTACTAATGCCCAGAAACAAGTCCATCTTGTTCCAAGAACTTGCGAGTCGCGATGGCTGAGTCGCTGAGTAGCTGACGAGTGAAGAGGGAGGGATGCACTTAAGTGACGAGTGTATCTACATAGGGATCCTGCAAGTCAAGGCACACAACTTTGTTCGAAAGTCTTATTGAAATATATTTTTTAAATATAAAAATGACTAAATACACGATATCATATTAAGAATAAATGCTTTTATATCCATGTTGTTTAAATAATCTTATTTATTTTTGTTAGAGATCACTATTGATTTAATTATATCTATATTGTTCAAGTTATTTTAGGAGAATGTGTTACTTTTTAAGATGTGGCATGTTAAACTGCTTAAACATACTAATAATAATTACTCTTCAATATTGAATATGACATCAATAGATTATTGATTGTAATTTGTAGCATTTTAATAATGGATTAAATATGTCACAAGTAACACCGATTTAGTATATTTCGTTGGTCTAGGATAATTTGTTGTGTTGAGAGACATGCATGATAATTTACCGATACCGTACCGTTACCGAACCGAAACTTCGGTATACCGAAATGTGGTATACCGAAACTTCGGTAAGGTAACGGTATATAAATTTTGTATACCGAAAGTTTTAGTACGATAAAGGTATACAACAACAACATCCAAGTCTTAGTCCCAAAAGATATTGGGGTCAGCTAACATGAATCGATACATGATATCACCACCAAAAGGAAAAGAAAGAAAATAAAGATAAAAAAAGCTATTATAAAAAAGATAATATAAAACGAGATGAATATACCTAAAAATGATAAAATAAAAAGGATAAAAATAATGTTAATATATATAAGGATAAAAGAACAAAAAAACAAGAAGAAAAAAGATGAGGGGAAATAATAATACGACATCACTCCTCTACACGAATACCCGCCCTCCACTTTGCTCTCTCTAAAGTCATACCCTCATCCAATCCAAGAAGAAGCATATCGATAGAGAAAATATTTGGTATACCGTACCGAACCACCCCTACACCTAATAAACTCAATAGCAACTCAATTTGGTACTTTAGATCTTCACCCGGGGTAATTAGTACCTTATAAATATTTCAAGAAAAAATTACATATATATAACTAAAACGAAAAGTATTTACAAAATGTGATTAGTGACTAGAGTAGTAATGAAATCATAGTAACTTATGTTCAATTCGTTTTTGAATTATAAAAAACGATCATCGGCAAGGCATAATACGTCCTGTTTTCTCTTCATCTTCCACAACTGCATTGAAAACCTTTAATAAATTACACATTATAAATTAAATTTAAAATGAGTAACAATTCGTATAAAAATAATCAAGTTAGCAAATACTTTTTGTTAACCAAATTCAAAGAACCAAACTTACTGAACTTAGAGATATGCCTGTATATTAGAACTAGTTTTTTACACGCGCAATGCGCGAGAGAAAAATGCCCAATGCTATTTTGATAAGATTAGCAGAATAAAATGAATGTTAACTATTACGAGTAGTATATTTGAATGTATATTTTTTCTTCATAATAACATGGTCAAAAGGAGAGGAGATATGAGATGTCTCCCTATTCAGGGCAAGGATCATTCTCATAACAACTTATGCGAGTATAATATCATCATTGTGGTGATAAACAATCTAAAAAAGAGTGTGGTGTCTAGTGAGGTTTAAAGTGTTGGCAGAACATGTATGCTATTTTGAAGATTGAATCCAATAGCTCCAAATATGTAGTAATTAAGAGGCAAGTTCAATAACAAATGTGTGTTATATATGATGCCATTTGGACAAAATCAATAATATTCTAATCAAATTGGTTAATACTTCTCTCTAATAAGCATATCAAAAAAGATATTAGTGGGTGGATGTTAATTGGGATCAAATGGGGGGGGGGGGGATAGGCAACTTCTATGTGTAATAATCCAATATGCATACACATACACATATACCAATAAACGAACAATACATCAAGGGCAGGAAATGAAAGAACTTTGCCAAAGTGGAACAAGGACCTTAGTTTCAATCTTTCCTCTTTATTTGAATTATCAAGAGCAAGCTAAGAAAACTTCATCACAACGATGTTTCAACACCAATCACCAAGTGCAGGAAATGAAAGAAGTAAAGGCGTAGCAAAATAATCGCACAATACATCAAGTTTTTACATGAAAATTCTTCAAATCGTATAGCCAAAACCACCGCACCTTCAGTCCGTCACAAAAGCTCCAAAGTATACCAAAGTTTTTCGACAATGTTCTCCCATAATAGTCTATGATAGCACCATCAAAAGGAAGAAACAAACATCAACGATAAACAAAACCAATACATCACAAGAGGGAAGAAATCACCCAACAAAGAGCTGTTTTGATCCTAATAACCCCAGCTACACACCTTGAGATACGAATCCCACCATTGAAAACAAAGACCAGTGAGTTGTGAACCAAATAGAACTTCAGGCAGATCCAACGATTGGAACACGGGATTGACAATGGAGCACGATGGCCCTAAACATTTCGATCAATAATGTTTTGGGCATGGGTCTTAGGTGCATCCCAAAACCGGGATTAGCCCAAACTCAAAATTGGCCAAAAGTGAGTTTTTATCCACATAGGAAGGGAAAGGGAAATTTGTGATGAAAAAAAAAACAAAATAAATAAAGACAGTTGAAGTAATTCAATCTACCAAACCTAACATTCTAAAATATTCAAAAACCACATCAAAGTCTCAATGAGAAAAATAATTAAAGGTCCTTTCTGAAAAGAGAATGTCTCAAATATGTCATAATAATATAGCAAATGTTAGACCTATTCAGATCAAAAGAGAGGAGGTTCTGACGATATAAGACCAATGACATTCGTCCTCTTTTCATTTGGGTCTTATTACAATATGTCTCAGTTAGTTGTTCCTTGATGTTTAGATTTTCTACTAATTATCGACTTTACGACTGAACTTAACGTGTAGTATATCTTCCTAAGTTTATGATATATAAGCCAAGGCCATAGGGAAAAATATAGTTTCAGTCTCATAAATGAAAGTCGTACCAAGGCATAGGTTTTTTTCATTTCTTTCAACTAAATACTCATTATATTGGAATCGAGTAATTAATAAGTTCCGGTGTATGGCTAATACAAATCTCAAGTAATACGACGTTCTTTTTTTAATCTAATAATTGAATATCGCGGAGTAAAAGTGTAGAACTAAAAATACCTTAACTTACACTTAAGGAGTTCCTTGTAAATCTAAGTGCACTGCTGTTTTTTTTTTTGAGGGGGGGGGGGGGGGTAAACTGGTGCATTGACTTTCTAACCACCTGACCTTAAAACCCCATTTTCACCATTATTGGGTTAACCTTCATTATTTGGTTAGTAGGAAGAGGATAATTTTGACTGTTGATACATTTACTTTGCTCTTTCTAGTCTTATGAACACAATTACATTCACTTTGATGTTAACTGCATAACATCATTCACTGTGAGACTATCAGACAATCATGTGGTTTTTGAATATTTAAACTTCTCTTTCTCTATATGTTTTCCAATATTCATTGCAGTGAATATCTCATAACCCAAACTCTTGAACCCGCATTTTCCTTTAAAGTGGACATGTGGTATATCATATGTTCAAAAAAAGGTTACTTACTATCCATTAGGGGTGTCAGTAGAGAAAATAGAGGTTTAAATATTAGATTTGACTATGAAATGCTCAAATGTTAGTAGCTAGTAAATGCTTTCAGATAAAAAATCTAACCATACATAGTAAAATAAAAACTCTTCAGATTCTATTAGTCACTGAGCAGTCCTATCCTGGACTGCTCAGGTTATGCAATCTATGTTTCACAGACACAGATGGATGGAAAGGTTAGCCAGACAATTGGGAGTTACACTTACATTTCAGCTATGAAACCGAGATCTGTTGCCTTTATCATGCTGGTTCCAGCCACTGGAAATTTGCTGTTTTCTGAGAAATACCCTGGTAATAACCCATATCTGCTTTCCTAACGCAGTTGCCCAAGAGTCGTAGCTCAAGTGGGGGAAAAGGATAGGCATAAATATCCTGCCTTGCTTTGAGTGTTAGTGGGATTGAACTAAGTATCCTACTTAGGCGGAGGGGATCCCATGGTGTGGCCGTGTGGGATACATTATTTTGTATGGTCTCTCTCAAGCATTAAATGTTCATGTTCTTGGTGATGTCATAGGTCTGTTCTCATCTAAGCTGGTTGATAGCGATCTCAAGCATTTCGTTTGCGATGAAAACGTCATTCTAGCTTTCTTTGCTGCTTCAAGTGAGTAATTGAACTCAGATTCTCGGTCTTTCATGCCCATTTTATATGAAGCAGTGACTAATAGAATCTGATTTTTTGTAGAGAGAGTTCTGTTCTTTGTGTGTTGAGAAACTGAGGAACACATGATGTAATCATATAGTATAATCTTTGATTTAACTTTTCCTTGATATGACTTCAGCAAAGAAATCAGGGATAATGGGCAAAGTACTCTACTCGGGATTGAGAAATGTACCAAATGTACTCTACACACCAAATGTAATATCATCTTTAAGCACCTCTCAGGCTCTCACATGTATGTTAGTGAAATCATTGATGCTAAAATATGAAGTAGCCAAGATGGTAAAATTTAACAGATCCTACCTACTATGTGCATTTATAATCCTTATAGCTATATTCTGAATGTTAAGTAAAAGAATGTTCATCATTTGACCATATAAAACCCCAGTTATCTAGTCAAGCCTAGCTTGGTACCCAAACGAAATACTGTCAAAACCTTTCAATAAATAGCTCCGGTAATGGGGTTTCAATAAATAGCTCCAGACATA
The DNA here is from genome assembly GCA_945859915.1 of Cuscuta epithymum. Taxonomy (NCBI): domain Eukaryota; kingdom Viridiplantae; phylum Streptophyta; class Magnoliopsida; order Solanales; family Convolvulaceae; genus Cuscuta; species Cuscuta epithymum. Next base: position 458,893 of record CAMAPF010000103.1, read on the forward strand.
GGGTTATCATATCTTTTTTATTACAAAAATATTTGTGAGTTCTGAGAAAATGTTTGGTTTGTATTTATATAAACACAAGCAGAGTGACCATTTTTCCCAAACTTATGGACTGATAATGAAGCAGACAGAGCAAGACCGATATTGTGCAATTGAGTAGATAAAGGAGAATTAAAAAGCACGAGAATTACGAGAATGGGTATAACACTTACCTGAAAGCGAGCAAGAGCGATCAGCCTATCAGTGCAGGAAAGACCATCTGCCAACAGAACAATAAACATTCATAAGGAAGGGGGAACTGGTTGGGCTACATAGGAGAGCGAACTGGTTGGTGCAGGTACTCGTATATCAGATTGAATTTCCTACTTAAATGCAATAATCATTACCATGAAGAAACTGAAAAATGTTCTTACATCAGAGAAGACGAAGAGGACGAGGTGCGATGACCGTGGTTGTGTGCGGGCGGATTGGGTCCTGACTCCTGAGCAGCTACGGTGCGAAAGACGAAAGATATTACACCGGGTAGGCGTATGTGAGGTTATACTAACGGGGATATACGGCGTTAAGGTGTGCGGATGACTAAGATGGAGTGAGAGAACAAATACTTTAGCATCCAGCACATGTCAATTAAGCTTATAACACCACCAACAAATTTTTTCATACCCACACTAACCTAACTCTCATTCGTGTTTATTACATTGTAGAGATATTAGCCACAGACTATCGAGACATTCTTCTATCATATATTAAAAAACACAAGAAAATATTTAAAAATATGAGTTAAAAATATGAGTTACTAAACAATCTCTCATTGATTGCTAGCGAGAAGTTACATACTTCAGTTCAGATAGTATAATCCCATCAGACATAGATCCCTTCTATGCAGATATGTACACAATTGAGTTTCTTAATAGCATCTCAATGTCTGGATTGCCTAATCATGTTCTCCATTTAAAAATAGGAACACCGATAATGCTATTGAGAAATATTGATCAGGCAGCAGGATTATACAATGGAACAAGGTTGTTCGTAACCAATCTGGGAAAGCACGTGTTGGAAGCCAAAATAATAATAGGAAAAGCTATGGGAGATAAGGTTTACATGTCCAGAATTCCATTGTCACCATCAGATACGACAATTCCATTTAATTTTCAGAGGAAGCAATTTCTTGTGATGGTATGCTTTGCGATGATGATAAATAAAAGTCAAGGTCAGACGTTAGCAGAGGTCGGTTTATACCTTGAGCGGGAAGTTTTCACTCATGGTCAGTTATATGTGGCACCATCAAGGATGAGAAGCAGAGATGGTATGAAGATACTCATTCATTCAAAAGATCGAAAAAAGGTTCTCCACAAAGACAGTCAACGTTGTTTATAAAGAGGTTTTTCAAAACCTAACAATGTAATATTTTATGTGTACGGTGTTACACAACTCACATGTTCCGTACAATGTCAATTTTTATTGCTTCTCTTTAATTAAAATATTATTCCTATTGATTCTTTTTTTTTGCTTATATATATACGAAGTATATTTCAACAGTTCTAACAATCTCAATGTGCACCCGGGGCAACGCCCGGGTAAAACACTAGTTTATTGGTCTAATCCACTACAAATCCATTTAACAATGTTTTTAATTGAAGATTTTTTAGGTCTAATCTTTTTAAGATCGCTATAGTCTTGTGTTGTATTGCTTGGAATTTGTCCAATATGTGTTTTACAATTGTTGAATCAAGTCTAGTTTGGTCTGGTGTAGTCTATTTAAGTTTGAACTGGTCTAGTTTGAAATCAATCCAATTATATGGATGAGATTGTTTAACCCAGGGGCGGATCTGGCCCATGCTCAAAAAAATATAATTAATTTTATATATATACCATGTATATATTAATATATAGTGTTTTAGTAGTTATGATATAAAAAAAAGCTAATGTCAATTTGTTAATATTAGTCAAGTTGGTCCAATGGAAGCACACTAATTATGCAACAAAAGGAGTCAAGTTCGAGTCCCTTGGGCACCATATTTATAATTTTTCAATGCAACATGAGTAAATTTTTTGATACACTGTCCAAATTGTTGGGCTTTTGGTAATTGATCTGCAAAATATAATTATATATAGTTCAAATCATTTGGCTTTTGAATATTAGCTTGAAAAATTAATTAATGCGATTTATTAGAATTTTGAATATTAGTCTAAAAAGTTAATTAGTTCACATCATTGGACAATTGAATATTGATTTGAAAAGTTAATAAGTTCAATTCATTTTGTTTGGCAGGTGAAATTTAATTAGTTTACTTTTTACATAGAGCATAGACTATGAAGTCAAAAGAAAATTGATTTTCGAGAAATCAATTTGAAAATTGGTATTGAACACGTCATTAACCGACACAAGCCAATTTCGGTTAGATATCTATGGGTCTTTTAAGATAATTAAATTTTCGGTTTTGTAATATTTATTATTTTTTCTTTGACACTTCTGTAAAATTATATAACTAAATCTTGTAATTTTAACATTTTTTTGCAAAATAAATTACGTATCGCTAATTAAAATTTGGCCTCACCTCAACGCAAATACTAGATCCGCCCCTGGTTTAACCCGAAAAACAAACTTTGTTCTCATTTAAAGGGCATATTGCCCCTTGTAAAATAATTTAAAATGAGACAAATAAACTCGGCCCAAGTAATCAAAGTATCAAATAAACACCTTCATTTGAAATTAGTCGTTAATTGCAAGTATGTACCAAACATTAATTAATACCGTAAACTAACAGAAAGATTTGGTCAATAAAAGTGCAATTGTCCATCTATATCATAATATATCTCGTCAATGGATGGCTCAACAAATGTGAATTGATTACAGAGAATCCAAAACTTGGTACATTTATGATTTATATATATATACTGTATGAATTACTGGTAGCCCGGCGCCCGGCCTATAATTTCTTCATTACCTCCTTCATATTCCTCCACAGATATTTACCACTTGCCATGTCAGCAAATACACACAACCCCTTCTGAAATACCAAAAAAAAACGGAAAAGGACATGATTAGTTCATAGGAAATTATCATTTGTTTTTTACTACTACGTGATGGGGAAGGATAGGAAATTATCATTAATTAATGGTCACAACTCACAAATATAATAAGAGCATCTCCGGTGGTTAGCTAATTGCCTTCATAGCTTGACTAACCACATAATCATTTGTAGCAAAATTGAAATATACTCCAATGGCTAACTATAACTATTTCTTCTTCATTTATTATTTATAGTGCTATATTTAATAATTCTCCTTCTCAAACTAGTAGCTCATTTAGGCTAATTAGCTTTCTCAAGCAAAAGTAAAAGCAATGCTCCAATGGTAGGCTAATAGCTTTTAAATTGAAAGCAAATCCCTAAATTGAAATCAAACATTGGAGATGCTCTAAGGTCATCATCGTTAATATTTAAAAAAAAAAAATCATCCGGTCTCAAGGAAAGAATACAGTTGTAATAGTTATGTTACTAGGATTCATAGAATCGTCCGTTTCTCATTTAGAAAAGAGCAATAAAGATGTTATGGCCACACATAGTTCATTTTACTAAAACGAAGGTTCATTATTTGTACATAGATAAAATATACTTGGTGCGTAAATGAACGTGTAAGCCGGCATGTACAAAGAATATTTTTATTTGATCGATTTTGATTTGATCTACGACTTTACGTTTCAAATCCGCTCAAACGAAAACATCTTAAACAGAATGTGTTATACTTTAGTTAAGTAATCTCGCATTTGGATAAATCATGTAATTACGTATCAATTATCATAGTTTGTAATTAATACTGGGTAGTTTGTATGAACAGCTCAATTCCAACCAATCCCAAAATTTAGTAGACCGGTTTTAAAATTGGGCAACTCTAAATATCGTTACATGGTTTTCAAGCTATCATTACTCACCTTGAGACGCAAGCTCAAATTATAGGCTTCAGATTCATCGTCTTCTGCGGCTGATTTGTCTTCGGGGAGGGCGGATTCCGGCGAAGATCGCACCGTCGTCCAAGCAAAGTATGCGGCCAATGCTGCAGAGAGGAACACCAAGATGAACCTTAAAGGGCACATTCTACTTATACTTTAGGTCTTAACCCCCCAGTTTTTGATTTCTGAAGTTTTCTTCTCCTTATAAGTTAGAGGCTTTATGCTCTTCTTCTCAATATATTGGAGCCAATACTATATAATCAACGCGTTTCAATGGTCAAAGACAAAGACGCCTTTTTGACATTTTCCACATTGTGGTTTCGGTTTATGCACCAAGTCAAGCTGCAACGAAAGCAAATTCACCTAATCTTTGATTCGGTAAGAAATAAGAATGTACCAAGTCCTCTCTTTAAGCATGAAACTCAATCTTGTCTCACAGGGAGCGACTTTCTAAATGCTAGGATCAATATATTTCCCAATCCGTATTGAATTGTTATCTTTTAAATTATTTTTATTCGTTGTCTAAGTCAAGTCCTTAGTCCACTAGTAACTAGTTCAACTATCATTGATCAAGCAACGAGTTTTTCTCTCTCTTTTGCCCTTGATATATCAGCTCTCTTCATTCATACGGAGTATTAAATTGAATTATGATCTGTCCATCTGATATATATAGCCGGTTTCCTAATGTAATTCTTTGGATTATAAGACCATTTGTAGTAGTAGGGGATTGGGAGTCCAAAATGTTAAAGTTGGAAATTTTGGACTCCTAATTCAATTAGGATGTTTTCTTTTGGACTGTTTTCAATCCCAGACCAGACCAGATAAAACCAGATCAAACTTAAACAGACCAGACCAGACTTAAACAGACCATATCAGACCAGACTTGGAAAGTTATAAAATACACAGAGACCAGACATTTACCAGACCAGACCAAACCAGACTTAAACAGACCAGACCAGACCAGCAAATTTCAGTCCAAAAGAAAACATCCTTAGTGGTGGGTTAAATGGGGTTAAAAGTGAAAAAGGCGATGATGAAGATTCAAAATAGAGGGTGGATTGACAGGGAAAAAGAAAACGAAAATAAAAAGGAAAAAGGAGGAGGGGGTTGTTGATGGTTGCACAGGTTTTTAACTCATCCGGGTGACGTTGTGCTAATGACTGTGAATCTGTGATCATATTGACATTGTTTGCATGGAAAAAAAAATGATTCAAGGACTGAAATTGAAATTCAATGGTTGAAATAATTTATTTTATTTTTCCATTATTTTTAATTAATATTTTTCCATATATAAAATCTGTATAATTTTTTTATTTTTACATCAAAACATGAATTTTTTATTTCTTAATTATTCATGGAAAAATTTAAAAGATAACATTACTTATAATAATTTAATGTAAGTTTAACTAAGTTGATAAGTAAAAATTAAAAAAGTATGTCGAGTGTATTTTATTGACAATGCTGGGATGCAGGAAAAAAGTCTAACTAGTTTTGAAATGGATGGAGTGCATTTTTTACTTTTTAGCTCTCTTGTTCGCCTCATATGAATGTTCAGGTTTGATTTTTTAAGATTTGAACTGATCTGAGTTTTTATTATCTGATCTGACATAAATCTTTTTGATTTGGTAAGAAATTTAATCATCTGATCCGATCTGAATCTTTCTGGTCTGATCTCATCTCAACTTTTCTGATTTGAACCGAATAAAATAAAAATAAACAATAAACAATAAGAATAAGATGAACAAAACAACACCTAAGTCAATTTGTTATAGCAAAGTCTAACTTTTGATTTCAAGTGATGAATTATATAATTAAAAAAACTAAGTCTAAAGTTTATTTTTAGCTAAATCGATTAGAAGTTTATGAAGAACACTATTTAGACCTCTTTTGATAATCTATATTTTCAGCTTATAGGCCTTACAAAACAACATTTCCACCAAATCTGTAGTTTTTTACTTCACGCGCAGAATTGTTTAATAATCAAAATAAGTAAGATTGAAGTTAATTACTTTTATGACTAAGTTGACTAAAGTTATTGTAGCAGACCATTTTATCTATTTCATAATGTAACTTTTTCTTAACTTTATTAGTAGATATATTTTAAATATAACATCTTCATAATTCAACACATTCTGCCAAATTTTCATAAATTTCGGCAAATTCAGTTGATTCAATAAATTTGAGTGTTACAAGTTGTGCTTTTAATTTTTTGTTTAATACACTTTTTAGTTATTTTATTAATGAAAATATTTTGAATATAATTTTTCATAGTAAAGCAAATCCATCCAATTCACTTGTATAAGCTAGAGTAGTAGAATTTCAATTGATTTGATCAATTTTAGTGTTATCAAATAAGCTCATATATTTTTCATATAATATACTCCGTATAATGTACTACATATTGAGTATTTGGCGTGGAAATATACCATGACAAATCATAGGGTTATTAAACACATCATAGTTGTAGTATTCTAAACTAGTATCTCACTCGTGCATTACGCATGAAAAGTTTTGTGCAAATATCAAAAGAAGTTTTAACTAAGATAGTATTAATAACAAATTTATGAGTAGTGTCTAAGTTTCTTCATAATATAAAGAGAAGAACATTATGTGAAAAAGATCTTTCTTTGGGGAGTGACGAGGGATAAGAACACTAGCCGTCTCCCATCTTCTTTATTTCTTCTCCTCAACTTTCTTTCTCCTTCTAAATATGAAAAAAGATCTTCTTCGTCATAAATTTCAAGTTATTTTACGTGATTTCTTTCTCGCGATGTCTGAGGTTTGCATATTCTTCGTCGGTGAAATCGATCGGGTGTTGAAATTTTATTGTTGGTGGTTAGCAATGCTAGTCTTAGCTTGCTTGATATTTTTGGGAGGTTTACTTTAGACCTTGGCGATTCCGGGCCAATTATTCACCCTACTTCTGAACCACGGCAATGCTATGAGAGAAAGATAGGCTCGATTGAATCTTCTTTTTGGTGACTTGTCAAATCGATGATATTTGAATATGTCAATAGCTGATCAAACTGTGGATTCTAGTTGTTTCTTTAGGGTGGCTGGACAAACCAATTTTTTTATTATTTCTTTGTTGGTGGATGGTAAAATCGATATCAATGCCATTCTTCTTGTTGATAGAAGAGTCTACATACATCTTTACGGGATTAACAAATTGTTATGTTCCCTTGGAACTCTTCAATTCTATGTGTCAGCCCATTATAGCCTTAGTCTATGCGAGTTGCTTTTGTACTGATCATTTTTATTATTAATAAATAAGGGTTCTCCATTTAAAAAACAAATTTGGGAATAAAAAAAGTGATTTATTAATCTTTAGTGACTATACTTGCATTTTCCTCAAAATTAGATTGTATAGTAGTAAGGACATGTATACTTTTATAGTCACTATATATGAAGTAAAATTCGAACACAATTATAATGACTAAAATATACTAAGTCGCATTTTTGTCAACTACTAGGATTTTGATCACACTTTAGATATTATTTCATATTTTTGTCACTAAGTATGATAAGAACTTTAAAAAACATACTATGGGGTGTTTGCAATCAGCTGTTGGCTGATTAGTGATAGCGGATTCTGTTGGCTGTTTTGTTTAGCTGATAATGTTATCTGTTTATAAAACAGTGTTTGGTTAAACGACTGTTTACAATTGGCTGATAACTTGTTAAATTACTTTTACGAGCATAAATTAATTTGTTCCGTTTATTAATAACTACTTTGATAAATGTCTCACACATTTTCTAATATGATTAATACAACTACCTTATCCATTTTTATTTAATAAAAATAAAATTTTATTAACACAAGTAACAATTTGTTTCAACATTGTTTTTTAAACACAAATAACGATCTTTCAAAAAAAAACATTCGTTTTTTTGGCAGGACAATTAATATTCGTTTAATAAGTATGATTATCTTTTGACTAGTAAATGGAATAATAAGTAAAAAAAAATATACTACGAAAATCCCTGTACGTATTGACAGACGAAATAATAAATGGAATAATGACTTAATGAGTACTCCAGCCTTAGGATGTTTTCTTTTGGACTGTTTTCAGTCCCAGACCAGACCAGACCAGACTTAAACAGACCAGACCAGACCAGACCAGACTTAAACAGACCAGACCAGACCAGACCAGACTTAAACAGACCAGACCAGACCAGACCAGACTTCCGTAGTTATAAAATACACAGAGACCAGACGTTTACCAGACCAGACCAGACCAGTTCAGACCAGACCAGACCAGACCAGACTTAAACAGACCAGACCAGACCAGACCAGACTTAAACAGACCAGACCAGACCAGCAAATTTCAGTCCAAAAGAAAACATCCTTAAACGGCATCATGGGTTTGCTTCCTGTATTTTATTTGGTTGTGAAGTACTCGGTATGAAATACAAAGTTACGAGCATTGCGGAATGCGGACAAAATAGAGATTTACGATGAGTTGGTATAGAGCGGCTCATAGTGAGCACAAAAAGTCTGGGTTACACCTTGGGATACATCATATATAAACCTTCTTTTTTACTGCTTTCTTTACCCCTCTTCTCACACATCTCTCCCATCCCCATTCCTCGCGCACATTTCTTTCTCTCCCACATCCCTCTTTGTTCGTTCTCTTCTTCCCACCTTTCTCTCTGTTTTTTTATTTTTTTCTTTCCAGATATCATGGATGATTTTCTAGCATATTTGATGGTGGATGGAGAAGTGACCGGAAACGATGGAGGTTTGGAAGATACCCCTTACCTGCGACGGATGACGGACAACGGAAATGGAAGAAATGTGGAAGCTCTGAGCGTCGAAAATGGCGGAGCTGTGAGCGAAGAAGATGGGAGTTGCGATGGAGGACAGAAATGGTGGAGCTGTGAATGAGGAAGATGGTGGTCCGAACAACCCTAGGGACAAAGACTTAGGTGGGACGAGTGGCAGATCTGTGACACAAGGCGTCAACGAAGTTCCGATATTTGACGGCCGAGATGATTACAGCTGCGACGAGGAAGAGAATAACAGGGAGAACATGAACACAGATGTTGGAGGTATTTTCTTTGACATACAGACAACTTGCATACTCAGTGTTGGTGTGTACCGACAACTAATGTCGTTGTGCACAGAGTAATGTCGGTATGTATAGACAACTGAAGAATTCCTCATTGAGTTGATGCATACCTACAAAGATGAATGTGGTATCTATGAATTGAATGAGTTAATCAGTAGTGTTCAATTTACCCTTATTCAGATTTTCTAAGTGGAAAACTTATAGAGGAGTTATTTTTAATGAGTACATTGACAATTATAAAGTGTTCAAAGTTTGATTCAGTTTAAAGTCATTCTAAACAGATAATACAAACAGATAGAATATATATTTCCTTAATCTCCTAGCCATATCTAAAAGTTACCGATTGGAAGTTACTAAAGGTGTATTCAACCCGAAAGTGATCGTTTTTCTTTCCCTTTGTTTATAGAGAGTAGATGCAATACTTATTTTAGAGGGATGTGGTGACAGAGGTGTGGAGAGAAAAATACTTTATGCTAAGTATGAAAAAAAATTCATATGGGTGTGCTTAAAATGTATGTAACTTTCAAGAGTGACGAGGTCATGGAAAGCTATAATTTCTCGTTTCTATTTTGTTTGATGTTTGTGAAGAAAGGTATCTTTATGCCAATGTATTTCTTCGTAGCACAAAAGTATATGTTAGGCAGTGAGTAATGGAAAAGAAAGGTGTATTTGATTTATATGTGCGATGATTTATATGTGCGAGAGTATGAATTTTGGTTCCTAAGTCTAGCTAGTTGGCTAACTATTATTGGTTTCATGACTTGATAACAATATATAACTTGGTCCGTCAACCCTTAGTTCACCGAGAAAACATTATCTTGTAAAGGTAGGCGCTTTGTTTGAGATGTGATCGCTGAGTGCTTCAACCCATCAAAATTGATTTCAGAATTCCTTTCTTTTGGCTGGTAAGTTCTGTATTTGTGATTAATAAAGGAACCCTATTAAAAGGGGAAACAAGTCAAGTATTTTTGTTTGGAGAGTTTTTAAAATACTACTACATGCATACTATGTTGTAACAGCCATTCAATGTCTATATTTTAATTTCAATTGTTCTTCCCCACAATGTAAATAAGCATCTTAAGTGTTCCATAATTTTGATTCCATTTTTAAAATGGGTGGTAGAAGCTACCGTTTCCAAAGCACAGTGAGAAATTCAAGGACGCTTTGAAGGTAAATAAGAACTCTTTATTTGCTTTATTTTCTAGTACCCTTTAAATATTTACTCATGATTCAAGACATGTGTGTTTTTATTTGACCATGTTATGACCTTAATCTATAGTCTGATAGTGGTTGCCAAGGTTAAGCATGAAAGTTATGAAATGGAAAGATTACTACTTTTCATTGTGATTTTTGTCTTATACTAAGTTCTTGTTTTGCATATATGCCATAAATTCAACTTCTAGTAATTTTGGAGTCTTAGTTTGTTTTTCCAATAATCTAAAATAAATTTCATTAGTAATATAATTGTACGTATCTTAGTTAGAATTGATAAAGTCATTTGTGTTTCTGCATGTTCGTAAGTGTCTGTGAAACAACATGTAATTGTCTGTGTACACCAACATTAATGTATGTACGCTTCTTATTGTTAACTCTGTCGACACTGGTTGTGGTTGCAGCACTAGAGAGTGTGGAGTCATGGTCATGGCGTTTGCGGAGAATTTGTTGTTGCAATTACCATTAAAATCAGGTTGTGACTACGCCAACATGTGGAACATTAGATGTCAATTTGCTATACCACTTTGGCGTCTGAAGAAGAAACTGGTTGACATTTAGCTCCTTTTTCACTTGTAAATAAGTTGGAGATGAAGTGGGGTAGCGAATGTTGAAGTTTTAGATTTGGATTTGAACATGACATTAAGTTTGTTGTGATGTAATTTAATGTGTCTTCAATTTTTATACTTGTGTGATTAAAGACAACTTATATTACTACTCGTGAACTTGGATCGCAAGTCCCTAGCGCAAATGTATGAATTTTATATTTAAATTTGAATATGACATTGGGTTTGATGTAATGTAAGGATCATTGTTTATGCATTTTGATACTGTTATAGGTGACAGACTTGTTATAACTACACATTAAGTACTTATACAGACACTATTGTCGGTGCACACAGACAAAAATAACAACACACGTATTATTGTCGGTGCACACAGACAATAATAGGAATAAGACACAAGTATTATTGCAGTGCACTTAGGATGTTTTCTTTTGGACTGTTTTCAGTCCCAGACCAGACCAGACCAGACTTAAACAGACCAGACCAGACCAGACCAGACTTAAACAGACCAGACCAGACCAGACCAGACTTAAACAGACCAGACCAGACCAGACCAGACTTCCGTAGTTATAAAATACACAGAGACCAGACGTTTACCAGACCAGACCAGACCAGTTCAGACCAGACCAGACCAGACCAGACTTAAACAGACCAGACCAGACCAGACCAGACTTAAACAGACCAGACCAGACCAGACCAGCAAATTTCAGTCCAAAAGAAAATATCCTTAAACAATAATTACAACAACACAAGTATTATTGTCGGTGCACACAGACAATAATAACAACAATACACATATTACTATCGGCGCAGACAGACATTAATAATAAACACACCTATTATTGTCGATGGACATAGACACATTCCATTAACATACAATATGTTACCACAAACACATTCCATTACATAAACTTACAAGTGTTTATACAAATAGAGGAAATGTTTACAAAATACAGATGCATTAAAGTTTGACATTCAAGTTACAACCTTGTACAAAACTTAATGTCATGTTGAGGGATATCGTTTTGGGCATGTTGAAAATGATCAGAAGCATTGGCTAGAGGAGCGAAGTAATTTTGGCCCTGTTGATTAAGTTCATGGTGTAACTCTGCAACTTTCTGTAATCTTAAATAACACCTCACAAACACCTACTACTCAAAGAGTCGAACCCTAAGGTCACAAAACACCGCAATTGGAAGACACATACAACCAATTTCAAAACACAACAAACTGACATTGAAGAAAATATCATTATATTCAAGTCAAATATAAAAGGTAAAACAAAAAAAATCAAGATTTATCTGAAGTACGTACCGTTCGGCCATTTCAGAGAGGCTGGTTCGCACCATGTTTGCCGCTCTGGATTTCGGAGAGGCAAGCTCCCACAGTGTTTGAAGACGGACCGAGGATAGAGATGGAGGCCGGTCGTCGTTCCTTGTACTTGGAGAATCGACCGATGACAAAGATGGAGGTCGGTCGTGGGTTTGTGAGGTGAGGGAAACACAGAGGAGTGGGATATTGGCCGGAGCTGTTGTTGTGCGAAGTGAGGAAGGCGGAGCGGGAACGGCGAGGGATGCGGGAAAGAGGCGTTCGGTTTCCGAAGTGGGTAGAGGCGTTTTTTTAGCTCAAGACACATGTGCGTGTGTGTGAAAGGTGTGGGAGGATGGGGTAAAAAAAACAAGCCTTATATATGGTGTACCCCTGGGTGTAACCCAGGGTGTACACCAAGACTTTTTGTAGTGAGCATCCTACTCCCAGGCCTTCTTTTTAATTTATTTTATTTTAGCATCAAACAGATGTAACTCATGTTTAAAGTAATGTAACTCACATTGATAAGAAATGTAACTTGAGTCAAGTTGAAATGTAAGTTATCTAAATCCGAATGTAAGAAGCAAAACATTGATTTCAAGGTAAATAATGAAAAAAGAGTCTAATAGCTCTATTATTTTACATAAGTAGTGTATATGTTATGTTTTTTTAATATCAGGACCATTGAAAACGATTTAAAAAAAAACTTTTCAAATAACTTTCTGGGACAAGTTCAAATGTAACTCGCGAGTATGAAAATGTAACTTAAGGCAAAACGAAATGTAAATCACGTGATTGAAAATGTAAATTCTCATATCTAAATTCAAGTTTTCTAATATGACGACATATATATATATATATATATATATATATATATATATAGGAAATCTTTCCGGTAAGGTATACCTTACCGGAGCCGCCGTGCGGCCTCCACGTTTTGAGGGCCTTCCCTGTGGAATTTTTCGATGAAATTTTTTGAACATGTTCGTCATCAAGTCTAGTACATCCATACCAAATTTCAGCAAAAAATTCAATCGGGAAGGCAGCCAAATGATTTTTGGAAGATAACTGCGTTTTATATGTATATAAAGGGTGCAGTTATCTTCCAAAAATCATTTGACTGCCTTCCCGATTGAATTTTTTGCTGAAATTTGGTATGAATGTACTAGACTTGATGAAGAACATGCTCAAAAAATTTCATCGAAAAATTCCACCGGGAAGGCCCTCAAAACGTGGAGGCCGCACGGAGGCTCCGGTAAGGTATACCTTACCGGAAGAGTTCCCATATATATATATATATATATATATATATATATATGAGTCCTGATCCTGTCCAGACGTCCGGACAGGAACCGCCGTCCGGCCGGCGGCGTTTGGCCGCCTTCCCGGTGGAATTTTTTGATGAAATTTTTATGGCATGTTCTCCATCAAGTCTAGTTTATCCACAAAAAAATTCAGCCAAAAACTCAATCGGGAAGGTCGTCAAATGATTTTTGCAAGTTAACTGGTCCGGAAAATACATATTCCGGACCAGTTAACTTGCAAAAATCATTCGACGACCTTCCCGATTGAGTTTTTGGCTGAATTTTTTTGTGGATAAACTAGACTTGATGGAGAACATGCCATAAAAATTTCATCAAAAAATTCCACCGGGAAGGCGGCCAAACGCCGCCGGCCGGACGGCGGTTCCTGTCCGGACGTCTGGACAGGATCATTTGTGTATATATATATATATATATATATATATACATACATATGTGTGTGTTTATATTGAAAATGGAGCTGGGCTTAATTGAATGATCCTGAAGTGCAATCTCTTCCCCTGCACTGATTCTTTCCACAAGATCGAAGAAAAAGCAGAGATAAGCATAGACTTGTTTTTACAAGCTCGAACACATGCATAGGGCTTCTTCAATTTATTGTGGGGAGATAAAAAGCTTTCTCTTCCAGTACCGAGAGGTCTCAATTCCGGATTCAAAGAAGCAAACAGAGGAAAAATCATTTGGATTGGTAGGAGACTACTCTGCACGAATCAGGATTAACAGGGGCTTTTCACGCTTTCCATGGCTCCAAATAGAATCTGCGAGGGGAGGGATGAACGCCTTGCTTGACAATTGGGAAAGAAGATGACGACTATTTTTAATTAAACGGCGCAGTTTAGGGATCGGCACACCGTGCACACGGTGGGCCGGTCCCACGGTATAATTTGCGATTTACGATATAAATTCAAATACCTCTATTAGCTGTTTATCTGGTCAAAAAGCCAAATAGTGATCAAATCAGCCAAAAAATGGCTGATAGGCCATTAACCAAACACCCCTACAAAAAACAGTGTATTATATTATTACTATTATTTTATTTTATTACTATAAATGTCAATGCCGTAAAGCCGGTAAAGGTGCTATAAGCCATCAAAAGAGTATAAAAAGGAAAGAATTGTACAAACAATGAAACGATTGTGATTAAAAATTTAGAAATCTTAAATTTCAGTAGCTTAAAGAATTTTATATTTGTATATAAGAGGCCATTTAAGGACTGAAGGAGCCTAGTAAAAATTGATGCTCTTCTTCACAAACCCAATCAATTCATTTCGCTTGATCGTCAAACCAAGTCGAGGTGTTCTCAAATGAAATTGATTCATCTTCCTCCTCAAATACTTCATACTTCATACTTCATAGTTCATACTTCCTGGTCACAGTATTCGTTTAGCATTTTATTTTCGATTTCAGACCAGTTATCTCTTATCAGAATCATATATATGATCATATTATGTCGTAATCATTCCAAAAATTGCAAACATCTATAGCTTATGTATCTTCATTGTCATTAGTGCATGCCTAGTAGGCCTAGCAGGGCCGGTCCTGTCTATTTTCGGGCCTATGAGCGAGATATTATTTTGGGCTTATATTCAAGACAAATAATAAACTATATTTATTTAAAATAATAATTATAATAATATTATCTAATAAAGGTCATTAAATAAAAATAAAACTCATTTTATTATTATTATTTAAATTACATATTTGGTGAAAAGATACAACACTAGTACATCACATAAAAAGGAAAACATTGTTGGGGTAAATCACGTAGGGGGTGATAATTCGAGTACTTGGATATCTTAAGGATCGTGTAAGTTCACTTTCCGAATTGATATTTCTCCCCTATGCCTGGGTTACAAGAAATTCAATCTAGGATAATCCTTAAGGACACTCTAGAACTTAGGCACAAGAACTAGAGCCAAACTAGTGAGTATATGGATTGTTATCTTTAATTTGAGTGCCAAAGTGATGAAGATATGTTGGATATGTTTTCTCCTCCTCCTCTGTACGAAATATGGTGGTATCTATCCATATTCATCGTCCTAGGCAGTAGTAACACGATTAAGAATAACCGCAGCAGTTTTTGGGAAACTGCTGGAAACTGCCTAACCGTTCTAGAACTCGGTCTAGAACCACAGAGCTGGTCTACTGAAAGTTATACCTCGAGTTCTACCTCAAGTTCCACTAACGTAGACACTTTGGAACTAAACTAGTTCTTATATACAAGTGTGCACTCCACACCTACTAACTTGTATTAGATCATAGTTCTAATTCCCATTGGCACTCATGTCATTTCCAATTACACAAAATGGCCGGTGACACTAAAATCATCAACAATCCTCCCCCATTTTAGTGTAACCCATGAAATGACATAACAAAGCTTACAAACCAAAACTTGCACATAAATGGAAATGTCGATACGATTGAATTTCCATCTTAGTATTTTACACATTCAAAATATTCGAGAATCGGGGTGTCCTACGGATTGAACCCTTCAACCCATTTGAATACCTCAAGATAAAATACATACAAGTTTCAATACTCAACTAGAATACAAACTTGACACAATTATAAAGCCGTGTGTCCTAATCCCATTCATGACCGTATAAAAGCCAAGTCCCAAGCCTTTTGAAGTGCGGCTACACTTCACGATCATATAGGTAATTCCTTTACTCGTGTACCTGCTTACACTTTATCAAAGGAATTATTAAGAAATAAATTCAGCCTCCCTACTACAGGTCCGAACACACATCTTGGGATGATTTTCATTGTGTGTTCCAATCCATTAAGTGTGAGCTTTCCACATTGAATTCAGCCTCTAACGTTGTATTAGAGGGGAATTGGGTGTCTCACCATTAAGGATTAAATGGACTTTAAACCCATCCCTATAACAGACTTGTGCACTAAGTCCCGGGCCAAACTTTTGGTCAAGTGGTCCGCCAAGTTATGTTGCGATCTTACAAATTCCACCGAAATTACACCATTCATGATTAGTTCTCTAATCATACTATGTCTAACACCTAAGTGTCTAGACTTGCCATTATAAACATGACTATACGCCTTAGCCAAAGTGGCAGCACTATCACAATGGATAGAAATAGGTGCAATCGGCTTCCCCCACAATGGAATCTCAAAAATTAAATTTCTTAACCACTCCGCCTCTTTACCGGCGGTAGCCAACGCAACAAACTCAGATTCCATCGTTGAACTTGTGATACAAGTTTGCTTCTTGGATGCCCAAGAAATGGCACCTCCCCCAAGCAAAAATACCCAACCACTTGTAGAAGAGTGATCCTCTACATTGGATATCCAACTTGCATCCGAATATCCTTCTAATACCGAAGGATACTCAAAGTAACACAAACCATAATCCATGGTTCCCTTTAAATACTTGAACACTCTCTTCATTGCTTGCCAATGTTGAGTACTAGGATTACTAGTAAACCGGCTCAACCTACCCACGGCATAAGCAATATCCGGCCGAGTGCTTGTCATGGCATACATTAAACTACCAATAGCTTGAGAGTACTCAAGTTGTGATACCGCATTTCCTTTATTAGGCATCAACTTCACACTAGGATCCATGGGAGTACCAACGGGTGAACAATCACTATAATTAAACCTTTTGAGAATATTCTCAACATAGTGAGCTTGTGTCAAAGCAATCCCTTTGTTTACCCGTTTAATCCTTATACCAAGGATCACATCCGCCTCCCCCATGTCCTTCATGGAAAACCTTGATGATAACAACCTTTTGGTTTCATCAACCTGATTTTGGTCCGTTCCAAAAATCAGCATGTCATCAACATAGAGACATATGATCACACCCGCTCCGAATGCATCAAATCGGCTATAGACACACTTGTCCGATTGGTTTAAACTAAAACCATTGGACAAAATAACTTCATCAAACTTTTGATGCCATTGTTTGGGTGCTTGTTTCAGCCCATACAATGATTTAACAAGTTTACAAACCTTATGCTCATGTCCCGGCATAACAGAACCTTCCGGTTGTTTCATGTAAACTTCCTCATCAAGATCACCATTTAAAAATGCCGTCTTGACATCCATCTGATGTATAATCAGATTGTGTATAGCCGCCAAAGCAATTAACAACCTAATGGTTGTAATTCGAGCAACCGGCGCATACGTGTCAAAATAGTCAATTCCGGGTTTTTGTCTAAAACCTTGAATGACCAACCGAGCCTTGAACCTGTCAACAGTTCCATCCACTTTCATCTTCTTTTTGAAGATCCATTTGCAACCTAAGGGTTTAGAACCCGGTGGCAAATCCGACAACACCCAAGTGTTGTTCTCCATAATTGATGACATTTCATCATCAATTGCCTCCTTCCAAAAGGCAACATCTCGGGATTCCATTGCCTCTTTAAAGGTCTTTGGATCATCCTCAACTTGGTAACAATATGAATATTGTACCCCCGTTTCATCCCTTGAACCTTCCACTAAATACAAGTGAAAATCGGGACCAAAGTCTTTCACGATGCGGCCTCGTTTGCTTTTCCTTATTTGTGGTGCTTCGGGATTCAAAACACCATCCAAACATTCTGGAACTTGCACCTCACTAGTGCCTGGAACTAGGTCCTTTGGTCTTTGAATTGATGAAAATCTCATCTCATCAAAGATCACATCCCGAGACTCAATCACGGTGTTAACCGCTACCGCATCATTAGGTTCTATTACATAAAACCTATAAGCCTTGGAATGTTCAGCATACCCTATGAATATGCAATCAATTCCCCTTTCCCCCAAAGTTTTTCTTTTGGGCTCGGGCAATTTTACAATCGCCCTACAACCCCAAACCCGAAAATATTTCAAATTTGGCGCTTTCTTGTACCAAAGCTCATATGGGGTTGTCTTGTTCCTTTTATTTGGAACCCTATTTAGAACATAGCAGGCCGTGAGCATGGCCTCTCCCCAAAACCCTTCACTCAAACCCGAGTAGGAAAGCATGGAATTAACCATTTCCTTTAACACTCGATTTTTCCGTTCGGCCACACCATTTTGTTGTGGTGTATACGGAGCCGTGGTCTCATGAATGATTCCAACAGATTGAAAATAGTGGGGATCCATATATTCTCCTCCCCGATCAGTCCTAAGACATTTAATTGGATTACCCAATTGCAATTCAACCTCGGTTTTATACACTTTAAATTTCTCTAAAGCTTCATCCTTGGTGTGTAATAAATACACATAACAAAACCGGGTCGAATCATCAATAAAAGTAACAACATACTTTTTATTGCCAAGGGAAGGAGTTGAGTGAAAGTCACATAGATCACTATGTACAAGATCCAAAATAGCCGAATTCCTTTCAACATTAGGAAACGGTTGTTTTGTGATCTTAGTAAGCATGCAAGTCCTACACTTATCATCATTAATATCAAAAGCAGGAATTAAACCATCTTTAGACATATCATGCATTTTCCTAAAATTAATGTGAGCTAATCTAGCATGCCAAATCATACAATCATTCATGGAAGATGCCACAAAAACAGAATTATCACTAGAAATTAATTTATTCACAACATTTAAACGAAACATGCGATTTGACAAATATCCAAAACCAACAAACACACCACCCTTGGACAGAATATATTTATCGGATTCAATCACTTGTTTGAACCCTAAATTATTCAACATACTTCCCGAAACAAGATTCTTTCGAACCTTCGGTACATACAAAACATCAAACAACGTAATTGTTTTCCCAGAAGTAAATTCTAAAACAACTACACCCTTTCCCAAGATAGGCACCATTGACTCGTCTCCCATGCGTAATAAGGAACCGACCTCCACTGGTTCTAGGTCTTCAAACCATCCTTTATCCTTACACACATGGCTCGTAGCCCCCGAGTCAATCCACCATGCACAGTCATCATCCTGTACATAAAAAGATTCTGGAATGAGTGATACATAATTCTGGACAGAATTATCAAAGTTAGTCAGGAACTGACCTCCTTTCCGTGGAACCAGGTCCTTAGACCGTTCCTGTCCACTGCCACTCGTTCCAGCGCCATTCTTGTTCAGTTTCACACGGCAATCACGCTTGACATGTCCAACCTTTTGACACCTCCAACAAACCAAACCTTTCGGTTTCTTGTTGGGTTTGTCATGGTCTTCATACTTGCGCTTTTTGCCTTTCCCCTTATCTTTCGGGTTAGATTTATTATCCTCAACCAAGTGAACATGAGCCATTCTAGATTCAACTTCACCCATAATTTGGTCATTCTCTTGCACACGAAGATTCTCCTCAATGCGCAAGTGACTCCCAAGTTGAACCAAGGACAGTTCCTCATCTTGATGTTTTAAAGAACGTTTAAAATCCTTCCAAGAGGGTGGAAGTTTGTCAATTATACTCGACGCGGCATAGGACTCATCAACACCTATCTTGTGGAGTTTAAATTGACCAAGAACACGAAGGAGTTCATTGTATTGTTCCATA
This sequence comes from Cuscuta epithymum, assembly GCA_945859915.1. Taxonomy (NCBI): domain Eukaryota; kingdom Viridiplantae; phylum Streptophyta; class Magnoliopsida; order Solanales; family Convolvulaceae; genus Cuscuta; species Cuscuta epithymum. Next base: position 478,782 of record CAMAPF010000103.1, read on the forward strand.
ACCGGCCTTGAGTCAACCATTTTATAATTATTAAAATCACTCACCAAGAACTTCTTACTAGAAGCATCCTCGGCGATGTATTTTGACTCAAGAGAATTCCACAATTCCTTCGCACTCTCAACGTTTTGGTAAATATCAAATAACGCATCAGACATACCGTTAAGGATGTGGCCTCTACATATGTAGTCATCGTTCTCCCACTTGTTGCGTCTCCTAGTTTGTTCCAAGGTTTCATCCTCCATCACTTCCGGCATTGGAGTGCTCAACACGTACACAACCTTCAACGTGGTGAGAAGAAAGTGCATCTTCTTCTGCCATCTACGGAAATCGTTGCCTTGAAACTTGTCCAATTTGTTGAACTTGGATGTCATCTCTTCCACAGTACTCATGATTATCACAAAGAAATATCAATTCGATTGTTGGGGTAAATCACGTAGGGGGTGATAATTCGAGTACTTGGATATCTTAAGGATCGTGTAAGTTCACTTTCCGAATTGATATTTCTCCCCTATGCCTGGGTTACAAGAAATTCAATCTAGGATAATCCTTAAGGACACTCTAGAACTTAGGCACAAGAACTAGAGCCAAACTAGTGAGTATATGGATTGTTATCTTTAATTTGAGTGCCAAAGTGATGAAGATATGTTGGATATGTTTTCTCCTCCTCCTCTGTACGAAATATGGTGGTATCTATCCATATTCATCGTCCTAGGCAGTAGTAACACGATTAAGAATAACCGCAGCAGTTTTTGGGAAACTGCTGGAAACTGCCTAACCGTTCTAGAACTCGGTCTAGAACCACAGAGCTGGTCTACTGAAAGTTATACCTCGAGTTCTACCTCAAGTTCCACTAACGTAGACACTTTGGAACTAAACTAGTTCTTATATACAAGTGTGCACTCCACACCTACTAACTTGTATTAGATCATAGTTCTAATTCCCATTGGCACTCATGTCATTTCCAATTACACAAAATGGCCGGTGACACTAAAATCACCAACAAACATTACTTAAAAAATTTTCTCGCAGGGCATTGTGAAGCAAAATCATCAATAATTACTTCATAATCAACTTTTTCAAATATCTCATGCTCAATGCTTAAAATTGCTAACTCTTTAAGCCTTTCATTCATGAGACATAGTCGATCATGGATAATTCATCAGAATCTCCAACTTTATAAACATTACTTAAAAGCGTTTCTCATGGAAGTTTCAGGATTCAATTTCTTAACAAGAACAAATGTTTCCACTGACCCCTTCTAACCTAAGCCTTTCTTTTCTAATCTTCTCCTCTTTCTTTTTTTATCCCAACCTGATTCACACATTTTATCAAGAATAATTTATTGATCACTGTTGGATTGTTTGAAGCCTTGAAAGAGGAAGTTTTTTTGTCACCCACCGCTGTTTGAGCTCCTCGATTGATTGGCTTCAATTCTTAACAAATCGCTGAGTCACTCACTGCTTTGCAGCGTTCTTTACTCTTGTTGATTTTGGAATTTGGAAACAACAAATCAATTTGAATGGGCTTTACGATCGCCCCTGTTGCACCCCCTAGGGCCGCCCCTGAGGCCTAGTTGCTTTTGTATGTCTACTAGAGTAGTAGGTCGTTAGACCAGACTAATTGTAAAAAATTACAACCATGCTTGTTGTACCCACCACTTTGTACCCACTTATACCCACCTCTGTGAAAGCTATTTTTTTGTCTGTGAAGCCGGTTCACAGACAAAATATGTCTTTGAATTCCTTCACAGACATATTTTGTCTGTGAAGGAATTCACAGACAAAAAAAAACTAACTTCACAAACATGGGTGGGTACAAAAGTGGTATAAAAGTGGGTACAAACATCATTTTCCAAAAAATTATCATGAGTGCTAGACTAATGGTAAATTCATGGGAAAGGGCCAAATACAAAAAGCAGTAAAAAACCAGTACAAATACTAATACTCCGTAATAACCCATTCATGATTGAGAGGCCGTTTGGGAAGCTCCTCTCCATATCTTTCTCTCCATTTCTTTTTTACTTCATATCTATCTCTACCTTTTTCTCTATCCTACTTACCAACCTACCTCACTCTTAATTTTCTCCTCTCTATATCTCTCCTAATGGAACTCTCCAGTTACTGGAGAGGATCCAAATTCGATCGTTTGGAACCACTGTTTTTCGGTTTATCAGGCTTATCAGCCAACTTTTTCATCAAACGCGAAACTTTTGCTTTCACGCGCTGAGTTGTGAAATAAGCAGAAAATTAAGGTTAGAGTTACTTTTCTGGCTGTTTTGGATGAAGTTACTGTAGAGGATCATTTTAGCTATTTTTACATATAATTTTTCTTAATTTTATTAATAAAATATATTTTCAAAATATTTTTTTCTTAAATCAGCAGAATCAGCCAATGCAGTCACTTCAACCAGAACTTCATAAATTTCAGCAGAATAAGCCAAATCAGTCGATTTTCGTGTCACCAAACGGGCTCTAAGAATAATCAATTTTGAACAATGAATACAATAATTATGTTCCAACATTTTGCATTTCACTATTTCCAATCAATTTATAATTTTCAAAGTATGTATCGATAATCTATATGAGTAATTTGGTACCATAATTAATTACGGTAAACTCAAGTTTCAATATCTTTATGATGAAAGCAAGAGATAAAGAAATACAATAGTTCAAGACTACACTCATATGAGACATAGAATCAATTAGCCCCCAAGGACCGGTTTTACCAACCACCAGGAAGGGATATGATAAGAGGTTTGTTCATCCACCTCCAAAGGAAGCATCCCGACTTTACCGGCCACCGAAAAGGGAGAAGATGTTTGACCATCTATCTCCAAAGAAATCATCTCGTTTACGGAACTTGTCAGTACTTTAGGCGGTGTTGTTCCGGAAGCGCCGTCGCCTTGCCGTTTTTAATCTCTCACCATCAACCTCCTCGATTGACATCCTTTCACAAGCCTGAGTTAAGCTCTCCGTTAATAGCCAACAAAATGAACACCGGATCTTGGGCAGAGAAGAAGATGTTGCAGAACTCACAATAAAAAAAATCCAAAACATGTTCACAATCGGAACGGACTAAACTCTCGGCTAGAGAAAACTCAGCCGGACAAAATTCTCGGCAACACACAACCACCTCAACCAAAGCACCTCAATGAAGTAATACTGAACAAAAACCGTTACCTATATACACAGTCGAATGTCAAGCATCCCTTGTGGAGGCCACGATTCCTACCCCGAAACCTGCCTCTGTGTCGTCCAATCGCTATGCGTAAGGAGCCTAGCGGCCACGGCACGCTAGGGCTTCATCTCTTTGGTGTGATGCGCTGATGCCCCTTCACTTTTTGCGATTATTATCTATATGTAAACAATTAAAACATGAAATTTTGCAAATCAAATTGGAATGACGAGTACAAAACTATACATGCAAGTCTTGTTTTAAAATATAGTTGTAATGTGACTATGTGAGAGTGGCGTCTGATTCACGTACCACGTAGGTTATTGTACTCGGAAGAGCAAATGCAAAACAAATGGTGTTTCCTCGTGTCCCCTACCTAGCTGCCCTAAATTATGCTCTCTGCTTTTTCTCTCATCCTATCTCCTCCATTCAACAAACATAACTTATTAGCTTGTTGGGTTTTACAAGTCTTAATACCATGCTATGCGATGTCTAATTGGACTAACTAAAAAATGTTTCAAGTAAGTACTGCTAATTTCACTTTTAACATTGGATCGACTCGTCTCTATAAAATTGTTATGTGTGATACTATAATAATAGATTAGTACCCTTTAATGACAACTTACGTGATGGTCTATTCAATTTATAATATGTTCAATTTAGATTTAGTGTTTTAATGGACCATATACGTAGTATATCATGAGAATATAATAATGATTAATGAGATTCTTTCTTTTAAGTATTACTACCTTCCGTCATCTTAACATTGTTATACAAAGAGGTGATGTGGTTATTAGAAAAAATGAGTTTGTGTGCTTCATATTAATTAATACTGTGAGATTAAAGTGAAAATGATTTATATCTATAAAAACATTATCAATTTTGTTTGAGATAATTTTAGTTTGGCGAATCAAAATGAAAAGATGAAACAATTTTAGCGCGACGGAGGATTTGGAGTATCATTTAAAAACTCATTGGCCAAAAATGTTAATTGATTGTGTTTACTCTTGTTGGTAAGTGTGTTGGTTAATTGTCTTGGATTCATTGCCACTCCACTTTTAGTAATTACATTGATGGTGATTATGCCTCAAAATTTGAAATGAACATTTTTCTCTATTGAATATTCAATTACTAGTATTTAAGGAATTTTTCACAAATCTTTTAGTCGGATATCAATAAATCTAGACAAAGTATATTTAGGACTCCTACGTTTGTACGAAGATACTTGACTTATTTGAGAATCTCTCTGGGCCCAAAGATTCCGTAATAAAAATTGATTCCAGTTCTTGATTTTATTCCATCATATCTGTATTTCATTATATATATTTTAATTTTCGTGCAAATTGTTTGTGTATATATTAATGGGTGGAGAAAACTCAGAGAAGAAGTAGTCCTGAGTAGCTAATTCAGAGAAGTTATTCTGATTGGTTTCAGTTCTCGGAGTGAGTTTATCCTAATCTGATTGTTTCATCACCTTGATCAGGTATGCTTGTATTAATATGAATCTGTTGCTCCAATGTTCAAAAGTTTCTTTTTTGGCACATTTTAGAGATCTTGTCTAACGTGGAATATGCTTGGAAAAAGTTATTTTGGTAACATTTTAGAAATCTTATCAATTTAATGTAATATGCTTCAGTTTTCAGAGAACAGTACCAATTTTTTTAGTTTGACAAAACTTTCTAACCTATTACTTCCTCCGTCCCATAAAATTGTTCCCGCATTGACTTTGATCGGAGTTTAAGAAAATGAGAATAAAGTGAAAATGTATGGTTGTGATTGTGTAAAAAAAAAAGGTAAATGAATGTGAGTCACACAAAACTTCCCAAAAGGTGAAATGAGAACTATTTTTTGGGATGGCCCAAAAAGGAAACCGGGAACTATTTTGCGGGATGGAGGGAGTATAATATTTGTTCTACGTGAGTACGACTGTACGAGTAGAAATTTTTGACAAATGAGTAACTCGTGTATTATAGAGTAAAATAAAATATGAGGCTAGCTCTTAACATCGTACTTTTATATTCTTTAGTTCTTGATTAGTTATTCCAGTAGAGTTTTCGGAGAATGTGCATAGTATTTGAAAAATTAATACTACGTACTTTATTCGCCTCATTCGAGACATTGACAAGTTGGAGTTAGGCATTAAGTAAGAAGAATAAATATTTTGTTGATATTTGTTAAAGATAGAGAAATAAACATGTCCACGAATTTTTCAATTTAAAAAGAAAAACTACAAAGTTTGTTATACAAACAAGAGAGAAAAGTTAGCAAAGTCAATTGAACTCAAAGACGAACAATGAAAATACTTTACACTTATAAAAGTGTAATAATATATATAATTACTTTTGAGTATTTTTGTTTTTTAAATGGAAGTGTAATTAATAATACCGTAGTATGAAATACTCCATCCGTTCTCTAATACTTGTCTCTCTTTCCATTTTGGGATGTTCTCTATTAGTTGTCTCACTTTCCATTTTTGATAAGTTTTTTCAATATATATACACATTTACTACCATTCTCTTTCCTACTTTTTCATTCTCTTTCCTACTTTTTTATTTAAACACAACTCACTACACCTTTTCCACCACCCCTATTATCTTTCTCTTAAAACTTGTGCCAAACCTATAGGGACATCTTATAGAGAACAGAGGGAATATAAAGGATTCCATTTTGTTGGACTACACTTTGTATAGACAAGCACTAGTCATTAGGTGACTAGTTTATGTTTGGTAGTCATAATTAAAGTATGACTTATTTACTCTTATTAAAATAATGAAACAATAAAAATATGAGTTTTTTAAAAAATATTACTAAAATAAGACTTATTTGCACAAGTATGACTTAGTTACTACAATGTAGTGTCTTGATAACTTAAATTTAAAAATTGAACATAAGTTACAATGATTTCATTACGATTCTAGTCGCCAGTTATAAATGGGTAATTATTTATAAAACTGTGCCAAAATATAAATCATTGATACTTCTGTTGGAATATTATGTTAAGTCGTACTACTTATGTTATTATTTTTATTCAGAAAGTTTTCTCAAACAAAAAATTGGACAAAGTGAATTAGTCGAATTTAAAAAATTCGACCCTAAAGTAATAAACCGCTTTATAATATGAGGCTTTCCTAAAATATTACTAATAAAAAGGTCATAAACAAAAATGTAATTTAATATTCCCTTCATTTGATTAACAATGAGACAAGAGAGAGTGTCACACAAACTAATAAAAATGATTTATCTGGTTCATATTGAATTCATAAAATAAGAATAATGATTGTCTCATTATTTCTCAAAATAATATATAAATAATCGTATCATTATGTCACGGGAACCTTTGAACATGACAAATTTAATATTGTCATTAATTTCATTAGTACTTTAGTCATTGGTCCTAGTAAACAATCTCATCTTTATTTAAATTTTGCAATTTACTAAGAGAATCCATCAATTCAAAATGAAATCAATTGGATAAAATCGAACCAACCAACACCTAATTTTACATACAAAGCTGAGTCAACATATATCTTGATGACTTGTATAACTCGATGTATATGTAAAACAGAGAGGTTATTAATTAAATTAGAAATGAGATTTGGCTGCTGCGCGCCGTGGGGAGGCTGAAACAGGGAAGGTGAAATCTAATTCAGTTTTTTACTGTTTTCTTCCGCATATTTTTTTTGAGTTTATTTGTTTTTATTATTTTTGAAGAATTATATCGAGTGAATTTGGTGTTTGGTCAAAAGCTTGTAACATCTTCTAGACTCAATGAGTGAATAAGAAGTGTTTCCATCTTCTTATTTTAGAAGTTGCTTTCTGAAGTAAAATTGAATTGATATGAATAGATGAATTAGCTAAAGAAAAACCGAAAATTACTGTCTAGAAGATGTAAAAAATGATACCTTTTTTTCGACAAAAAAAAAAGTAATTTTGTGCCATCATTGTGTACCATATGTGGATTGAATAGATGCACTCAAATAAGTTAGATATTTTTTATAATAAAAAATGAAGTAGATTCTGATAAGATTGATAATAAAGAAAACAAAGTTCAAACCAAATGGACAATGTGTATATAGCTTTCCATTTGAGTGCTAATGGAAGCTTTGTCTGCATTTCATTTCCTTGTTCTATAAATTGATAGAGATAATTAGTTACCCACCTCAAGTCATTAGTTTCAATCTTTTTTCTACAACTGCTTCTTCAGGGTTGAATCTTTTTATTTATTATTGTTCAGGAACATGAATGCATTGGCAGCCACCAATAGGAACTTTAAGCTGGCTACCCGGCTGCTAGGCTTGGATTCGAAGCTCGAAAAGAGTTTGCTGATTCCATTCCGCGAAATCAAGGTGTCCTTCCCATCCTTTCAATGGCATAACCATAATGCCAGAAAGTTCAATTTGGAATTTCACAGAAAAGTAATTCATTCGTATAAATTTTTACGTTAATACTTTTCTTAATAAAGAACAGTTTAATGTGAACTTGGGATGGACCCTGTATCTATGCTTGTGGTTTGATACCTTCTTTGTCTCTTATATGTCTGTTCATTCCTCGTGAGAGAGTATGGACGGACGGCTACCAGTGGGTAGCATGAACTAAACAGAGAATATGAATGGAAAAAGTTAAATATTTGGTGCAGGTTGAATGCACAATACCAAAAGATGATGGCTCCTTGGCGACATTTGTCGGATTTAGAGTTCAGCATGACAATGCTAGAGGTCCCATGAAAGGAGGAATTAGATACCATCCTGAGGTAACAACACTACTATCTTGTTTTTGTCTTCATCATTTTCTTTTTTCGTCCATCTTAATATTATAATCATTTTCCATTTTAAGGAAATGGTTCAGTTGGTTTTATATATGTTCTCTCACTCTTTTAATGTTTTACTCTTTACAGTTTTACTTGAATTCCAAGCATAAAGTTTTCTCTTTCTTAAAAACGTTCAAAATTAAGAGAGCATGATATTGTTCCTTGTGCGGTCATAGTACACTGAAAATTTAAACTTTGGGTGCATAACAAGGTTGATCCAGATGAGGTGAATGCGTTAGCACAGCTGATGACATGGAAGACAGCAGTAGCCAACATACCATATGGTGGAGCTAAGGGAGGGATAGGGTGCAACCCGAGCGAATTGAGCAACTCTGAACTCGAACGTCTCACTCGTGTTTTTACTCAAAAGATACACGATTTGATTGGCATCCATACTGATGTCCCAGCTCCCGACATGGGAACTGGTCCACAGGTACTTAACATATCTACCTCTTCGTCCAATTTAGTTGATGTTTTAGAAAACTAGACGCATTAAGAAACATTACCAAAAACGAAGTACTCCATAACATTCTTAACATTATAAAAGTTCAAAATTAAATTATGTGATCTTATATCTTTCAATGAAAATCTAATATGGGAAAGGCAACAGGGGAATATATGGGAGAACAACACTTATATCCATTGCATTCGGAAATCCATAATAATTTTTTGTCAAAAAATGTTGACTGAAATGGAAAATATTTTAAAGAGGTGAAGTATATATGTTCTATACTTCTATAGATCTCATTTCATTCATTGTTGATTTCTTGTTTTAACTAACCTGATCAACTCGAACCCTTCATGCAGACAATGGCATGGATTCTAGACGAGTACTCCAAATTTCACGGCCATTCACCTGCAGTAGTAACCGGGAAACCCATTGTAAGATTCTTGAATTCGATAAAGTCCATGATTGGAAAGGGATCACTTAGCTGGTCTAATATAATGGCTTGTAAACTCATATGTTCCACTTCAATAAAATATGCACCTATTCCTGAGGGTCCGTCAAAACTGATGGGGTGAATTGAGCTATAATTAATCTTCATGTGGTAATATGTTTGACTTTAATCTTTCTGTATGGAGCATTTAACTTTTACTTATATTAACTAGGACCTAGGAGGTTCTCTAGGAAGGGATGCCGCTACAGGGAGGGGTGTCCTTTTTGCAGCAGAAGCTCTTCTGAATGAGCATGGAAAGGGCATTGCGGGGCAGCGATTCGTTATACAGGGATTCGGCAATGTTGGCTGCTGGGCTGCCAAACTAATCAGCGAACAAGGTGGACAGATTGTTGCAATTAGTGATGTCACTGGTGCTGTAAAGAACAAGAAGGGGATCGATATCCCGAGTCTGATGACACATGTCAAGGAGAACCGTGGGGTACACGGTTTCCCGGATGGAGATGCAATAGATCCCAGTGCCATATTGGTTGAAGATTGTGATGTTCTAATCCCTGCTGCTCTAGGAGGAGTCATTAACCGGTTTTCTTCTTGTCATTCCATTTCCTGCATATAATGTCTTCTTACCTATCATGTTGTTATTGTAGACCCATGTTTTATATATTATATAAACCTTTATGTATTTTGTCGTCATCGACATGATCGTTCATTTTTTATTTGTGATGGTTATTTTGATTTTAAAGGGATAATGCGAAAGACATCAAAGCCAAGTTTATCATTGAGGCAGCTAATCATCCAACTGATCCTGAAGCTGATGAGGTTAATAAGTACCGCCATGAATTTATACTAACCAGACTAGGTTGCTTTGGAATGATGATGATGGCATGTATATATGTTAGTATAACTGTTGAGATGTTTTTTTTTCAGATTTTAGCAAAGAAAGGAGTTGTCATCCTACCAGACATATATGCAAACTCAGGTGGAGTCACTGTCAGTTACTTTGAATGGGTTCAGGTAATTAATGATTCTCTTTTAAATTATTATCATCAAAGTTTTTGTTCCTACTTATCAAGGTTTATTGCTCAAATTTTCTACTAAACACCAATTTTTTCCACTGCATCTATTGAATATACTCAATGTACCATAATAAAATAAAAGAAGTTCAGGATTTTTTTTAGGGAAAATGGAAACTAATAATCCAACCTTTAAGCGGTCTTCTTACAATAGTCCCACCTTTTCGTTATTCATGAATAATCCAACCTTCCCACCATGGATTATTCATGAATAACGAAAAAGATGGGACTATTGTAAGAAGCCCGCTTAAAGGTTGGATTATTAGTTTCCATTTTCCCTTTTTTATTGAAAGTAACGAAATAAGATGAAAAGACAATTCTACCCTCAGTTCTTACAACTATTGTCTTATTTTTTTACCAGCTCAGTGTTTAGATAATCCCATCAATTCAGTCATTTTTGGAAGAACAAAAAAAAGATAAAATGGTCTAAAGGCAACAGCATTTTGAATTTAACCTGTGGATAGTAAATACATACAGAACATTCAAGGCTTCATGTGGGATCATGAGAAAGTAAATGCTGAACTGAAGAGATATATGAGCAGAGGGTTCAAGGACGTAAAAGACATGTGCAAAACTCATAATTGTGACCTTCGTATGGGTGCCTTCACTCTAGGTGTTAATCGGGTCGCCAGGGCCACCCTTCTGAGGGGTTGGGAAGCCTAGAAGATTATTATTACTAGTATTATATTGCTATTATTATTACTCTTACATTATTACTATTATTATTATTGTTATTAAATTATTATTAATTATGGAGTATTATTATTAATATGCATAATCACTCTTCTTTTTTAATTTGTACTAATCGGATAAAGGAATGCTCCAATATTCCCTTCACCCTATTATTCTCAGTTGATGTTAATTCCAAACACGGGATGAGAGTTTTGGCAAAAAGACATTTTTTGCTATGTAATGTCGGCAATTTGTCCTTTCTGTCGTGTGCTATGAAATTAACTTTATCATAGTTTCTAAAATCCTTTGATATCAGTCATTGGGTACTTTTTGGAGAATGTCTTGATGTAAAGAATTGGGGAAGGTAAGATGTTTCTAAATGGACTACAATTTCTTATTTTGAATTGTTGGTAGTGTGGTCCGCTTGAGTTAGGTCAAGTTTAAATTGAATTGGTCTGATGTGGTACTTGTATGTTTTATATATGTGTAATTTACTATTGTTCATGTTAAGCCTGGTTTGGTCGAATAATCCAATCTATTCAAAGCTAATTTGATTTGGGCCGAAATTAGCTCAAGTAAAAATATTCTTATATAGGATTGAAGGTTTATGTTTTAAAAAATGACAAGTTGAGCACAACACAAAACAAACACATATCATTGTGAGCCCATTTTGATAACGTTCATTTTCAGTTTATTAGTCCTTATTAGTTATTAGTAACTTTTTTATCAAACACATAGATTTAGATTTTGCTCGTTGGATTGTGTAATAATCAAAATAAGTAGATGAAATTGACATCAATAATTCCCCTTTCATACATTTACAAAAATAATCCCTACAGAAAAAGTTCACAACAATAAATTCAATTAGTTAACTATTTCACAAAAATCTAACTTTGTTAAATTTTTCGTTATTTTTTATCTTATATATATTGAAGTGAAAATATATATAAGCATTAACACTATTACATTTGAGTTTAATCTTACTTCTACTATAAATTTAATTTAATGTTCAATATTTTTAATAAAACATTATAGAAATATTTGAACACTACCACACATCAATTTCTCTATTAAAAATTTAATGTTCAAAATTTTATTTGTATTTAAATTTTTATTCATTATAGTAGAGATTTCAAAATAGTTCTAGTAATACCATATTAAATACTAATACAAATGATTAACTTAGTCAAATTTTACTGAATGGATGATATACTGAATTGTCATAGAAAAAAATGCTTATATTCATATATACTTCTATTAATTGTACAAGGTTTCATAAATATGAGCTATAAATATTTTTCTTCTATAATTTGAATGGATGATATACTGAACTGTCATAGAAAAAAATGATTATATTCATATATACATCTAGTAATTGTACAAGGTTTCATAAATATGCGTATAAACATTTTTCCTCTGTACTAATTTAGTATCTCATTCATTCAAGTAATAAGATATACCTATTTATAAAATTAATAATAATTACCATATACATTCTATTAATATTTAATGAACAATTACTAAAACTTCTCTGAAATCTCAATTATAATGAATAAAAAAATGATTATGAATCAAATTTTTACAATGAATAAAAGATAATAGAGAGTTTGATGAGTATGTAGTGTTCAAATATTTCTATTATATTTTTTGAAAATTATTGAATATTAGGAACAATTTATAGTAGGACGAAGTGTAAACTCAAATATAATATTTTTCATATTTCTATATAGTTTTGCTTCGATATATTTACTATAAGGGTTTTACTTAATTTCAAGAAGTCTTAGAGGTTTTAAAAATATAATGAAGTTTTTTTAGCAATAACGGCTCGTTTGGTTCATGGAATGTCAGATTACCATGAGAATGGTACATTGCCAAGTATGTTAGATTGATGAGAATGTATTCAATTTATTCCTATTTGTGTTTGGTTAAGATTAAGGGAATGTGATATTAATTTATTTGGTTGAAAGATATCTTATATTCCATATTTAGTGAATTAGTTCAATGCCCTTTAAATATTTTCTCTTAGCACAATAAATCTATTACTCCGTATAACGGTAACCTACATCTAAAGTAATTGAAATTAAAGACACTACTACAATTTAAGATCTAACGTAACATTGAAGATGTAACATATCTATAAAAGTATTACATTTTTCTCTAATGTAACACTTTTTAGATCTAATGTAACACTTTCTAGAAGTATAAATGTTACATTAGGGACTATAAAGTGTTACAATAGGTCCAATGCAACATGAGAAAATGTAATGGTAAAAAAGTGTTACATTTTCTCTAATGTGACATTTTTCAGTGATATTGTAACACTTTTGGGTGATACATTAGATGTTGAAATGTTGTAGTGAGAAAAAATGAAATATCTTATAAAAAAAATCTAAACCAATTGAATTATTTTTAAGTAAAGTATATTTTAAATAAAATCTAAACTAATATATTGAATATAATTAAATAAGCATACTCCATCCGTCCCACTTAAAAGATAGTCACACAATTTAGGATATTTGATTGACCATAATTTTTTTTGGAAGATTGATAGACCATAAAAATAACTGATCTCTTTTAATACTCTATAATAAGATTATTTTTAGTAAATAAAATTTACATATCCAGAAATTACATTAAAAGTTTTATAAACTCACAAAAGAATCAGGTTTGATAAAAGTTGGATATATAATGTCAAAGATTAAGAACATTTACGTTGATGAGAGAATAGTGGACGAAAAGAAATTAAATGAAAAGAGATAATTAAAAGAGAGTATTTTCGAAAGAAAATTAGGTCATCCCCGGGAATGTCAGATAACCTAATGCATAGATGGGTTTAACATTCTCCTCCATATTACATCTCCGGCAACGTAACTTTCTCGATATTTTCTCAACTTCACGAACCAAACATGGATATCTAATACTTCTGACATCACATTCGGGCCTTCATGTGAGATTATTTCAAACCAAACGGGCCCTAACAGTAATGTTGAACACGTCGTTTTCCCATAAAGAAAGTGAGGCGACCAAGACGAGTTTTTTATTTCTTTTTATCAACATGTAAAGGAAAGTTTTTTGTTTTTGAAAGGACATGTAAAGGAAAGTTGGATGCCTATTTTGGAATGGAGGAAAAAGTAGTGACTCTACGTCCCTTAAAACATGCCTAGTAACATTTTTTAGAGTCTATTTAATAGCTCTGTTTTTTGTTTATTAGCTAATTTTTTCATCAAATATATAATGTGTGTAATAATACAAATGAATGAGGTTAAAGTCATTTTTTGTTGAATTGGTTGAGCTTATTGTAAATAATCATTTTATTAGCTACTGTTCATATAATTTTTTGATTATTTCATTAATAAAATATACTCCATATTTTATATTTAATCTTTACATAATTGCACACATTCAGCCAATTCAGTCATAATTTCATCAATTTCAACAGATTGTACCGATTTATATACGAAATTGTTTATAACATGAAAATTATTGAAACCTTTGTTTATAATACTTTTACAAAGTATGGAGTATAAAACTTACTCCCTCCGTCCCATTGGACTTTGCCAAATTTCCCGTTTTGGTTGTTCCAAAAAACTTTGTCACTTTTCTATTAAAGCAACTAATTTGTGGTTCTGCACATTTATGTCTCCTCTGCACAAATCTCAACCATAATGTTTACTATTCTTATTTCTCACCTAGTTTGCACTTGGCAAAGTCCATCGGGACGGAGGTAGTTATATACTACCTCTATCCTTACTTTTTAATTACTTTAGACTTGATTTGACATAAGGATATCATTAGAAAATCAACTCATCATTTTAACTATCCAATAAAATGTATTGAAGTTAATGTGGGAAGCTGTTTCCATCAAATTGGAAGAGTGCTTACCAAAGTTAAATACTCCCTCCGTCCCCTTTTAAATGGGACGGGAGATGGTGGCACGGGTTTTAAGAAAAGTGAGTTTGTGTGGTTGATATTAATTGATAAAGTAAGAATAAAGTAAGAATGATTTTGAGCCACACAAAGTTTACCAAATAAGGTATGGGGCAATTAAATAGGGACATCCCAATATGGTAAAACGGGACATTTAAAAGGGGACGGAGGGAGTAATACGGAGTACTGCGTAGAAAACATAGGTAGGATACATCAAATTGGAATTAATTTGCCCTGTTTGGCGCTGGATTGGACCAGCTATGCGCCAATACATTGCACCACCATGCGCCGTGGTTCTTTCTAAAGCTATAAATCCTACTACCTCCGTTCTCTTTTAAATATAGTGTTGGACTTTTTGCACTATTCACATGTTTTACTTTGACTACGTTTTATTTATTAATGTAATAATATATATTTTTGAAAAAAATATTGTTTAATTTTTCTCATTATAAATTTTCAAAATCTATTTTTTATACCTTTTTTACTAATCGGGAATTATATATATTAATGGTCAAAATTGTGCCTCGACAAATGTGAAATGTTGACTGTTGCATTTATTTAAGAACGGATGAAGTATAATACAGATCCACCAAACATAGGTAACATACAATAATGAAGAAAAGCACCCCAATGGACCTGTCATTAATCTTTAACAAATGAAACCAAATAAGAATAGGTAAAATGGGCAATACCAAATCTAAAGAATCAGGTTCATCTGTCGTAGTCCTTTTTTGTTGAAGCATGAGTTTATGGTCTAGTGAACTAAGTTCTTTTATAATGCAGAAAAGAACCTAATTCATACAAAAATTGACTCGAAAATCTGATGCAAAAATAGTAACTTTATTCCTCTTTATCCTCTTTATGATCTTATTTTTTGACTTATCATGCTTATCAGTCAAATTTTCACCAAACACGTAACTTTTAATTTCGCGCTCCGAATTATGCCATAATAAGAAAAAATAAGATTGGAAATACTTTTCTGACTGTATTGAATGAAATTACTGTAGAGGATCATTTTAGTTGTTTTTCATATAAATTTTTCTGTTTTATTAATAAAATATAGTTTCAATATTTTTTTTCCATAAATTAACTGAATCGGCCAATCGAGCAACTTCAGCTAGAACTTCATAAATTTCAGTAGAATCAGCCAATACAACTTATTTGATCACTACGAAACAAACTTTTAGACGTACAGGAGTGAAAACTTATTTGGCATTTGGAAAGGAAAACACCTTTTGTATATCAACCCTTACTTGAGTTAAGCTGAGCTAAAGAATAATTATAATAGTGTTAAATATTAGATGTGTGGGCTAAATATGAAAAATGAAAACATGTACACAAAAAAATTGAATTCAAATTAAATTACTCTAAACTTCAACCTACCATAGCATATACATAGATTTTCCCTTGGGTCATATGTATGTGATCCCACTTTGGCTCTTATATCTTATCCATGAGTCACATGTATGTGATCAGCCATAGTCCTGCCTTCGCACTGGATCCAGCTCCTAGCCCTACTCTCTCCTGCTCGCCGGAACCAATCCTGGCCGAGGCACCCCAGCTATCACCAGCCCGTCGGGTACTAGGCAGTGCACCAAGTCACTCACTAGCCCAACTACCCTCTCCAATTAGACAATTGGTCTTCTGTCCGGCAATCACCATCGACTCTGCGCCTAATATGCCTAACCTCTCCCCCTCTCCCGAGTCCCAGCGTCCTCCCTCACCGGCACTTATCTCGTCCAGACTTTGTCTCACCACTTTATCAAATGATGGCATTTTAAAACCAAAGGCACTCAAACATGTTTAAACTTGCAGGTTGCCCTGACTCTGATAAGGCATAAAAACAGTAATACAGACCCATCAACAATTCAAGTAAAAGACTGAAGGCATAAGGACACCATACAATATTTGTTCATTATATTTACACTAACATCAAATTAATTTTGATATAGCAACATACAAAATTCCTCATTTTGTCAAAATTACACAATATATAGACAAACAAATCCCTCGGAAACAAAATCTTTCAGAAATGCAATTTGCCAGGACAGGGAAAAATCTTGCATCCTATTCCAAAATTTAATCCGCAGATCATGAGAGAGCAGTGTCCAGCCTTCGGGACAAATGGCATCACTACGATTGCATATTGAGGTCGGGAAAAAATCAAAAATTTACAGGTCATGTGGCATTGCTAAGAGCTTTTGGGGTTTACTTGGCTTTCAGGTCAGTTGGCCTGTGAGAACGTGAGCAGCTCGTTGAATAGCCCTTGCAACTCTCCAAATCTCATGCCTAATCACACCTTCCCTTTCCATCTTATTCATCCCGGTGGATCCATAAATGGCATTGACTATTCCGGGAAAGAAATCTAGCTTTCTCTCATTAGCAATACATGGACCATAAACCTGCAAATCACCCAGCTTAACTTTTAAAAGGGTCCCAAAAACTCCTTGTAAAAACGAAAATGTGATCTTCGAGTATAATATGTTATGATTACATGTTAAGGCTTTTGCTTTCATCCAAAAAAACAATATGATCAACGTTATTTGTGATTATTTGGACAAAAATGCTTACAAGATGCTTGAACCATTGATTTTCTTCAAGTCCATCTGCATCTAAAAAACCCCTTTCTGCAAATATCAACCGATCATTTAACATCCGCTTCTTCAGAATAAAATGCTTGTCCACAGCTTCATTCTCTATCAGTATCTGCATGTCACGGTTGAATGGCAAAAAAAGCAGTAATGCCAATTAGGTATGATTAAAAACACTATTAAAAAAGAAAGAATTATACAAGGATAAGAAATTATTTATCTACAACCTTTGCCTCTTTATGTATTTCTGTAGCTGCAGCTATTAGTTCCTGAATGGCATCAGTTAACGGCCGCAGTGAAAAGCTCGCTCCCAATGTTTCATTCAAAGTATATGTATACCCCTATAAGTTACACGACAATATCAAGAATCATTAGTTTGGAATCAACACAAATTGATTTAAGCAGAAAAAAAATCTATACCAGCAATTGTCTTGCATAAGAGAGGTAGTTAAAAGGTAGAATTGAATTATCTGCGAGGTGAAGTCCAAGAAGTCCCCAAATTCCTGTTACTGTTGAAAACATTTGTAGTTTCATTAAAAGGGTCCTCAAAATCGTACTATCACAGTAGAAAAATCATATATCTAACCTAGAATGCACTCAATATTACAATTCTTATACGATATGAGGTGGGGGACATTCATGCAGCAAGCGCTACTATGTGAAAATTGGCAAGTGCTACTATGTGAAAATTGGCAAGTGCTACTATGTGAAAATTGACAAGCGCTGAACAAAAACAACAATTACCTGCAACATGTCGTTGAAACAATGGATCTCCAAAGTTCACCATCCATTCATAAGAGTCAAAAACTGTGTGGTATACTGGAAACCCTGCAAGACTATGGTTAAATGACATTGAAATCCAAACAGCACCTGAGCATATATAACTTAAAGACCATGCAAGTCCGAATGATCATATTTCTTTATTTAATGTTTCAAGCACTAGCAAATAATACCCCCACTGTCCCATTAGACTTTGACAACTTTCTTTTTCGGGTTGTCCCAAAAACTTTGCCACATTCCCTTTAAAATAAATAATTTGTGGTTCTGCTCATTTCTCTTTCCTCTGCACAAACCTTAACCACACAATTTTTACTTTACTTATTTATCACCTAATTCAAAGTTGGCCAAGTCCAATGGGACGGAGGTAATATAAAAGTTAGAATTTCATCATAAAAAGAACTCCATCACTTTTTAAAATTTCACCCTAGTACTTTGTGAGTCTGTATCTTTATATTTGGTCAATGTGGAGTATTTAACATTTTATGCCTATGTGTACCTTCACCATAGTAAAAATCCATGGAAGGAATTCCAGCGTGCTGCAAAAATGGAGCGAAATCTGAATCTACCCGGCCAAGTCGCTGGATCTGCATGTATTTCAGCTAAGAATACCGATGGCAGTTCTACCCAGGAAACTTACGAAACAAATATAAAAAACAAAAGGAAGATAAAGAGGGAACAGAAAAACTCACATTCATGACTTGGTTGGTAACTGTCCATTTGTCAAATACTGTCATCTTTTCAGAATCAGGATCGTTAACCTTAATTGAAAAAGGACATTAGTGACAACCTAAGAACAAAGCTATGCACTGTTAAAGAGTAATTAAAGACATCAAATGAGGCATACCTTCTTAGCAATCTCCAGAAGAAGATCATCAAGTTGAGGAGTTGCACTTGCATAAAATCCAGGTCCTTGAACTGCACAATCAACATTCAGATAGGCTACAGATTTAGTTGCAAGATTGACAAGGTTCTCTTCAACCCATTCAGTGGAGCCAATCTGGAGTCGCCATAAGAATATCACACACATAAAGGACTAAAACATAATACATTGCCACAAATAGGACCATCCATTTTCTAAGAAGCATTACTACTTTAATCTTTTTTTTCTAGGACTGGACGAGTCTATTTTCAGGATAAAACAAGGATACAGCTGTTTGGGTATGTATAATAGTAAATGACTACTTTTTATTCCTATTTGCTGTAATTCTCAAATCACAAAGCCACACACCGCACAAGTAGATATACTAATAAAGGATTTTATAATAGATGGACAATCTAATAGAACAAGTCTCTGAAGAACTTATAGTTAACTTGTATTTTATACTTGTTCACGACGGAATGACTTAATATAAGATTGCACATACCATGCCAAACTCTTCAGCATCCCAACTGCAAAGAATGATAGTCCGACGAGGATTCCATCCTGACCGCATGAGAAGAGCATATCGGCGAGCTATCTCGAGTAGAGCCGCAGTGCCACTGCTGGGGTCCACAGCTCCATATGTCCAGGCATCTCTGTGGTTTCCAAGAAGTACAAACCGGTCCGGCTCTTCAGATCCTCTTATTACAGCAAAAACGTTATGTATTACACTTGTTCTTTTCTCCCCCTAAACAACATAAACAAAAAGTTCCTCAGCTCAAAATGTAAATTCAACATAGGTGGTCCTAGCATTTCTTAATAGATAGAATAATCGTGAGTAAAATTGTTAAATTTGTCACAGCTTAGGTCAGTAGAGGTACTAATTACTTCCAAGAGTTACACACTGTTATTCATATCCAACCAATCTTGCCATGTTAGGGTTTGAGGAGCCATTCTCTGAATTATAACTATGTTAAGTGTCGTCATCATTCGCAACAACTTAATCTCAACCTTGTTATAACAGATGAGAAGAAAGTTGTTACTCGTATTTAATTTGTCCATAAATTAGCTAACATGACAAATTCATGCAAGAAATAGCATTGTGATGAATTTATAAACAGGTTGTCCATTCTTGAATGCTTGTTTGATTCGAGGATTTCAGAGGGGGGAAAGGAGTAGTATTATTTTTAAATTTATTTTTACAATTACAAGAATGAAAATAAAGCGGAGATAACAAAGCTATATAGAAATACATGATCTAACTAATCAAATAATTTTTTCATAGTTGAAAACTAACTTTTAATCATAAGGAATTGTCCTCAATAGGAGTAAAAGCGTTCGCAAATTCCAAAATAGGAATATTATGTTTTTATTCCCTAACTAGAAATAATTATTGTCATGTTTTGGCACTATCAGACTTGAAACATGTCATTATTTTCTAAACTTAGCCGTAATAACTCCTATTTAGGGAATAAAAATATAGCACTCCTATTTTGGAATTCTAAAATGTTTTTACTCCTTTGAGAATTTTCCCCTTAATCATTTTCTTCTCTCAGAAATCCCTAAACTAAAAAACCCTAAAGGAACTTCCTGATTTGTATAAGAACTAGAAAGAAATGATTAACAACTTTTTTACTATTTCTATGAACTACTATGACCACATCACATTTCCATTCTGAGATCAGTATTTTACTTTCTTGAACAAATCCCAACATCATTAATCTACTTACCTAAATACAAAGACTAAAATAAAGCAAAAACCAGAAAACAAAAAAAGAACACATACAGAGACAGATGAAAGAAAGTATGGCTGCTAAAAATAGCTAGCAAGGTCTAACACTCTAACCTCGTACGAGAATTTCAGCATTGTTGGGCCGGGCCCAACAGCCCTAATGTCAATCCCATTACTGCTTTTCAGATCCTCCTTCCATTCTTGAGGAACCTGGTGGGAACCCTTCAACGACCTCAATATCATCTTCGCAGCATCTATGGATATGGGCATCGAGGGCACTTTCGGGAATTTCTCAGTCACCTGCGGGTCGTCCAGTCGGAGTCTCTCTCCGGGAAAAAGCCCGGCCCACCCAGGGCTCAGTGGGTCCCCCAAGCCACCCATCACAGTCCCTCTCTCTACCCCTTCCGTAGACTCGCCGTCGGAGTACATGAGCACCGCCGCCACTCCATGCACCGCCGCCCTCTCAACCGCTTCGTTCCTCGATAACCCGCCGCCTCTCCTCACAATCCCGACGCAACCCTTCACCTCCACCCCTAGCTCCGCCAGCGCCCGGAAGTCTTCCTCCCTCCCGTGGTTCAAAAACACTGCGCTTCCGTAGGCGGAGCCCGACGGGGAATAGGCGTGGTACGGTATTACGACGCCGTTTTGGGGGACCCCGGGCTCGGATAAAGGGACGGAGACGGCGGTGCCGTTGCTGAAATGCGCCGTGAGCGAGGAGGACAGCGGGTAAGAGAGAAGGACGGAGTAGTTGGTGAGGTGGGTTGCGAGGTTAAGGGACTCGAACTCGGACTTGACGTAAAACGCCGTGCGGAGGGACGACGGCGTGCCGGCGAGGTGCGGCTGGAGGGTGAGGTGGCGGAGGTGGGAAGCGATGGTGTTGTTGGAAGCAGAGGAGAGAAAAGCGTCTTCATAGAACGCCGTGCTTCGCTTTGATACGGCGGAGATTATCCGTCGCTGGCGGTGGAGGGTGGTGAAGAAGGCGAGAGTGAAGAGGGCGATAAGGAGGGTGCTGGCGGTTTTTGATGGAAATGGCATTTTGGAGAAGGAAAAGAAGATGGCAGAAAACGTCGCTTCCCAATGGAGATGCAGCGGCGGCGGAATGAATGGTCGGGCAGCAATAGCTTCTCAAATCTTAGGCTGAAGTGAGTGACGTCAAATGAATGAATAGTTTTAAAAATAGTGGTGAAAATGACAACTCCTCAACTCTTTTCAACTTTTGGGTTAAAAAAAAGCTGAAAATGGTGTTTTCAAATAACAACTTCTGTTTAAATTAATCACTTAAAAGCTAAAAGCTGGAAGCAGGTAGAAGGGTGTTTTAAACTGCTTCTCACTTTTTCTATTACACAAAAGTACTTATTTTACCAAACACTACCAACTTTTACTTTTTCAGAATCACTTTTTTCTCAAACACTATCAACTTTTACTACGGAGTATTACTTTTCCCAAAATCAATTTAAAAAATCACTTTTTTAAAGTTGAAGCAATTACAAACACTCCCTATGCATTTTTTTACATAGTGGTAAAAATAGTGATAAAAATGATATTTATAGTAACTCTTATATTCACTTTTGTATTCATCCATGTTTGTGAAGGTCTTTTTGTCTATGAACCCCGATTCACAGACAAGACAATATTTTGCACAAACAAAATATTGTCTGTGGACTAGGTTCACAGATAAAAATAATAATTCACAAATATAGTGGATATAAAGTGGGTATAAGAGTAGGTACATCAAGCATTGTTGAAAATTTTGTAATATCTAATAGTAGTTAACAAGGTTTAAACCCGATAGTTATCCCTTGTGGCACCACCTAATAAAAGACACTTAGGACAGGTTACTAATAGTTCTTATTAAGACTTTACGTTAATAAGTGATTGTACACAATATGTCCAAAATACTGTTTAACATTAATATGTCCGAAATAACACTATGCTTATATAGGACATGTACACAAACATTCATGTTATTTTTTTCTTTTTTTTACTCCAGGGGGGGGCTGGAGTAATCAGGGTTGAAACTCACTTCATTGAGTTTCGAACCCTTATGTGTCTGCTTGGTACACAAGCATTCATATATACACAAGTATACTGTGTACTCCCTCCGTCTCTAATAACTTTGTCAAGTTTGATCGGCACAAGGATTAATAAAGTAAAAACTATGTGGTTGAGGTTTGTGTAGAGGAGCTGAGGAGAGAGAATTAACTGGAACCACAAATTCTTTACTTAAAAGAGAAAGTGGCAAAGTTAATGAGACATCCAAAAAAAGAAAGTTGACAAAGTTATAAAGGACGGAGGGAATATATAATATGGGGTGCCCCACCGCCCCTACCGTATACACATATACACCCCCACCACATGCCCCATTACACCTACTCTATGTCCTCTACCCCCAACCACTATACCCCCCCCCCCCCCACAACCACCCTGACCCCCTACCACCCACCACTTACTCGTCGGGGTTGACGGGTATGGGGTAGGTAGGGTGGGGTATATGGGTATTGGGTGCACGAGACAAGTAGGGGTAGGGGTACGGGGATGGATAGAGTCAGTGTAGGTGTGGGGTAAGGGTTGGGCGGGGTAAGGTAGGGGTACATGGCAGGTAAGGGTAGGGTCAGGGTTGGTGGTAGGGGTGGAGTGGGGTAGGTTAGGGTTGGGTTTGGGAAAGAGGTAATTGGAGGGCAAGTAGTAAGGGTAAATGCGGAAAGTAAAAAAGGCTTAATGTGCCGCTTAAGTACATGGGAAGATAAGTTTAGTAAGTGGCACTTTAAAGCACATGTATGGATTACTAAGCAATATGTGTGTTTACTTCAAGTGTCTTACTAACTTAACTGTATTTTTAGCAGCGAAGTAAACACGTCCTTATAATACGTACTCCGTATCAAGATGTTGATATTTAAATAAAAACTTTAAATCCAGTTACAAACCCTAAGATTAGACATAAAGTCATTCACCTAATCACGGATTAGGAAACCATAAACCTATAGTAACCAAATTTTTGTTTCTATCCTCCACCTAATCTTCCCTCTCACATAGTCCCCTTAAATATAAGAAAAACTAAAAGGAAAATCATGCAGAAATAAAAACTAAGACTTCAAACTTCTTGGAAGAACTGCAGACTATATCTCCCCAACCCCATTTTTTGAATCGAACATCTCCAATTCCATGCTTGTTTGACCTTCATCTAGCTTCTCTTTTTCCACATAGCTAGGGCTATTATCAAATTGAGCATTTTTGAATTATTTGAGCTTGAGCTCGATTTCGAATCTAACGAGTCGAGCTTGATGAGATTCAAGCTCAAACACGAGTTGAGTTTAAGTTGAAATATTTATTGGAGTCGAGCTCGACCATAGTAGTATTTAGTCCGGTTTGAATTCGATCTCATCGAATGCCCCAAGGTTATAGGGCAAATTTGGTATATCTTAAATTTTTAACGTAATTAGTACCACGTATGTTTTTTAAATTTATTTTGGATATGATTATTAACGAATCGAGCACTTTTCGAATAATTCAAGTAGAAGCCTATTATCGAGCATAAGCTACACTTCTAATTTCGAGCATATTATCAAGTCTATCGAGCGTTCGGTTCGGATATCGAACATCTACCGAGCCAAACTTGAACCTTATTTGTAAAGCTTGTAGAGCTTTGAGGTCGAGGTCGAACACGACTATTACTGAATCGAGATGGACTCGAGCTTTGGATAGGTGTTCGGGCTCAGCTCGACTCGTTAGCAAGCTTACACAAGGCGGCGCCTCTGATCCACCACCACCACCACTTGCTTCTGCTTTCTAGCGTCTCTGTGCCTTCCCTCGTAGCCTTATGTTCTAGAATTCAAGTTCTGGGTTTCCACGCTCGGCTCATTAATAGCTTCCACAAGGTGGCGCTTCTGATCCACCACCAACGCCCTTGCTTCTATTTTCCAACATTTGTTCGAGAAACTAATCACTCCTAATGATTTACCTTTTCTATTCCCGTTGAACCTTTCTCCACTTTATATATGTTAATTTATAGCAAAGTCGTAGAAATTGAGTTATTTATCTAAGTTATTATACTCGCCTTTGTTTTCCCCTCCTTTTATGATGTTCACCCCTACCTCCCTACCGTCATGTATTTTGGGGTGCAAACGAGGTGAGTCGAGCTATAACTTGAGCATGCTTGATCTCAATTGGTGCAAACAATTCTTGTTTTGGCAATTGTTAAAACCTTTTCAATTATGGTCCAAACATTTAAAAAAAAAGTAATATGAACTACTCTGTCCCACTAACATTGAGACACGAGCAGGTGGTGCAGTTATTAAAAAAATGAATTTATGTGGTTAATATTGACTTGATAAAATAAGAATAACCGAAGAATGATTTTGTAAACACATGCACGAACTTAGCCAAATTTGGTGGAGACAATCTTACTGGGACAGACCGAAATAGAAAAACAGGACAATGTTAGCGGGATAAAGGAGAATACTAAATATTTACAATTTAAATCATCTGTCGCCACCTTAATCTCACTTATTGGTGGCATTATTAGTGCCAACTTAAGCTCCAAGTTAGGTTAGTGTCAATGTAGGTTGAATGTCCTTCTGAAGAAACAACCTTCATAAGAACAAATGGTGATATCTTTAAATTGTCGTCAACACTTCTAGCTTGAGGAATGAAAGATAACATAATACTTGTTATTGTATGTTTTTTAAACTGATATCGTATGTTTTGAATTCACAAAATTAATTGATACATAAAATCTAATCGTAAAACATAAAGTCATTACTTAAACTTACAAAATCTCATTTTGAACATTAAGTCATGGCTAGATATAGGATGTTTTCTTTTGGACTGAAATTTGTTGGTCTGGTCTGATCTGGTCTGGTCTGGTCTATTTAAGTCTGGTCTGAACTGGTCTGGTCTGGTAAACGTCTGGTCTCTTTGTATTTTATAACTGTCCAGGTCTGGTCTTGCCTGGTCTGGTCTGTTTAAGTCTGATCTGGTCTGCTCTGGTCTGTTTAAGTCTGGTCTGGTGTGATCTGGTCTATTCTGGTCTGGTCTGAGACTGAAAACAGTAGAAAACTGTTTACTATATATGGCTGGGGCATGAGGTTATCTTTATTATCATTTTGATGTGATTGATAATTGTTTTGTTGTAGACATCTTTCTGTATGGCACATGCAATCCTTTTTTCAAAGTATAATCGAGCCAAAGTATCATTATTTGTGCAAAGTGAATAATGATTTCATAAACTCTCTAGTCTCGATAATTGTTACAAAAGGTCGAATCATCACTTCAAGAGCTCCTAACGCTCCAACCCGATAAAACAAATGAGTTTGTAAATTATGATATCTGAGTTAAGCATAGTCTAGTATCTCTTGGTGAACAAAGAGTCTCCCTTACATTCAAGCAATAGCAATGTCAGATTACCATACGAATGTTAGATTAACGGGTATGTTAGATAGATGAGAATGCGATTAATGTGTAACTCATTTGTATTTGGTTACAATTAAGGAAATGTAACATTAAGTTGTTTGGTTGAATCATATCTTATATTTCATATTTGGTGAATTACTTAAATGTCCTTTAAATATTTGTCTCTTAACACATTAAACTAGGGGTGGGTTCGGTTCCTGCGGTTCGGTTTTGACCTAAAACCAAATGTAGAATCAAAGTAAAAAGTTCGGTTCGGTTTTACACTCCAAAACTTGGAACCACGGTTTAATTTGTTCGGTTTGTTTCGGTTCGGTTTCGGTTTTTTCGGTTTTTTTACCAAAATTTTTTCACTTGATTTAAAATTGATATAATACTTAGAAGGATCAAACATATTACATAAAGAATTCAAGCACAATACAACGACAAATAAAATAAAAATGATAAAAGATAAATATGTCTTGAATTATATAAATATGCGAGATAGATAAAACTGTATATATTATTGATTTAATTTGTTTGTGAGTAGTTTGAAATTTTTTCATGAATATATATGTTCTATGTGATATAGTTGAGATTAATATTTATTGTTTTATCAATATAAAATCTTTAAGTTATCTAAAAATAAAAGTTATTTACTACTAATAACTAGTAAACACATATGATCATCATTCAATATAGCTATTATTACACACAATGAATGTGTAAATGAATTTATAAACTAAATTAAATTAAATATAACACAAACATTATTTCTCTAACACAAAAAAAACCAAAGACTATTGATGATATTAAGATTATTTAGAATTAATGCTTAACAATTAACATATAAATTTCATATTTTAAATAGTTCGGTTTGTTCGGTTCGGTTTTGAAGGGTAAAAACCAAAACCGAACAACTTCGGTTCGGTTCGGTTTTTTACATTCGGTTTCGGTTTCTTAGCGGTTCGGTTTTATTTGGTTGCGGTTCGGTTTAATTTGAATCGGTTTTCGGTTTTCGGTTTTTCAGACCTAGCCCTACATTAAACTTACTACAACCTATAATTAAAGTAATTAAAATTATAGAAAAATAAGACATCTTAATAATAATTAAAATGAAAACTAATTGAATTGATGTTAAGAAAAGTATGTTTAATTGCACAAATAACTAAGATTAGTGAACATTAATAAATAATTCTAAGCCAAATATGTTTAATTACACAAATGACAAAGATTAGTGAACATTAGTAGCAAAAAAACAAGCGAATGTCCTCTTATTAATGAAGAGGGGTGTTTGTGGAATAAAATTAAAAAGCAACCAGGAGTGTCACAAAACCTTAGGCCTAAATGGGTTTCACGTGAAGGGCCATGTGATTACTTTTTCACTTTTTGGGAATGTAACATTCCAAAAAAATCAAACCCGCAAACCAAACGCATGTATCTCACATTCCGGACATCAGATTCCGACATGTATAAGAAATTCACTCCAACCAAACATACCTTGAGGGGGTACTCTCACGCCGCCGTAGGCCGAATTCGATCTTGAGTCACTTGTTCCAAACTTCACCTCAGTGATTAACTCAGACATTCAGTTGAGCTTTGTGTATAGAACAAACAGTAACGTGTGCCCTATACAACGAGTTAATACTCGTACTAAATTTGTTCAGTTAACACTTAAGAGTCGAGTATTTATCAAATCTTATAAAAGAAGTATCGCAGTGGTAATGCCTGCAATTCACCCAATTAAAGGACCAATAATATATTTTCTTGTGAAGAAAAATAAGATTGTAAGGTTGACGTTGAATTTGTAATGAATGAACAAATTAAAAACATACGTACTTACGTAGTGTAGTACAATATTACCAATATAATATGTGAAAAAATTAGTAAAACAGAACTAAAAAGAGAGGAGACAAATGTAGTGGAAAAAATATACTCCGTAATTAAGTAGTAGTGTAGTACTCCGTACTAGTTTTCAAAAAAAAAAAGTAGTACTCCGTATACTACTTATAAAATTAAAAGATTGAGGCTCTAACCTAGAATATGTATGATGTTGATGAGTTGATCCAACATTAAAATGTGAAAAACAAATTTCACATTTTCGCAAAATACGTATTTTTGAAACCTTTTAACACCGTCAAGAATTACTATTTGACCAATGATCGAACATAATTTAATAATCAATATATATACTATTCTGGTCAAATTTGTAATTAATTGTGAGCAAAAATAGAAAACGTTACTGTGATGGATGCTATTTAGGATATGCTTAATTATATATCACTTCATGTCTTCATTTGTAATTGGGGCTGGAATTTTTTCCCCACTCCCGATCCCGACAATCCCGATCCCGACTAGTCGGGAATTTTTCCCGATCCCGACTAAGTCGGGACGGAACCGGGATTATTTTTCCCGATCCCGACTAGTACGTACTAGTTTGAATTTGAGATATAATAATTACAATAAATTTTATAAGTAGATGATGATACATATGGTATAATAATGACTAAAGAATAATGTTGAAACCACTAAATATCAAAGTTAGTGTTTAACTAAAGAAATTACATAATTTTATGTTTGATACTTCATTGTTGGGATTAAGCGGGAATCCCGATCGGGAACCCGACTTAATCGGGATTTTAATGTCAGGATCCCGACTTAATCGGGACGGGATACGGGATCCTCTTGTATTTTGAATCGGGATCGGGATTTTGGCAATCGGGGTCGGGATCATCCCGATCCAACCCCTATTTGTAATCATAATTTCCATTTATTCCGATCGCACGTGCACCGATACGAGAACGCGATAACCGAAAATACGGAAATAGACACGGAGATACAACAAAATAAAATGAGAAACAAGTCAAATAGATTAGTTAAAATAAATTCATGTATTTTCCTCTCGTCATTCATTCATTCAACTATTCCACATTACGAAGATAGTTAAAAAAATAAATTCATATTCTTTATTTTATATATGTTCATGCATGATGCATCTTGAAATATAAATGTAGTACTAATATCAAATGATAAACAAGTCAAACAACCATAATTTTGAAATCAATATTACATGAACCCAAAGTTCATAAATAGAAATTGCTCCATGAAGATACAACACAATAATCTAATTAAAAGACTAAGAGCTCATTTGGTGACTCTGTTTTTTTGTTTATCGGGCTTATCAACCAACTTTTTAACCAAACACGTAACTTTTGATTTTGTGCACTGAATTATGTAATGATCAGGAAAAGTAAGGTTGAAGTTATTTTTGTAGCTATATTGACAAGAGTTACTTTGGGTGATCATTTTAACTATTTTTTCATATTGACTGTATTTTTAATTATAATTTTTTCATAAATCAGCATAATCAACCAATAAAGTAACTTCAGCGAGAACTTCATAAATTTCAGCAGAATTAGCTGATTCAGCCAATTTCAGTTTTACCAAACGAGCTTTTAATTTCCAAAATTCAAGAATTCATTTGAATGTATTCCCGATTGAAGTTTTAGCTAACATTTGGTATGAGTAAACTAGATTTAATGAATAAGATGTTCAAAAAATTCATCAAAAAATTCCTCCGGGAACCGCTCAAATGGCGACGGCCGGATAGAGACTCCTATTAAGGGCTTATTTGACCTTTTTTGTTAGTATGTGAGATTATTTGTCCCTTTTCTCTATCTTTTTTCATTTTGTAGATTATATATTAGTGTCATATGAAAGATCATAAAATTTCATGAATTTTGATATTTTTTTGAAAAATTTAGAGAATAGATAAAAAGTTATAAGAAATTAAAACAATTTTGGGATTATAATTAATCTCTGTGATGTCATCATGACGTCAGCCGAACATCCACTAGTCATTTTCTTTTCTTTTTCCTTCTTTTCCCGTCAACCCATCATCTGTTTTTACACCTCTATCCTCTTTCCCACTTTTAATCCCTTTTTGATCCTCCACTAGTCCACTACGCCAAATTAAGAGTAAAAAATATCCATCTTTAGGGGTGTTTGGATCTGATTCTTAAAACTGCTTCTGCTCTTTCAGGGAGCAGAAACAGAAGCCGAAGTGTTTGGGTGAAAGTGCAAAAGTGATTCTGGTACTCAAATTTACTCCTAGAATCAATTTTTTTAGAAGTTGGGGGTGACCAGCTTCTGAAAACTAATTCTGATTCTGCTTCTAGTTTAAAAAAGAAGCAGAATCAGAATCAGTTCCAAACACCCCCTTAATCTTTTGACTCGAGAATGCTACACCATTACAAATGGTTTAACCTCTACAAATGTTTTGCAGTCCAAAATTTCAAATCACGCGTATCATTACGAGGGAATGTCGGATAGGCCTGGGACCGGTTCGGTTCCTAGGCAAAATATGTGGAACCGTTTGAAAATATGAAATTTTACTAACGGTTCGGTTCTTATAAATTATTTTATAGAACCGATAAGGAACCGAACCATTCTTAACGGTTCGGTTCTTGTCATTTAACGGTTCCTAGTCTTTGAAAAAATTCTTACAAATCACGACTAAATTTTTGTCAAAAAGACATTCAACGTTTGAAATTACAAAACAAATATGTTGAACCAGTTAAAGAGAATAATAGTTTTAAATAGTTTGGACCTTCCGAGTTCCGACCCGCTCGAGTTTGGACCTAATGAGAGGCCTAAGAAGCCTAAGAGAACCGGTTGAAGTGAATAATAGTTTTAAATAGTTGAATAACTAAACTAAAATAATGAATGGAATATAAAAATAAATAAGTAAATATACATAAAATATATATACTCGTAAGAAATATATATAATTTTAAATATTATATATAACGGTTCCTTAACGGTTCCTAGTACATATTTTTTTCAGGAACCGAGAACCGAACCGTTAATAAAAAATAGGAACCGAACCGTTAACAAATAACTAATAAATGTTGGAACCGAACCGAACCGGGTCATAACGGTTTGGTCCGGTTCGATTCTCCGGTTCTTGGTTCCAAAGTCCCAGCCCTAATGTCGGATAAGAGCTGAAAGTTTCTTATCAAATTTGTTCAAGAATGCATGAACGACACACTACAAATGGGAGAAATGAAGTCTTACCCCAAACCATTAATGAGAAAAGAGTATAGGAATTATTCTTCGTTTCCACGTGTGAATAGCTCCAAAAGCATTATGTGGAAGATCCAAAATATCATGAAAATGTGTCTTCTAAAAACATTAATGCTCTGCTATACCGATAGCTGATTTATTAACTTGGAACCGAATGAGTTTATTCTCCCACCGGATGACTGCTTTTTCAAAATGTAGAAGAGTCCCTTTCTAAAAGTTCAGAAGAGCCATGTCACTAGTTTACACTTTCACCTCCCTTATCTTGTCGATGTTTAAGCTTTTTAGATCAATTATTTTACACTTTAAAAGCCCTCATTTTAATCTTCTAAAAATCTATTAAAATGGATTTTAAGCTTGATGAAAACGGCACTTTAAAATAAGTTAAAAACAACCCACTAGTTAAGTACTAAACTTTAGAGTAATCACATTTTGTGTGCTGTTTTTTATTCACCACTATTTCAACATAGTACCTCTTAGAGTAATCATGTTGGTCATGCAGCAAACATGTTGACCACAAGTGACTGAGCACTGAACTTCTTGATTAAACTGCTCAGCTATGTTCCATTTTATAGTAGTTTGCACCTAGGGTCATCAAATGGTGGTTAACCCCTTGTGCACTGTAAGGTAGCAGCTTGTCACGGACTTGTTCCCTAAACAAGCTCAAGACGAAAAGTTCATGACAAGCTGCCCGGATAAGATGAAAAGTTGATGGCAACTGGCAAGCTGCCCAGTTTCCCATTTCATAAAAAGGTAACTAGATGTACAACTTATGATTGCAAACAATTAAGCTAAACACGCGTACTATTTAGTAGTGCATAAACACCACATTTTAGAATGGTTTTGCATTATGTTTACTTAACTTTTATACAATTACGATGTAATCTTTATCTTCTAAAATTAAAGTAGAATTAGAAGATATTTAAGATATTTTGACATGTAAGCAAAAACATGATGAAAAGAAGAGGAAGGAGCTTGAGAGCATAAGGAGAATTGGACTATTGGAGACAAGAGGAAGCTTCATGGAGGACAAAGAAATGTGAAAAATCGGATATGATTTGACCCGGAGATCATAAGAGATCAAATAAATCAAGTGAACATGGGAAAATCAGATTATGTCTTAGACCCAACCACCTCACTTCTCCTATAAAACACCCCTTTTCTTCCTATTTTAGAAACGAATTAATCCCCTCTTTCATATACACATTATTCTTGTACTTTAGGTAGTCCTTTGAGCTTGGTTTTGCTCTTGAAACTTGTTGATTATTAAAGTTGTGAGTTATTTTCTTAACTTCTTCCCTTGAATATTAATTCTTCTCTTAATCTATCTCTATATTAATGTTGGGGAGTGTTGCTTAGATGACAATTAGTTAACATCTCGACATTAATTACTACTAGAAACGATCAATGAACCGATGGTTAATCGTTAATGGTTTCACAAGTAACTTCGGTTTATTAATGCACAGTCGTGGTTAATAAACTTAAGAGAAATTAATTGTGTTGGTTAAACCGAAACCGTTGTGTTGAGAACTTGAGGTTATCAATCTCAATTGATTTCATCAAGGAATTAAGAAATTAATGCTACTATCAAGTCGGTGTATGACGGTGCTCTATACTTGACTAATAGTAAGAGTTATTAATGAACGGTCTTTGTTAATAACTACTCTCGATGAATTGGAGATAGTCCTCGATTGAGTATTCGAAAGGGGATTAGTTATAGATATAACAATGATCGACTAAAATATATCAACAAGTGGAAAGTAGCAAAACCAAGGTTGATTACCTTTGATATTTTATTTCCCTCATTTTAGTATTTTATTTTCTTTCTCAATTATCAAAATTTCCAATTCCCCCTTCCGTTTACTTTTATTAATTACGCTTACACATACGCAAAAAGCATCTTTCCCTGTGGATACGAACTCTACTACGCTATACTATGGTATTAGCCCTTAGTAGTGAATTTAATTTGAGGCACACTACGACAAAGTGCTCGTCAACATTTTCATTTCATCTTCTTATATACATAGTACCTTGTTAGAAAATAAAAAGGAAAAATTGAAAATAATAATCTCAACTATTGCCGGTCCGCTGAAAATAATCCCAACTATTGATTATTTTTGTATAATCCCAACTATATAGACTATCCGCCAATAATGGTCCATGACCATATATTACCTCTATAAAAGTGAATTCTAAATAGAAATTAAGCGTAAAAATTAAAAGTTGAGATTATTTAGAGGGATTACTTGTTATATCTCACCCCATCCACTTTAGAAACTACAAGAATTTATTCATAGGGACCATTATTGGTGGAAGGTCCCTAAAGTTGGGATTATTCTGTAATAATCAATAGTTGGGATTATTATGAGCGAACCGCCAATAGTTGGGATTATTACTATCAATTTTTCCAAATAAAAATCAAATGGAAGAATAAAGAAAGAGCTATGGGCATTGGGCCTTCGATCAGGATTTTAGGACGACTGGATGAGCATTTTGGTATTCAACTTTTCATAGCCCTTTGTGGATTAACTTTATCCACAGACACAGTCAGACTCTAGGCTAGATCAAACTGGTTCCACTGTTCTAATAATCACAGACCCCACAGAGACCATAGCCCAACTGCCCCAACATCACAGATAATAGGATCTTTCACATACAATAGTTACATGATTCAGAGAAAGGTCCAAGAGATATAGAGTAGTATACCTTCCCCGGAAAATGCTACACTGATCTTGTTAGTCATTACTGTCCCATAAGGTCATTTATGCTTACAACAATATGGATGGGAAAAGCAATCAATGGCATGTAATAGCTTTCTCCTAGGACCAACAGCAAACGAGCCCATGTCTTTCAGCTTTTCCATTGTCAAACTCGCCAGCTGAAATTTACTGACGTTATTACCCCGAAAAATCTTTATAAAATGACCACCAAGTCCTAATGAAACCAACCAATTGGTCAGTCCACCAGCACTGCGGAGCCTTCTTTCGATATTAAGAGCCTTCATTCTTTTGTTCATCATTGAACCCCCATTGGCATTGATTAAATGTTGCTGAGTTACTTTTCTCACGAAGCTTGTTCTAAAACTAGAAACCTGTGGATATTTCGATCTCATCCTTAATTTTGATGGTTTCTGGAATTGCAAGGTGGGTTGAGGCTGTACACACATGTGTTTACTTGCCACTAGTATGGACTTCTCACATTCAACAACCGTTCGATTCTCTGTGTGGATTCCCACTGGAGTAGTATTTCGGGAATTGTTAGATTTTCTTGGTGGTTCCTGCAGAGGGCTTTCTTGACTATTAGCCGATATAGACTGCTCAGAGGCAGGAACCAGAATAGTGACTATCTGTTTCTTGACCATCACCCAACCATCTTCAGCTAGCTGCTCATCATCCAGAGCATCTTTCTCGTTTGAACGTGAATTTTCCATTAATTGAAAAACTGCCAAACATCAGAAATATAATAAGAACAAAAGGTTATAGAATAAGTAGGATAATACAAAACACAAGATGACAACGGTATTCAATATTCAAAGATCAAGGAGAAACATTAAAGATTTAACTGTAAATGACCTTACGGATCAGTTTGGGAGTTAGTTTTTGGAGGATTATCAGCATAAACCTTTTGAGGACTAAGTGTATTTCTCTTGATATACACTATGTATTTGATATTTTATGAAAGATGAAAGATGAAAGAATGACATAACTAACAATAAAACAACATTTTAATGACCATTTATTCGTTTTGGAATCATTATCAAATGACCTCCCCCCCACTAGCCCTAAAAAAATCTCCATCCAAACAGACCCTTATAGTAATTACTAACTCTAAGTTTTTGAAAGGGTTTTACTACATCAAAACAATGGAAAGCCCAAGATAGGAATAGAACACTTCAACCCAGAAAGATATGTTGCACTTCTGACAGCTGGTGATTCACCAACACAAATACGGCTTATTTTTTTCCTTTTCTGTTTGGAAATGCTGTATAGATAGTACAATAATTGCCATAAATGGTCATGACAACATCTATGATATGATTGCAAAATATCCTGTCATTAAATTCATATAACCTGACCATTATTCCTTTTTTAACCCATGTTTCACATCAGAGGCAAACCATGTGTAGCTACAGCAAGTTATAATAGCCGATCCTATTTGCAATATTAATACCATTGGTTGACACGGATCAACGTCCCATTGCTCGAATAGCTACCACTAAGCACAACATAAATCTAATCTGCTGATGAAATCGTATGGAAATATAATCATGAGGAACCTCTACCTAGAGTACAAAAGGAAGCGCCAATTGAAGAAACTGTCAGAAATATCTAATTTGAATGAAATTCATCAATTGAACCTTCCTAAAGTGGTACCGACGAGAGAGGTTAAATGCATCAGGACATGCCCGTCAACACTAGAATACGACGATACAGTTAATCCTAGCATAAGTTGCCACTTAAAACTCGAACATTAACGAGAATGACTTGAAACGGATTACCTGTGAATGAGCTGCCACCGTCGGCGAAATTGCGAGATCGAGAGGGGGGCCACCGGGAAAAAGGTTTGGTTTGAAATGGCGTTGATTTTGTGAAACGTAACCGAGCAGATGTGGACCAAAACGGTTTAAGCTTGGGCCTTCACAAAAATCGAATAGTATCTGATCAGTATACTTGTTTGAAGGCCTGCCATGAATTTTCCTAACTTCTTTGCTCTTGGGTCTTACTAGGGAAGTAGGGAAGACGATGGAGGCAGGGACCCCATTTCGGATTTTAGGATTCTGTGGGCAGGCCGTACAATAATTTTTGAAATTTTAAAATAGGATTTCTTATATTTTTATTTACCAAATATGATATATTTGCGTCATAATTGAAAAGGATTGTCTTTAACGAGAATAAATACCGACATATTAATGCCTAATGCTGTAAATATTTTGACAGTAATGACAATAAATATGACATGTTACTCCTATTTTGGGAAAAAACATAGTAATTCTATTGTTTCGAGATTTTTTTCCAAATATATTTTAGTAGTCCAATATTTACTAAGATTGTTTAATAAAAGTGTGTTTTAAAATGGTTTAAAAATCTCAAATATAATATTTATGGACTTACTCCTTACTACCACTCACACTCTCACCTTACCCCACTACCTCCCACCCCACCCCTATCCTGAATGGGGTTTCAGGCCCCAGAGTACGTAGTAGAAGGTGGGGACAGAGGTAGGGTGAGAGAGTGGGGGTTAGAGTGGAGTAGGGTATGGGTAAGCATGTTAGTGGGGTTAGGGGCAGTGGGAGGTTAAGGGTGGGGCCGGTGATGGAGGTAGATGGAGGGTGGGGTATGGGGTGGAAGAGAAGATGGTCTCGGGTATGGGTGGGGTAGGGTGGGTCGGGTGGGGGTCAAGTTGGTATTGGGGTGGGGGTATAGGTGCTGAAGACTTTCATTATTATGGGATGTAAGGAAGTGTATATTTGTCAATATGAAAAGTTTAACATGTCACCTCGTAAAATACAAAATTGAGTGCTTACTAAACACTCATTTAACGGTGAAACTAATAGAGAATCAAATATTTCCTTAAGTGTTTGATACAATGACTTTATAAGAAATGTAAAGTGTTGTCAAATATGTAAGTCGTGTTATACAAAATGTAAATTACGTGTGCCAGATACAAAAGTGAGTTTATACAAAATTAAACTGCTAATGTCAAATACAAAAATCATATCATACTAAGGGGGTGTTTGGAGTGTTTGGGTGAAAGTGCAGAAGTGATTCTGATGCTCTAATTTAATCCTATAATCAGTTGTTTTAGAAGCTGGGGGAGATCAGCTTCTAAAAACTGATTCCGATTCTTCTTCTACTTTACAAAGAAGCATAAGCAGAATCAGTTCCAAACACCCTGAATATAAAATTGAGAAAAGGGTCAAATAAGGCCTTCTACTATTATGAAATCGTCACATAAGGTCATGTACTCAATAAAGTGTCATATAAATACGTCTACTTATAAAAAACAATCGGATGAGTCCTAATGACCCGTTGACAACCTCTTAATCCTGATTTCAGCCTACGTGTCAATTTTTTTGCTTGTAATTCAACCAATCTTAGGTACATATTTGACGTGTGCTATATAATCTATTATAAAAAGATGGTTTCAAGAACACTAAAATTGGGATTAGAAGGTTGTAAATAGGTCGTTAGGACTTATTTGATTGTTTTTTACTAGTAGACACATTTATCTGACACTTTATTGAATACATAGTCTTATGTTACGATTTCATAAATTTTGTGTGTCTAAATATAACCTTGTTTGGTTTCAAATATGAACCACGCGAGCTAAAAAAGAATCAAGTGAAGCTTGCAGAAATGTTAGACTTTCAAATACAAGTACAGATCTTTACTTTAGATTAGTAAAACTTCATTTTTGAATTGAATAGAGTAGGAAAAAAATCATACTTAATCGTAATTTAATTTGAAGACGAAGAAGAATAAAATCGTGATTAGATTCTTAATACATGAGGAAGGCGACAAAAGAAGAAAAACGCCAAAGGGGTTGAAGAAGAAGAAAAACGGGTAATTAGGGAGAAAAATGGGTAATTTTTTATGGAGTTGGAAAGTTCTAGTAATAATTCGCTAACGGTCAAGTCCATTTACCGCTTAATATCAACGACCCGTTGACTGCAGATGAAATACTGCCGTACGATCTGTTGGTCCAACAGATAAAATATAGGGAAGTGTACAATACATTATACTCTGGACTGGATACGCCAGAAAAGTTGCCAATTACCGGGAAAATAGGGACTGGGTCCGAAACGACTACTCCCCAGTTCACGATCGCCATTAATGGTATATATACTGCACCGTCAGATCTCCATTTTCAAACCAAAACCGGTCATCACACGCGTCCAGCAGCGCACAAACGGAAAAAAGAAATCTTTAATCTCTCTTCCATCGTTTTTATTTTTCAAATCTTTCCTCCCCCTTCCATCTCTTTCGTCCCTCGATTTTCTGAAATTTTCAGTTTCGGGAACAAATCTTTGGACTGCTTTGCGTTTCCCGGGAGAATTTCACATCAATTTTCTCTAATTCCCAGCTAATCTTCCTCGTCCTGCTTCCTTCCAGGTATATATGTTTTCTTGCTCAATTGATGTTCCGTTTATAACCTCTCTGGAATTTAGGGTTGGTTTGGCATGTATGATGTAGGGATTCATAGGCTTCGCGTGTATTTTGCAGGGATTCTCATTCTGATTGTGTATCGTGGTTGAGGATTGGGGAAATTGGCTTATTAGTTGAGGGACATGCGTTGCTTATAATTGAATAGGAAGGGGTGGAGCTATGCTGTATATGGTTTCCTTCGGCTGATTTTTTTGTTTTTTTATATTGAAATTTATAAAAAAAAGTTTTGGGGGTGTGAGTGATCGATTGATTTTGCCTTGCTCTATGGATTCTGAGAATGCGTCTCCAATGTCATCCAGTCCGGTCAAATGCTGTGATTGTGGCTGCATCTGTTCAACGATGGACGGATCTTTCTCCAGTACATTGGCCCGCAACACCAAACGCAAGTACCAAGAACATGATATCATCTTACCTCACACGGCACGCATTGACATTGAAAACGAATGTGCTGCCCTTCGTGAAATGGTCAGCAAGCAGCAACAGACGATCATGGATCTAAGCATAGAATTGGAGAAGGAGAGAAATGCATCGTCTTCAGCTGCTAATGAAGCAATGTCAATGATCCTTAGGCTACAAAGAGAAAAGGCAGAGATTCAGATGGAATACACACAATTTAAAAGATTCACTGATGAAAAGGCAGTGCATGACCAATACGAAATAGATGTGTTGGAGGACTTGTTGTATAAAAGGGAGCAAACCATTCAATCTTTGACATGTGGGCTTCAAATGTACAAACACAGGATGCTAAGCTTTGGGCTGACAGAGTCTGAAGCAGATGGGGAGTGTGACAACAAAGGAAGGGACTGTGTGACTTCTGATGGAGAATTTGATGTGACCTCATATGATTACCCTCCACTGAAATGCTTGGATGAGGAAAATCAAGTCTACACCGACGTTGAACATGAGGTTGTGGATGTTGAGAAGTATGCATTTGGGGAGACCCCTCGGTCTCACATTCATCTTCGAGATTTGGAGTGTAGGATCAACCAACTGGAGAGGAGCCCTACCATCAATCACCCTGATGAGAAAGTCATCATTGACCAAAGATCTCCTCTCAGGCCTAGACATTTGAGGAAGATCTCAATAGGTAGTGAAAGGGGTTGTGAATTCACAACTGAGTCTCCGAAGCTTAAATTTCCACAGACGTATGAGTATTCCAACTTGAGGAAAGTTGATAACAATGCATCCGAAGTTGAAGATGACATCATGAGTGACAGAGTATACACAATTGACTCCATTCATCAGAGCGTCTCACATAATGATGTGAAGCCATCTGTTGGAATAGGGGGTGATGGTTTTACTTCGTCACCTAGGGATTCATTGAATTATACGAATATGGAAGATCCGGATATCAAGAAACTTTATATGAGACTGCAGGCACTTGAGGCTGATAGGGAGTCAATGAGACAGTCAATCATTTCAATGAGGACTGATAAAGCACAGCTGGTGTTGCTGAAGGAGATTGCACAGCAGTTGTGCAAAGACATGTCACCAGCAAGGGGAGCACATGTGAGGAAGCCATCTCCAGGAGTGTTTTCATTTACTTCAATATCAATGGTATTTCTAAATTCTAATTATCTTTCACAATTTCATCTGCATACATTTTTTTTGTTTCAAAATTTTACAAAGTGTCTACCTCAGAATATTGGCATTTCATACTCCCTCAGTCCCACAACTAAGTTCATATTTTGACTTATTGTGTCAAAATTTGTTAACTTTGACCATTATTTATTCAAAAAATCATATTACTGTATGACATGAATCTAGTTTTGAATATTTTTTAATGTATAGTAATGAAATATTACTTTAATATAGATTTATATGTCAGTGTGAACTTAGTTGCCGGATGGAGGGAGTATGTTTTAAGAATTTTTACTTGCCTGATGAAGCTTAGTGGTAATTAGATACGATGTTTAACTAATAATTGAATTGTTTAAACTTCTCTAAATATACCTCATTTCAGAATAATAAAAGATGAACGAATGAGTGCATATATCTGTTATGCTAAACGTACCTCAAGTGTTACGTAGATTCTCTACATCCCCTTATTCAGAAGTCAGATTTGTAGAGCATAATAACATGTAATGTAATCACATACTCCGTGACTCCCTTTGCTAGTGTGAATTTTTAGACTGCACATGCATTTGATGAGATATGATTAGGTCTTACACTCTTACCAATTTGCACCTAGAATCAGGTTTCTACTATTTTTGTAAAGAAGTTTGTAGGACTTTCGGGAAATAATTAAATCCAGAACTATTTCTTTTTTTGAAGATTCTCGCTAGTGTGTACATTCCCTATTTCTTTTTTAGTTTTAGGTTTTCTGGCATCTTGTCTTGATATATTCTTACATCTCATCTAATTACTTATCTATTTTGTGATGTTCAGTGGATCCGGTCCTTACTTTCATGGAGAAGGAAAGCAAATAGATGCAAGTGAGTCAATCTCGACATCTATTTCTACATATAAATATATCTCTACTTATTTTTTAAGAAAGAGTCATTTGTTTGTTAAGCTGACGTTTCACTTGAGTGCTTTAGCGGTGTGATTTCGCAGATGAAAGAGTTCAATGTCACAATCTTTTGTGTTATTGTGTATAGGTATGCATTTGGGTTGTCAAGCAACAACGCGGGGCTGCTAATGCTTTTAAACAAGGGACCATGTGTGGGGCAGTGGAGGTGTCTTTCAAGCACTCAAGTTTGAAAACCCTCAGTTTGGGAACCGCAACCTACATACGTTCATCAATGCAAATGCAGGTCGGGTTAGCAGTGGGTTTAAAGCTGCTGATAATGCCAGGTTTAGGGTAGCTTTCTGGTGCCTATGAGTCATATTTTCTATTGGCTGGTGAGCAAAATTGGTTATTGTTGTGGCCTTTGCAGTTCTCTATGCCGGTGGAATTTCACTGAAAGGGGGCTGCCTCCTATATGGGCTATATAGGAGTTTCTTCTGTTGATACAATTTGTGTATGATTTTTTTCAGTAAAGCAACCTGTACACACTATTGAAATGAGAGAATGAACCAAATGTTAGGCCTAAATAATAATATTGTCATTTCATCCCTAAACTATTTATTTGGTGAGCCAAGCCTTTTAGCCGTTGACAAATACTCTATGAATGAATGTCCAAACTCCAAAGCCATCCATTCCCAATGCCGTTAATCCCGTTATATCCAAAGTCCAACTATACATGGACACATGGTTAAGGGAGTGTTTGCATTTGATTAAAAAAAAGTGTTTTTCAGCTTTTGGCTTAAAAAAAGTTAAAAAGAGTGTTTTCAAATGACAGCTTCTGCTTAAATTAATCACTTAAAAGCTAAAAGCTGGAAGCAGGTGGAAGGGTGCTTTAAACTGCTTTTCACTTTTTCTATTACACAAAAAGTAGTTCTTTTACCAAACACTACCAACTTTTACTTTTTCAGAATCACTTTTTCTTCAAACACTACCAACTTTTACTATTAATCACTTTTCCCAAAATCACTTTAAAAAATCACTTCTTTAAAGTTGAAGCAATTGCAAACACTCCCTAAGTGTAAAAAAGGTTCGTGTTTTGTATATATCGGACATGTTCGTGACTGTTTTTGTACCAAATCCCCATTGTGTTATACAAATTTTGTGCATTAACTCCTTATGATTTAAAAACACGTCAAATCCACATGTTTTACGATTAATAACAGCAAAACTATTTTCAAAAACAAATTTAACTATTTGGAATTCACGTGTTTAAATATTACTGTATTACTAAAAGTATAAATAAATTTGTCAGCATCTCAAAATTACTCCATATAATAATGCTAATCACTTTTAATCTCAGAATTTGAATTTTGTTCTTAGAGGGTTTTGAGCATAATTAATTAGTATAACACAAAAAGTTTTGACACACTTTTTAATGACGGGGTCTTAGACTCTTAGGACATGTTTACTTCACTGGTTATTAAACGGTGCTTATTAAGACCCGTGTTAATAAGCGGCGCATAAAATAAACAATGTTGTAAGACCGTGTTTACTTCAAACGGTTTAAAACACCGCTTAACATTAAAATGTCCAAAATAACCCTATACATATATATACACACAAACATTCATGAACACAAGTATAATATAATATGTGTACCCATACCCCTAACCCCTTACCCACCCTACCTTACCCCGACCCCACCCACCGCCTACCCCTACCCCCTACCCCTACCCTACCTACCTGACCCCACCCTACCTACCCGACCCCACCCTAACCTGTCCCCACCCTACCGCAACCCTACCCCCGACCCCATAGGCCCTTACCACATCGACCCCACCCCGACCCCACCTTACCCTACCTTACCCCAACCCTGCCCCTACCCCTACCCCACCACACCTACCCTGCCCCTAGCGCCTCTATCACATCGGCCCCACCCTGACCCCACCACCCTAGGTATAGTGGGGTAAGGGGTATAGGGTGGGGTGGGGTAGGTGGGGTGATTGAGGTCAGGTAGTGGTAGGGTGGGTCGGGTAGGTAGGGTAGGGGTGGGGTTGGGTAGGTAGGGTAGTGGTAGGGTGGGTTCGGGTAGGTAGGGTGGGGGTTGAGGTGGGGTAGGGGGTAGGGTAGGGGTGGGGTCGGGTATGTGGGTAAGGGGTGGGGTAGGTAGGGTAAGGGTAGGTGTGTGGTCGGGTAAGTAGGGTAGGGGTGGGATTGGGTAGGTAGGGTAGTGGTAGGGTGGGGTCGGGTAGGGGTAGGGGTAAGGTGGGGTCGGGTAGGGGTAGGGTAGGTGGGGTAAGGGTGGGGTGGGGTCGGGGTAGGTGGGGTTAGGGTAGGGGTGGGGGGGGTAGGTAGGGTGGGGTCGGGGTGGGGTAGGGTGGGGTCAGGGTAGGTGGGGTAAGGGTAGGGTGGGGTTGGGGTAGGTGGGGTTGGGGACGAGGTGGGGTAAGGATAACAATAGGTTAAGGGCAAGGGGTAAATTCGGAAACTGAAAAAGCTTAAAGTGCCGCTTAATTAATACATGGGGGGTGGTATGCTTAATAAGCGGCACTTTAAGCACCTCTTTCGGTTAGTAAGCGGCTTTTTAAGCAGTGTGCGTGTTTACTTCACCTGTCTTACTAACCTAACTGTGACTTTAGCAGTGAAGTAAACACCTCCTTAGAGTCGAGTATAATAATAATCCCGGAAAAGCACAAAAGTGGTTTTAACTTGTAAGTGTTTGTTTCACAATTCTCACAGAAAACATGATTAGTACAAATGTATTATTCCCTAATCCCTATGAAAATGTAAGGGTTAACGACACTAATATTACTATTCCGAAGCCCAATTCCACAAAAGCGAGTCTAATTAAAAAAGACATAAAAGTGACCTTTAATTCATAAAATTGGAAATAGTTCACGGCTCGTAACTTAAAGAACGGCAATTTGCCAACTACCATCCAATTCAATTTTAAAAACACACGTTGGCATATTACCTTACCCTTAGGCCTTAACAATGCTTAATAATGCACTCTATCACAATTCATTGTTTTTTAATTTAGCATTATTTTAAATTTTCAATGCACTCCGTAGCCATGCACTCTAAAATAAGTATAAAAAATAAAAAAATTGTTTTTTTAAAGAATAAAAATTCAGATATGAAAATTATGCGACAACTATTCGAGAGATCATCGTCCCATTTATTATTACCGATCCAATGTCACTATTTCAGTTACTATCACTCTAGTGACATTGTCTCTATTACTATCGTTCTAGTGACACCATCTCTTATTGCGACAAAATACAAGTTATGATTTCTTAGTGACCTTGGCGCCTCAGTGATATAGACGTCTGAACCCAACACCACCCATATCCTACCCAACCTCCCACATTACCCGCTTGGCCCACCGCTCTAAGAATGTGACTAGGAAGGTCATATTCATGTTATTGTTAGATTTTAATGTCACTAATACTATTCAATTTTATTGTCGCTATCACATGTCCTTGTTGCCACTGTTGGGTCACTGTAGCCGCCACACGTGTCACTGTAATCGCCGCCCGTGTCACTGTAGCTGCCGCTCGTGTCACTCTAGCCGCCGCCCGTGTCACTGTAGTCGCCGCCCGTGTCACTGTAGCAGTCACCCGTGTCACTGTATCCACCGCTCGTGTCACTGCCGTCACTGTCATAGTGACACCGCTATAGTGACATTGCCGCAGTGAAACTATCACAAATGTCACCGTCGCCGTGAAACTACCGCCCTTCCGGTGAGACAGGAGAGAAAAAACATTGACTATACAACACCTTTAGCCATCCCTTGCCGCCACCGGAGGCACCATCACCGGCATCGGCCGCCATGATGGAAACCTTGACCTCAATAATGACCTTTCCTAGCGCTCAGCCCTTGCAAAACCGCTGCCCCAAAACCACATCCCTGCAAAGCCTCATCCCACCACTACAACCAGACCATGTACTTGCCGCATCCCTCCACCACAACCAGTCCACCACCGCCCACCTCCTCATCCATCCCCCAGCCAGTTAGCCACTTCCCCATCCTCCAGCTCCCATCTCCAGCCCCCTGCTCTGTCCTCAGCCACCCTCCTCAACTTCAAATTTGACCAAACTCAACCCAGCCCTTGATTCACCCCTAGCCCCACTCCCTGTCCCAAGCCCTCCTCCCCCGCCCTTGTCCTCCCCTAGGCCATTCTCCGACCAGTTCGCCAAAAACCCTAACCATAACACCACCGCACCACCTTGTCGCACCCCACCAGCAGCAGCGCCCCAAATCGGAGTCATCCTCCATGGGGAATGGCGGATCCAGCACCGGCAACTCGAAGCCCATTGAG
Organism: Cuscuta epithymum; assembly: GCA_945859915.1. Taxonomy (NCBI): domain Eukaryota; kingdom Viridiplantae; phylum Streptophyta; class Magnoliopsida; order Solanales; family Convolvulaceae; genus Cuscuta; species Cuscuta epithymum. Next base: position 523,697 of record CAMAPF010000103.1, read on the forward strand.
GAAGATAGATCTAGAATCGGAGGCCTCTATTCGGAGCCGTCATCCACCGGAGGTGCGACTAGTGAAGGCAAGAGGGAAACTAGTCGAAGCTGATGCGGAGGTGCAAGATCCTACCATCAGTGATGTTCGATTGCGACGGAGCTGCAAGTCGTGGGGCCGGGGGAGCAGCGATGTTCGATTCCGACGGAGCTGTAAGTCGTGGGAGAGCAGTGATGTTCAATAGCGACAGAACTGCAAGTCGTGGGGGAGCTCAACCTATGGTGGTTCAGTGATGAAGACGAAAGTGAGGTGCTGGAAAGCGGAAGAAGGCAATAGTGTTTTTGGGCAGTGAACGGGAGAGTGACGGGAGTGAACTGCAAGTCTCTTTTCTGGCTTTTCTAAAACTGGTCATATTCCCATCTAACAGAACTTGAGAAGTAATATCTATGCCATTATTTCAAAATGTAACTCGGTCATTTTAATCTAGGATTGCAAAACCGTCAATGTGGCTACTATTTAAGGAGTAAGGACGGAGACAGTAATATATAATTATTTTTTAAATCCTAAAACTAAAAACAAGGAGCTATAACAAACGTGTTATAAATTATAAATAAACCATTTGAATCACACAATTACAAATCAGATTAGCTGATTAGGCGTTACAAATTTAAGCCTGTACAAAAAAGTGGGTTAATATAGTTTGACAAAATGGGCTGTTTGACATAATGAGCCTAAATTTGACAAAAAAACCTGACGGGCACCTGACCATATATTGCATTACAAATCTAGCCCATAGAGAATATCATCACTACTGAAGGAATTCAAAAAAATGCTTTCTTCATTTTCATAGCAAATAGGAAATGGTGATTTTAAAGAGATGACAGAAATGCTTTGTAAGAAGTGCCGTCATACTTCAATCCCTTCAAGAAGGCTGACTGTAAATGAGACGAAACTGTTGTATTTGGAACACCGAAACAAAACATACTCTCTTTTGATTTGTCATCAGTAGAACCTTCAAGGATGGAACTTTCACCAATCACATCCTTGGAACCAATATTCAATCCAACCGACACTGGATCAGTTACAAAACTGCAAAATATATTTGAAGGAATTAGAATATAGATGTTATATTTCTTTTTAAAAAAATTACAACTGAACAAAACAAGCAATAAGATAACAGGTAACATCAGCTTTGAATGGTGTGTAGTGCATGGGTTAGGTTGTATTTGACTATTTGTTTAACCCAAAACCTTGAAAGTTTATAATGGTTTGGCTTGTGTGCAACCTAATCTAAAACAATGATCGTGTTTAGCCAAACCAAACTAAGCCAAATATTTGTGGATTGGTTCAGGCTTTGGACCTAGTGTCAAATATGTTAGTGGATAGGTTGGGTTCGTCTGGTCATTCCACACTAACCCTCCAACCGAATCAAAAGCAAATTTTTGAAGCTATGGTGGGAGAACATTCCTCTTTGAGGCTATGGTGGGAGAACCTTCCACTCTACAATTTGGATAGAGGGTTGTAGAGGAAAGGTTCACCCCATAAGTTAACAAGGTAATAATATATCAGCTTGAGTTAATAAAGTTCGACAATGATAATTGATAACTTACCTTGCCTCAAAACTTGTGCCATGTGAACAAACTGCATAGCAAATGCTGCTAATTATCCATGGTGGGAGATATCGATCCTTTACTTCCATGCTATAACAAATACCTGGAGAATGCCCTGGACTAGGTTCTCCGGCTCTAGCAGAATTCTTAGATGGGGGGATTGACATGTGATCAACCCTCCTTACTTCCTTACATCTTACCTGTAACAATTCGTATCAGATTCATCAGTCCTAACTTGATATTCAATAACACAACAGAGCTTGAATTAAAATGTTCACTACTATTATTAGCAGAAATAGTGTCCAAAATTCCGGGTATTCAGTTTGGCTCACAGGGTTTCAGCGGGTTCAGTTGCTGTTATTCAATTTCTTTAATCATACATGATAAGATTCATGATTCATATGGCAAGTGTAATATCAATCTGAATGGAAATTGAATTGAGATCGTTTTATAAAATCAATTTATCAGCTACCATATATTACAAAGGAGAACATATTATTGCATGTTAACATATTATACAAAACCTAAGAGAGAAAAATTGATTCAAGATAGTTACAGAAACTAACATTATACTAAGACCAACCTCAGGGGCAGACAGAGCTGAGTTCTCAAAAGGCAAAGGTGAGCACAACAAGGGGACATCCATTCCAGTCAAAGAAGTTAAGAAATATCTGTATAAAGAAACCATTGATGAGAGCAAGAAAAATGTACACTTTTACTAGAGACAGGGACTTGAATAAAAAAGAGGCATACCTATAGTTTAACAGAAAATCATACAATGCATGGACATTCTCGTTTCCGGAAAACGCCAATAGAGACTGAGGGCTGTTATCCACATGTGCTAAGGCATCTGGGTGAGTAGTCTGCACTCAAAATAATGGCAATCCCAGTTGCTCCATTTAATATTGAACCAATAAATACTTGTCATTGCATGCATATGCATGTACAAACAAGACACACATTATATGACTAATAATGGATTAGCAGAAATGAGAAGATATTGTAGTATAGATATTAGAATCAATACACCAGGTTCTCAACACACCTGAGAACTCAACCATTCTCGCAGCTAGATTTTTAGAGCTTAAGCAAGAAGCAAGTAACTAGGTAATTAAAGGAAGAATGCTTCCAATTTTCATACTCAGATTTTCAAATAGCTTCTATAAAAATATGATTAATCACTTTTCACCATTTGAGCAAGTTGTTCACTTTCTATACATGCCTCAGGCTTGGAAAGAGAATTATCTAACCAAGATAAGAAGCTTAACTTTTCATGTTTTCCATTACACTCCAAGGCTAATTTCTTAACTTTTCATGTTTTCTATTATACTCAAATGCTAATTTGAGTATGTTACATATGCATGCTGATGAGCTAGGTAAGTCATCCATATGATTGTGAAATTGCAACAGACACTTTGAACTGCCCACAGCTATGTATACTAAATTACCTTGCCAAGATTCTGCTTCTCAATCTCAGAAAGCTCAAATAAATCTTCCATACTAACTTCCTCTACTTTAGCATCACAAAGGGGCATAGAAAAACAGGCATCCTGAAAACATAAGAAAATCGAGATGAATACACGGTAAACAGAAAAGTATAGCTATTGCTGTCAACCTTCACTTCAAATTGTAAGCTAGACCTTACAAATTCCAATTTTTCTAGGAGGTAATTTATCCAACATTCCAACCAACCAAAACTTATCAGTTCATATGGGGTGTTTATGCCTTATAGTGTAACCCAATACACCAGGTTCTCAACACACCTGAGAACTCAACCATTCTCGCAATAAGAATTTTAGAACTTAAGCAAGAAGCAAGTAACTAGGTAACTAAAGGAAGAATGCTTCCAATTTTCATACTCAGATTTTATAATAGCTTCTATAAAAATATGATTAATCACTGTTGACCATTTAAGCAAGTTATTCACTTTCTACAAATGTCACGGGCTTGGAAAGAGAATTATCTTCCAGAAACGTGTCCTTTCCATAAACATGTACAGCTGAAATCCTTAAAAATATCAAACTTTTTTTTTTCATTTTCATTTACCCCAGTGCCGCAAAGGCTCCCACCTACGGTGGAGTAAGGGGGGGGGGGGTCAGATGTACGCAGTCTTACCCCTGTACTAAAGCACAGAGAGACTGTTTCTGGATGACCCGTAGTGAAAATCGCGTCCAAAATTGCATGGACTGACTGCTGCTTCATAACAAAGAAGCGCAGACAGTTCAGTGAGCCATTTTGCTTTATTCCATCATATTCTCAAGCCAAAAAATAATGAATCTTTGGCTCCATTGCAAATGATGGAAATCTTATAAATATCAAACTAACTAGCTTTTATTCAAAGTTCTCCCTTGTGGGTGTGTCAGTTTGTGTTGGGTGTCTAAAGAAAGAGAGACAGGAAAAGAGAGAGAGAAGTTGATAGATCATACATGTTTTTTGAGATGTGCCCTCAAAACCCTTGTTGACTGAGATATATAAGCATTGCAGACACGTTTATTTTCTTTCAAACTACCGCTACCAATAAACATGACAACAAACTGTGCAAAGCACACTGCACATCGAAAAGAAGATAAATGCATAAGTGTGCAGTCTTTTCCCAGGATATCCAAAAGAAGACAGCACATGCAGAAAGAGCCTCAGATGTGAGTGTCATACTGTCATACCGTCATACAAAATAAACTTATAAAAGAAAGGAGAATAGCTGATGCTTCAAAGTCAAACAAAATGTGCATTCATAATAATTCCAAGTTCATATAAACACTTCTCATTCTCCATGAGATATGGCATATAAGTCTATAACTACATAACTCAGATCCAAAGAGCTATTTTGAACTGATCAATTAGAGTAAAGAAGTAGAACCATTGCAACTTGCAAGTAGGAAAAGGACTTTATGTAAAATATAGCATTATAGCACAGGGGAAAATGCACACTGCAAAAGGAAGTATGATATGTGACACATCAGAACATTGGAAGTCAAATTTCATAATTTTCAGCAACATTAATTGGAAGAAAACACACTTATTATGTCTTGCAAATCACTACTGCATAAGCAAAAGAAAATACCATAGAAAATGTCACACTTGTTCTTGCGAAGAGTATAATACAGACTTCTGAATGAATCCTCCCATGCTTGTTGTCGTTTGCTCAAGAAGTCAATTTGACCTTAATGAATGAAAACCATGGCAGAATTTAAAACAATGCAATCAATATGAACAAAGAAAAGGGTATATACCAAAGAAGGCATTTTTTCAATCACCTTCCTGGGATGTAGATAATGTTAAAGCAGATATAACAGAAGGAGGCAATGGAAATTGTGGATACACCCATGAATGTAACACCAAAGAGTTCGAAGACCGAGTATTGGAGTTCAGTTCTGAAGCTGACATATTCGGACTTAAACAACCAGATGGGGCGTACTGTGACAAACTGTTGAACGATCCACTAGTTACCAACCTATGAAACCTAGAAGCATACACAAAATCATTTGTCAATATATACACAAACTACTGAAGATATACACAAATCTGTGTATTAACATCCCACATTCTTATTACAGGAGTGGAAAATGAACCAAAGATATCTGTATGTCCAGAACAGCTTATATATATTCAAGTGATTCTATTCATCATCAAATAATTTGAACATAATCTTCCAGATTTAGTTCTGTTCAAGACATCATCATGACAATAATTAGGGCACTCACCAACTGACGGAACTCGAGGCCACAAGTCGCATAGTAGTTTTGAGTGTCAAATCTAAAGGGGTCTTCTTGCAATGAACATGAAACTCAGAGCAGAAGTTTTTTGCTGCATGGCCGTCTATGGTTTTCGAGGACTCCGAACATGGATTTGATACAATAAGTGGCTCATGGGCAGCAAATCCTTTTAAGGCTTTATCCTACCATTACAAAATGGCCATGCGATATTATTTATGTTGGACAAATAGCTCAATAACAGTAACAGAGACGAAAGCAAGTTCAGGAGAGATACCATGTCCAGATTAGGCAGGCCAGATAGCTTTTCATTTCCTAATGAAAGTTCTGTGACATTGAGAAATGTACTTTCAGTACACTTGTCACTCTTTGTATATGTTTGGGTAGTTTTAGCCCTGCAATGATGAGAGTGAAATTTAGAGGGTTGCAATAATATTGTATCATAAACCATGGAATTAGTATTAACAAAATAGCATATTGTTTAAATTTACTTGGGAATAGGCAATTGGCTCTCAGCGCGCAATTTTGAATAACCAGCTGAACTGCCATGATCACTGTTCTTTGGTGGGGAAAATTCCTGCCAGTAAATAGACAAATCAAATTCCTTCAGTATTTACTCAATGACATTATTTCCATCATTTGTAATGGAGCCAAAGACTCACTATTTTTTGGCTTGGGAATATGATGGAATAAAGCAAAATGGCTCACTAAACTGTCTACGCTTCTTTATTATGCAGCAGTAGTCAGTGCATGCAATTTTTTACGCGAATTTCACTATGGGTCATCCGGAAACAGTCTCTCTGTGCTTTAGTACAGGGGTAAGACTGCGTACATCCGACCCCCCTTACCCCATCGTAGATGATGATGGGGTAATGATGATGATGATTTACTCAATGAAATTAGACACTTCAATAGAATGTCATAATACAAGTATAAAACCAACACCAAACATTTTCTAGAACTTGCTGATCATCAACTTTAAATTTGTCTACTTAGCTTTATAATTTTTAGGAAAATAGTGGCATGTCAAATACTACAAATGAGATTCATAACATGAATTTGGGAAAATAGAAACTTATGAAGCAATCAAAAGGTAGGGTAAAACCTTTGTATCATCTTTTCTGGAGATCGACCTCAGCTTAATGTTGTTCTTCTTAACAGGGTATAACTCGTTCATCTTCGTGTTAATATATCTTGGATTTTTTGGTAGATTTGCTTTCTTGGATCCAGGAATGACCCAATCAGTTTTCCTACAAACAGCATACAAATGTCACAGTAGTATTATACATGTAGTACAAACTACATTTTGGTATATGACATACCTAGCACAGTCGATAACTGAATCTGGAGATTCATCTATGTGTTCCTCAATAGTCTTTCGCTTCAGCTGCTCACCCTGTCAAGTAGGCATAACCTATGAGGCATTTCTCATGTTCCAAATTGTCATCCTTCTTCACCATTCAGTAAAAGTTATATGGTGAAGAGCAAATAAAAGGTCGGCAATTATGGGGAAAAGATAGTATTTTTCATGACCACACTAACTAATCATTTATATCAAATTTGTCCACCTCATTAAACAAGGCTAAGCTATGGGTTTGATGCTACATTTACCCACTTCATTCAAAGAACAACAGTTTTAGATAAGTCAATGCATATAGATATGCTCCATGCCAATTAAAAATAAAAAATTGAGACATTTACTGAACAGTGAGAATGGAAATGAAAATGCCAGTGTAGTATATCAGATAGAATTATAGAAATGAAAGAACTCTTCAAAGCTCGTTATTTTCTTTTCTGCTACGTATTATTTGATTGAGGCAGAATCTAGTCATACCCGTAGCTCGGATGGAGTTTTCCTTTTCAAGGTGGTCGTGGTAACATTAGAACCACCTCCATCACCGGTGCCAAAACCAAGAGAACCCAACGGCCGAGCAGGAGCAACCATCATTCTCCAGTATTTCTCAATAAGTAAATAAATATCTCCACGGCCTCAAACCTCCACCTGGCCCCCTCCCTTCTCTATGCAAGATGCCAATTACAGACTACACAAAGATAGATTACAATGACCGATTAGAAAAGTGACGAAATGAGATTTACTTAGGTCTCATTTCACTTCTTGCAACACTAACTTCGATTTCGATCGAAGACGTAGAAAATCATAGAGCCATGTTACAGTTTGAAACCCTAGAAACAGAATGGGTTGGATGGGGTTGAGAACTGAAGAGCGGGATTGAAGATGCGTAAGTGGGAGAATTTTTGGGATTTCAAAGAATTCAATTTCCCTCGCAACTGCTGCAGGTCTGCTTCGGTCGGATCATTTTCGCCCCGATTTCCCTCCTGGCAGTGACAATACTGAAATTTTGAGATTCCTTTGGGGTATTTTTAAAAAGGAAAATTACTTTAACTAAAACTAAAATATAATCCCGATTTCCCTCCTTACAGTAAAATATTGAAATTACGGAATTCCCTTGGGGTCTTTTTAACAGAGAAAATTACTTTAATTGAGACTAAAATATAATCCTCATTTCCTAAAATAATAACGAAAATATTGTGTGATAAAAGTTTGTACAGTGATAAAAAAATAACAAAAGTCACAAATTGATCGATTCGAAGAAGTGAAAGTGATAAAATGTTTTGAACAAATATAAAAGAAAAGTTAACAAAATTATTTAAAAATTACATCTTATTCTTATATGTAGTTTGACTTTGCATACCATTTTTGGGTGATTCTTATTTTGCACCTCATTTTCAAAATCATTAACGGGTGCAAATTAAAGTCTAACATAGCCCAAAAATGGAAATTCAAATTCTTCTTTTTAAAATATAATCACATTCGCCCAAGTTTAGTCTAATTCAATCTATTCAAGTGTGGTCTAACAAGATTTTGTATCGTGTGTATTCGTCTCTTACAACTCTGCAACTTCCTATATTGGCTGACTTATTAACTTTATCACTTTCTCTTTCAAAAATATAAGTTATGGACCTTATGGTTGTTATTAACCTTACATTTTTTCTATATTAGGGCATCCTCATCCACGAGTGTATTTGAAGATTAATTGGATGACTTGTAAGATTATTTTAAAGATTATCATTGTGAGTTAGAGATTATTCAGTGAGATTATTGAAAAAGAAAATCCGGTATCAAGATTTCAATCTCAGATTATTTTAGATTGTAGTTAAATTACATTTAATGCATGTCCGAAAAAACAGATTATTTGAGTATTATTGTTGATGAAGAATTTTAAACTTTGAGATTATTTGAAATTTATTAAATAAATGTGATGTGACAATGATGTGTAATAAAAAAAATCGTTTATTTAGAGAACATGAATGGAGATGCTCTTATTATACGGAAAAAAATTCCTTTTTTGATCCCATTACTATTATGTCACTTCCACATTTCTCCCTTGACTTTCATTTTAACCACATTTAGTTCGTGACCTTTTCCCCTACACCACCCGTCACACTCCGACCACAACTCCGTACATTTTAACCAGAAAGCCATTCACGGAGAAATAGTAAGTCAAAATGTTAAAGTTAAGTTATCAAAATGTACGCATTAAGTCAAGTTAGTTTAGAAGATAGCCATTTTAATAACATACATTTACTGAAATGCCCAGAATATTTCTCCGTAAATGGCTTTCCGGTTAAAATGTGTTGGAGTTGTGGTCGGAAGGACGACGGGTGGTGAAGGGGAAAAGGTCACAGACTAAATGTGGTTAAAATGAAAGTCAAGTTAAGGGAGAAATGTTGAAGTGGCATAATAGTCATGGGACCAAAAGTGGGCTTATTATACGTGCCAGTGAACTTTGATAAAATTGTAAGGAACGAGAGAGTATTGATCAAATCTTATTTTTAAGGATAATCGAGTTTGATATGTTAAGTTCAGTCTGATTTGTGAGCGAAATCAACCTAAATGAAAACACACCTTAAATTAGGAACTTTTGCCGAAGAGTTGTAGTGAAAGAGATGAAATAGGGCTCATATGCATCTATGACGGTAATTGAATCTACGGTGATAAAGGGAAAAAAGCCGCCAACTCGGAAAATAGTAAAGTTAAATATCTTATTAAACTTATATAGAATAAATTTATGTTGTGTGATTAAATTGAAACTTAATTAATACTTCCTCAGTTATTAAACAAATGTACAAGATCCATTCTAGAATATGGCATATGTCCTAATCTACAATGTCAAAGTGCATATTGTTACTTGAAGACAAATGAGCTTGACTTTTATTAGAAGAAATGAAACTATTTTTTGGAAGAAGCTTGAGAGATTGTATGAGGACCAACGTAATACAGACTAGCATGTTCATCAAATGGTCCTGTATGAAACGATGGGTGGCGGTGAAAGTTTGGAACATGCAAAACACCATGTAAGAGTCGTAAGACTATGTTATGTGTAAGTTGAATTGTGCCTGTGTTCATGACTGAAACTTTATGATCATTTGGGCTAGTGATATGATAGGCCTTTTTAATGGGTTGATATGTCAAGAAATTGGAAAGGTGTGGTGTAATGTGGTCATTAGCACCGTTATCAATGATCCAAGTATTTATATGAAGAAAGAAAGCAAAACTTACCTGCTGAAGGAGCAGCACTGGAACTTTGAGTGGGGTTATCATCAACATTCTGCTTGCTCAATAATGATATCATTTGCTGATAGAGCTCGAGTGTGAGCATTCCAAACTTCTGAACTGACTTGAGCAACAACTCTCTTATCTTTGAAATTCCTCTTCAGTTCTGGATGTAACCTGAAACACCTTTCCATAGAATGCCTTTGCATTTTACAGTGGTCACGGAAATACATCATTCTCCTATTGTAACTAGCATTATTTTGAACAGAATTTCCATTCCGAGAACTGTTATAACATGTACCATAACTATAACCTCTGTCATACGCCTTATTTGCAGCAAAAGTCATGTTTTCAGAATTCAACTTTCCTTCATCAGAGAACTCTCTTTGAGTTCCATCCTGAGTGATGATGTTGTAAGCAGCAGTGACATCAGGTAATGGGTCCAACATTAACACATTTCCTCTAATAGTTTTGTACACAATGCTTAAAACCATCAAGAATTTCAGTAATCCATGTTTCTTTATCATTTCAGAAATTACATAATTCACATTGCTAGAGCACAATCCACATCTGCAATGAGGCATTTTAACAACACAATCATAGGCATCCCATAATCCTTTCAGTTTGGTGTAATAGACAGGAACATATAAAGTCCCTTGTTCTAACCCGCTTAACTCTTTCTCTATTTGAAGAATTTTAGGTCCATTGCTTTGGTTGAACCTATTATTGAGTTCTTTCTAGACATCTGCAACAATATTACAATACAAAACGCTAAAAGAAATGGATTCTTCACAGAAATTAAGCTGCCAAGCAATTACCGTTTTATCACAACGTTCCCACTATATGGCCATTGTTGCATCAGAACCAGGTTTCTTGCAACTTCCGTTAACAAATCCAAGTTTGTTCCTGGCGATAAAAGAAATACAAATTGATCCCTCCCAAGCTTCGTAGTCCTGTCCATCCAATTTCCTTGTCGACAGTAGAAAACTTGGATGATCGGTTTGCCCCAAATATAGTTCGTGATTGAAATCAATGGAGTCGATCGTCATTGATGAAATTAGGCATTTGATTAAAATTTGGTGAAGAGACTAACCATGCTTTGATACCATGACAATCAAATGAATATGGAAAGAATATGGAAGAGAAATAGCATGAATTCAATCATAAAATCACATAGAACTCGATGAAGAAGAAAAAGAAGAAACTGATATTGAATTCTTGAGGAACATTGTTATTACAGAGAGCATTGATCGTACATCCTTCAGTCTATTAAGAAGTCTATTTATATACAATGTTTATTCATATCTAGTTAAGCCAGTTGGTAGTCTACCAAACTTGTAACGGACTAGTTCTAACAAACTATTTATTGGTAATGCTAATAATAATATTACCAAGCTTGACCGGCGCGGAAAATAACAAAATAAAAATTGTTTAGTTGATGTTTGTGTATGTGGAGGAGAGAGAAATAATAAGTACCACAACTTGATTGCTTGAAAGGGAAAGTGACAACATTTGTAGAATGATACTAAAAAATTATTATTTTTGATAAAAAAGGAAAAATGACAAAGTTATAAGAGACAAGGGAGTACAAGTTAAATGATTAATAATTAATTAGTGCGTTTGACGGGTGGAAGTAATCAATGTGATCCACTTCCCAAACTTAAGATTCCCGCTTGTGGGGGTATTTTGTTCATGTGATCGAGGAGGAGAATTGAAGAGGCTTTTCTCGAATGATGTCCTCTAGCTTTTGAGTTAGCTCGAGTGATTGCACAATCACTATTTCGTCTTGTCTCAAGTGGCAAGGTCAAGAACTCGAAGGCACGCACATTTTATGAGTGAAGAGTGATTTCGTGTACACGGTAATGCATAAATAATGAATTTACTCTATGTAAGAGTTTGATGAATTTTTGGAAGTTCAAGATTAATAGAAGAAATAGAAAGCACACACCACTTCATGTGCCACGTGTATAGTTAAACTTTCCATTTCCAATACACGGAGTATATGTTGAATGTTAAAAGTATTATGCACATGTGCAAATATCTCTTAATCCCTTCACCTTTGCTCCATTTCAGCAAACCCAGACCTCTCATCCATCGATCTCCCACACATGCGTATGATTTCATTTTTTTTGCTATCCATCTCATAGGCGAATGAATCAGGAATGCATTTCTTGCGAATTGTGTTGATTGTCGTGGAAGGATGAAGTTGCTGGATAAGGCAGTTGAACGATAATAATGGTACATCTACATCAATTTTCCATTACATTTAATTTCGTTTTGAATTTTGGTTTAAAATTCTCCTCACAGTTTTTTCCTTCAAAATTGGAAATAAAGAACACTAAAAGACATCCAATTTAGAGATTATTTCTCCAATTTATTCTTCTATGTGATCTATTTTGTTTTCAATTCTTCTTACCTTTCAAATCATCTCAAATTTTCAAAGGTTATGAACCTATGCCGACCTTGATTTTGCTCCCTAATGTTCATCGCCAATGTCACCCTACTTGTTTTTTGGGAATTCCTTGCATGAAAAATATCCTAATTTTTTGGTTTCTTTTATGACAAATAAAAGCTATAAGTTGTTAATGGTTTTTGAAAAATATTTAGAAAGATCAATTTGGTTCATGATTGTATGATCAAGTTCCTATGCAAATTCTATGTTCATTGCTAATGTCACCTTATTTACATTAGATCCACTGATGTGTTTTATTATTTTATGTAGATTTTACATACGTAGTATTAGTTTCATGGTTGGCCATTTGGTTGACTCTCTAATTTGTTGCTGAAGGATGAAGTTGTCGGATGATGCAAGAGAATAATATTGATAAACCTACATTTTTTCATGTTGGATGAAAAAATGTTTCTGCATTCTACTTTGGTTTAAGACACCCCTTAGTTTTTTGTAGTGGTATTTGTCCAGTTGTCCTCCTCAGCATTTACTTTTTCCAGAAATTATTAACAAAGCAGTATGAGTTACACCTGATTTGAAAATCACTTGTCCAATTATTGTTCATTGTGATCGAAGGTATGAGTTGCTTTACTTTCAAGTTGATGCAATGTTGAAATATTGCATTTATGGTATATATGTAATTTTTATACCATTAGATGTTATGTCGTGTTTCCAACTCTTTTTTTATTCTACTTTGTTCTCAATTTTTCCACCTTTCAAAATCTTCAAAGATTTTCAAAGGTTATTTGCCTACATTTACCAAGGTCACCCTTTTATTTTAGATTTTTGGCACCAAGAAATGTCCTATTATTGAGGCTTCTTCAAGGACTAATACAAACCATAGTTTGTTAGCGACTTTTGGTAACAAATTTTGGGAAGACCAAATTGGTTCTTGATTGTATAGTCAAAATTCAATTCTATATATTTATTTTGAAAAAGTACGGAAAATGTACCTGCGATTAGACACGTATTTAGATAGGAGCTTGTGTTTCATTTCTTAACAAGGTAGATCATGTGTTTCAATTCCATTACCACAAGAAGGGCCTGGAGCCTAACGCCGTTAAAACTCGTCAGAGGACGACGATGAACAGTAACTCTCATATTCAAAAGAATCAAAAGTGCCCGAAGAATTAAAAGAAAAATATGGGGAGGTGCGCCTCGTCAAGGAGAACTCCATACCGTCTTCCTCTTTGGATCTTTCGGATTTGTTTGGATTATTCTATAAAGATGAATTCACTTATATAACTTTCCCGATGGACTTTCCGGACAAGGGTGACTGGAAACAAAAAAGAAATATGGTCTGTAGGTCCGCTTGATGAGGCACACCTCCCAATGTTTACTTTGAATTTTCCGAGCATTTTTGAAAACCAGAGTTATTGCTCATCATCATCCTCCGGCGATTTCTAACGGTGGTAGGCGTCGGGCCCCTCCTTTGAAACACATGACCTACTTGTTAAGAAATGCAACATAGGCTCCTATCTAAAAACGGGCTCAACCACATGTAACATTTCCATACTTTTCCTTATTTATTTTATTTACATTAGAAATCCTTTGATGTGTTGTATTGTTTTTATATCAATTTCACATACTAATTTGGTGATCGGATGTCAAGTTGATTCTGCATTTTTTGTATAAGGCATTCTTGTTGAATTTGGCATGTTTAATTGTCAAGCTTTATTATACTTCGTATATAGTTTACAATCAAATTATTTGATGGGTATTTTATTTTGGAAAAATTGAAAATAATAATCTCAACTATTGCCAGTCTGCTAACAATAATCTCAACTATGGATTATTTTTGTATAATCCCAACTATATGGACCGTCCGCCAATAAGGGTCCATGACCAAATATTACCTGCTATAATAAGTAATTTTAAATATAAATTAAGTGTAAAAATTAAAAGTTGAGATTATTTATAAGGTTTACTAGTTATATCTCTTCTCATCCACTTTAGAAACTATAGAAATTTATTTATAGCCGGTCACGTCGGATCATTATTGGCAGAAGGTCCCTAAAATTGGGATTGTTCTGAAATAATCGATAGTTGAGATTATTATGAGCGGGCTGCCAATAGTTGGGATTATTACTATCAATTTTTTCTTTTATGTTTGGAGATGTTTAAAATTTTCTCTTAAATCATTTTTTCCAGAAGATGGTTTCTCCAGTCACTTTTTGTAAGATATACATTAATTAAATTTTATATACAAGTCTGAATATTTTTATAAATAGATAATAAGTGAATAAGTTCACTCAGGCATATGCCAATAGGTAACTTGATTTAAGTAATTTTTTCCCTTGCTCTTTTAGATCTCTATCAACTACTTACAAACTAATTGAGTAAAACTTTCAAAAAAAAAAAACTAATTGAGTAATAGTTGTAAGCAAATGGGGCGCCTCTTCAGTGAATTGGAAAAAATGTATGTATGTCTAAATCATTGTCTTAGACATAGCATTTGGCGATTTAAAAGAAGATGGGGCTATTTCACTTTGTAGTATACATACTTTTTTTTTTCTTTTTGCATTTCTTGGTGCTAGAGCTGGCATTATTGATACTTAATTGTTTTTTCATGGGCTTATGAATGCCATAGAGTTTAGTTCTATTCTCTTGCTTGAGTATTTTCTTTGCCAATATGGTTCATGATCCAAAAAGAGTTTTTGGGATATGCATGCTGGTGATTAATAATTTTATAATATTTTAGGTGAAATTGTACCCTTTATCAAATAAGGATCGCATTTGACATTGGTTGTGTGATGTCACGTATTAGAAGTTCTCTTGTGACATTTAAAGAGATGGTGTAAGTGATAATCATGAAATGTGTGCCAATTCACTGCTCAAGAGACGAGTAGATATGGTCAAGGAGCTCAAGCGGAGATACTTATGGCAAATTGCCGCAAATTACATGTGTCAGAAAGATTGATAATCAGTCATCTATCATATTGTAAGTTTTGGATGAGTGTCCCAATTGCATATCTTGATTATGTGGAATTGTGGATACGCACCTCATTCCCTCACCTCTATTAATTGAGAGCAATGCATCACTACTTTAATTTTCATCACTAATATAATCAGGTCAAACAAATGCCTTATGATATTTTAGCCTATAAGATTTTATTAAAAGATACAAAATGATTATTACTTGTGTATGATATAGTGATAATCGAATGATGAATTCGGTACGATGCAATTTTCTCATATTTTAAGTTAATTTTAGGGAAATGCACAAAAAAATAATTTAATCCTGGTCATGCAGATGACGAGCCTTGGACATTTGAATAATATACCAATGCAGGATGCCCACATCACAAAATGAACAAGCGTAATTATATCATTCAAAATATAATTTTACAATGATGAACATAATGCCTGTGTCTTAAAACACATCGTGCTTTTTGATCTATCTTGATCCCTTCAATAAAGATTATTATAGCATACTCCCTCATATAATTAAATTGCGATTTCTCAAATAAAATACTTATATTTGAGTGGCGATTTGAACGATGTAACTGTTGATTTTTGGGATTGAGAGCTTTTGGAGTTGTGTTTTTTATGAAGAGCATCAAACTCTAACCCTTCATATTTTGTGATTATTTGTGTTTTTTTACAGTGATATCATTAGTTATAAATATATTATTCAAATTTTAGTTCATGTTAGTATTTTATGAGGGAGTATGCTATAGAAACCATACCAATTTTAGTTCATGTTAGTATTTTAATATTATCCAATTTTCAAACGTAATGATAACCCGTGAGCAATGAAAATAGAACGTTGATTGCCACATGAGCATGGTGACCGGTTAAACCAGATAGCAACCAGCTAAATAATACGGAGTACATTTGAACGTTTTATTAAAGTTTCAAGGTTTAATTGAGTACTCCCTCCGTCCCCAATTAAATGTCCCATTTTACCATATTGGGATGTCCCTATTTAAATGTCCCATACCTCATTTGGTAAAGTTTGTGTGGCTCAAAATCATTCTTACTTTATTCTTACTTTATTCCTACTTTATCAATTAATATAAACCACACAAACCCACTTTTCTTAAAACTCGTGTCATCCTCTTCCGGGACTTTTAAAAGGGGACGGAGGGAGTATTGCCATACTTGAGGGCCTATTTGAGGATATTCCCTTACATTTTCGCAACTTGGGGGTGAGGACACTGGTTTTCATGTACGTAGTATGTGTCACACATTAGTTACCCAATCATGTGTTCGTTACCAACCTATATGAATTGTCCATCTTCTCATACTACTCAACTATCTCACTTGGTGGTCATGTTTTAGAATTTCCACTCATTTCGTATTCCTGCAACTTGTTTGTTTGAAGGTAATGACAAAGTTGAACTCCACAATTCACATTGATTTGTCTTTTTTACATTGTTGGGATTTGGAAATGTGAATTCACAAGCTACAAAGTAATTTGGTATTTAGGAAATTGTTTTGATTTGCTATTTGGGATTGTCATGTCTAGCTTGGATGGCTCTGAAATTGAAGAAAGATAGGAGCTTTGAGGTTAAATCAAATTTGGTCAATTAATTTTAGGGTTTGATGGGGAACACAAGTTCAGGTCCCAAATCAGGGAACAATGGTTTCTTGCAATCCGTGACTGCGGCGGTGTGGAAACCCAAGCAGATAGAGAACCCTCTCCCATTACCCACTGGTGAGGGAGAGTCCGATGATGGCTACAATACCAAACAAGACTCAACGGACCCTTCTTCTTCCGGATTCAACCCTCTGACGACACTTGAAATATCTAGCACTAGTTCCATGAATCCACGCGACAAGCCTCACATGAAGAAAATGCCCAGTGTCGGGCTTCACCTAGATTCGGTTTTAGGACGGAAAGCGGGCAATATCAAGGACACTTACATCATAGGGAAGAAGTTAGGGCAAGGGCAATTCGGAACAACATTTTTGTGTGTGGAGAAGGCCAGTAGGAAGGAGTTTGCTTGCAAGAGCATTGCCAAAAGGAAGCTAACCAGTGAGGAGGACGTAGAAGATGTCAGGAGGGAGATTCAGATAATGCACCACTTAGAAGGGCATCCAAACGTGGTGCAAATCATTGGAGCTTATGAAGATGCAGTTGCTGTTCATGTTGTGATGGAGCTTTGTGCGGGCGGTGAACTTTTTGATCGAATCATACAGAGAGGGCATTACACCGAGAAGAAGGCTGCTGAGCTTGCTAGGGTCATTTTAGGTGTAGTGGAAGCATGCCATTCTTTGGGAGTTATGCACAGGGACTTGAAGCCTGAGAACTTTCTATTCATCAACGAGGAAGAAGAGGCGCCACTAAAGACCATTGACTTTGGCCTCTCTGCATTTTTCAAGCCAGGTATTTTTGTGAAAAATCAATTGCTTAATTAGTAGTCTTTCTTGGTGGCACAATCATTGACTTAATGAGCATTGCCTATTTTTGTGGACTGTAAAGCTTATACTACCTCCGTTTTATTTAGTTGTAGCATTTTAATTTCACATTCGTCAAAGCATGTGTCAAACAAATGTTATTTTGACACGTATACATGCAATTTACATTGTTATGCATCACGAGCATAATACTATATGTCTCTCTTAGTAGAAGTAATAACATATATAACTTGTTGACTCAGGAGAAACATTCAGTGAAGTAGTTGGGAGCCCTTATTATGTAGCCCCAGAAGTCCTACGGAAGCATTATGGACAAGCATGTGACATTTGGAGTGCTGGAGTTATTATTTACATTTTGCTAAGTGGGGTACCACCATTTTGGGACGGTAGGCACATTGTTCTTCAACACTTCTGGTTCATTCTTTCCATTTGGTAAATACAGATTTAGTTACTAGTAATATCCCCTTGTTATGGATATGCAATTTGATAATGTTTGTCAGAAACGGAGCAAGGAATATTTGAACAGGTCTTGAAAGGGGAACTTGACTTTGTATCTGAACCTTGGCCGAATATATCAGATAGTGCAAAAGATTTTGTCAAAAAAATGTTAGTAAGAGACCCCAAACAACGGCCAACAGCTCATGAAATCCTCTGTAAGTGTCTACAATTCTTTATTCTCTATGTTAGTGCATGCTACACTATTTATGTACCTCTAGATGTTTATGAAGTGATGCATTTTTTTAAAACGATCCTTCTATGATGACGGAGATGTGACAGGCATGGCTTGTCTCAAGATTTTCAAAATGTGATTAAACACACGGTCTCTTATTATGAAATGCATCAATAATACGAAGTCAAATGTTAAATACGGAGTAATTCATTTTTAATAAAAAAATGCTATTCATCAATTTGATACTGTTGTTCCAATTATTCCTATCCTTGGATCCCTAGCTAAAGCTAAATTTTGTAGTGTACTTGGGAATCCCATTAGTAAACCGGGTTGGACCGACTTCTCAGATTCTGAGATTATTAAAGGGTTTGGGCGGATATGCCAAAATTTTATTCATTATTATAGTGGTTCTTCCAAAAAAACCAGTTTGTATCAAATAAAGTATATACTTAGGCTTTCTTGTGCTCGAACTCTAGCTTGTAATCACAAAAGTATTTACTACATGAAAAAGGTTTAAAGAGTTTGATCGTCTCCATAGTATGGAGAAGAAGTATAGGGTGATGATATATGACCCAAAAAAACAATTTGTTTTTAAAGAACCTTCTTCTTTCATTTCCTATGAAATCCCGCACCAAACAAGAGTAATGCTCACACATGATGGACAAGTAATTAAGGCAAGTGGACATTGTTTTTTATTTTTCAGGCCACCCTTGGGTTCGAGTAGGCGGTGTAGCTCTGGATAAACCTCTAGATTCTGCTGTTTTGAGCCGACTCAAGCAATTTTCTGCCATGAACAAACTGAAAAAGATAGCTATCAGGGTATGCTTGTAAATCTTTTCAGTATTAGGTCAACTAGCACTCTAGAAAACTTAAAATGGTTTAAAGTATTCACATATAGCTATGTTCACTGAAAATATGTTGAATTAGTATCACTACCTCTATATCACTCCCTCTCCGTAGGGAAATTATCTTCTTGTTTTCCCCTTTTGGCCCATTCCAAAATAATCTTGATGTATGCTATTGAGAAAATAAATGAGTGGTTATAATTGTTCCACTCATTCCAACCCAGATCTTAATCACACTCATTTTGGAACATACCTCTCATTAAGCATGTTAAGTCAAAACCATAGGGTTATTTCAAAATAGAGGGAGTAGTTTAATTTCTTCAAATAGCGTCGTTGTTGTCTTCATATTATATTATTAATTTTGATTTTCTCATCATTACCATCATCCTAAGAGTTTTTCCTAAAATATTACTAATCCAAAATTTATGGATAAAAATGTGATGTGAACTTTTGCCACTAAAAATGTGATGTATACTTTTGTAGCCACTATGATGTAAACTTTGAACATATTTATAGTCACTAAAAGTTACTAAGTTTAGGAATTATTTTGTCCACCACTGTTGTTTTAATTATATATTAGGAATTATTTCTCACCCACCTTAATCCTAAGTTTCTATTGGCAGCAAGAAGTTCATAGTAATTATTTGTCTAAAATATTTAACACTAAATTTGCCAGGTCACGCCCCATTGCAGGACTGATATTGTAGAATCAAAATGCAATTCAGGGGATGTGACTCACATTAACTTTGATTTTATGTTTTTTTCATTTGCACAAACCGAGCTTTAAAGTCAATCAATGCGAAGTTTCATGATCTATTAGTCCATATTAGTCTCATATTCTTTTGCCATGTCCATTGGCAGGTCATTGCTGAGACTTTATCTGAAGAGGAAATAGCAGGGCTTAAGGAAATGTTCAAAATGATAGATGCAGACAGTAGCGGACACATTTCACTTGAGGAACTTAAAAGGGGTTTGGAAACAGCGGGTGCCAATCTAAAGGATTCAGAAATATATAGTTTAATGCAAGCTGTAAGTACAAACTCTATCTCAATAGCTCTATTCCTTGAAGAGTATTATTCCATAAAGGACACTAGAGCTTGAGCTTGAGCTTGAATGTCTACATTCCTTGTGCAGTATAAATGTAATTGACAAAAAGCATGGCATTAATAAACATATTAAGTAATAATCCCGATTCCTTTTAGCTTAAGCAACACTAATCAGTTATTCAACTGATTTCTGGAGCCCAGGGGTGCGCGTGATTTATTGACACCTCAACCTTAAAAAAACCTCAGAAGATCTGCCACAAAGCTTCTTTTTTAAAGTTTGTTTTGTATTTACCATGTTATGGTGCTTTCGGTCATATGTGTTTTCATTTTTATTAAGGGATATTGCCTATTTTTGTTCAAATAGTAGCTGACCTTGCTGGTCTATGATATTTTAAACCTAATGTGATTAGTTGGTGATTGCAGGCTATGGGAAACCTGACTTCTCATTTTTTATAAGCAACATTCATTTTGACAGTGGTATTGAGTGGTGTTAAACTTTAAGATTTTTGAATTTGAGTTGAGCCAGGGGAAAATCATTCAAATCAGTTTTTACACATGAAAAAGTAGGCTTGGCTTGGGTTGACACCTCTACTATGTCCCTGCCTCCCTGGTAGTTACAAATGGGCATGTTGAGTTTAGTGCGTTTTTTTAGTTAAGTTCAGTCTAGACGGATTGGGGGCATGAATACCAAAATCAAACTAAATTATGTTTGGTTGGTTTGGAATTTGCTATTTTTTAAAATTTATTAAGGTTTTATTGTGTTCTCTTTATTTAATTTGGATTTGTTAGTTTCTTGTTTGGATTTATACGGTTTGGAAAAATATTATCAAACTAAAACCAACTTGAATATGGCCTGTTTTCATACCACACTGAAATACCTTTCCCCTCATGGCGTGAGAAAGGTTTGGTTTGATCTATGTCCCCATTGACCTTTGTATTTAGTGCACCCTTTTAATGTCTTTTTGGACAATACAGGCAGATATTGACAATAGTGGTACCATAGACTATGGAGAATTCATAGCAGCCATGCTTCATATGAACAAAATCCAAAAAGAGGATCATATGTATGCTGCATTTTCCTATTTTGACAAAGATGGAAGTGGTTACATCACACACGACGAGCTTCAACAAGCTTGTGAAAAGTTCGGTTTGGCTGATGTCCCCATTGAAGAAATTATTTATGAAGTTGACCAAGATAATGTATGTACTTTCTTGCTCATATCAAATTTGTTTCTTCAACTTGTGTATATTGTAACCCTCAAGCTTTGATCTTTGTTATTCTTTTCATCAGGATGGACGCATAGATTATAATGAGTTTGTAGCCATGATGCAAGATACAGGCTTTGGTGGAAAGGGATTGGGAAACAGTAGTATAAAACAACATGGTTTAGCTCGGATAAAAACATGATCTCTCAAGTTTGACTTACACACTTGTATTTAATGTAAATGAATAGCAGAATATTTTGACTACTGTTATGTAAACTGTAAAGCTAAAGGTTAGACTAGTCAGTCGTACAAGATGGTAGTTTTTTTTATTCATTTAGTTCCTAGTTTTGCACTGCAATTCATGTTTTTTTTTATTGTTACTATGACTTGTAACAAATCCCTCTTTTATTGTAATTGCTTATTGATTGCTATTTCTTTAATCAATCCCCATAATTGTTCTCAATTCAGGAAAACATCTTTCTTCAATATCATTATCTTGGCATCTACTCCGCAGTATTTATACATAGTTTCAAGTTTCAAGTAATTTAGTCAGAGTACTATCAGATCTCGAGCAAGAGGATCTCTTTCAGCGTGTCTAAGTTCTATAATTTTCAATATTTTCATTCTTTTGATATGGAAATATCCAGTCTAATCTAGTTTTTCAAATTGTATTTCGTTTATGTCGCAAGACCATTTATTTTTCATTTAGAATCTTCCACCCTTTCAAAAACAATGTGAATCCTAAATCAATTTTCAAAACCTGTCCTTGCTCCTCCATCTCTCCTCTCCACTTCTTCTCTTTTGAGTTCATCTCTTTCGCCATTCTCCAGCTTCCACTTTCCTCAAACACCTCTGAGTTCTGCCTCTCGCTTCCACTCCTCTACCAATTGGACACTTTGCACTCGCTTATGACAACTATGACGAGCTAGCTCTCCTAAGGGGATACTAAGAGCATGAGGAACCTCAAGTTTTGCTGATCTCTTTGATGAGAGTATTTAAGAGTCACAAAAACAGTCTCTACAAAGGATAAAAAATCAAGACAAGTGATTTCTCAAACTATCAGGCACAAGTTGTTATGGAAGATGTTCATAAATGATTTAGAAATAGGCCGATATGGGTTCATGGAGTTTCAAGTACTAAAACCGTAGATAACGAGTTGTTCATTCTGATCTTAATGAAGACATTCATAAGTTATCTATATGTTTTGAATTTGCTCTGGTATGTAAGTTCTATTAAGGCCGACCTCGCTAAGAATGTTTTGAATCAGTCTCGATCTATTCCTAGGAAGTTCTGTATGTAGTCTGATTGCTTGATTTTAAACTTTCTTGAATTAGTTTATACGTAAGATTATACTATGATATTCTAAGAACTCATTTACAGTATGACTATTAATATAACATGTTCTATACTACGTGCTTACGTACTTGATTTTATATAGATTATTATAAAGTAAACATAATCTATTTGAAGATTTTGTTGCTCGTAATTGTAATTTTATTTCCCATAACCTGTTTAATATATGTAAGATTATACTCCGTACTATGATTTTCTAAAAACTCATTTACAGTATGACTATTAACATGTTCTATACTACGTGCTTACATACTTGATTATATATATATTATACTATGATATTCTAAAAACTCATTTACAGTATGACTATTAATATGTTCTATACTACGTACTTGATTTTATATAGATTATTATAAAGTAAACATAATCTATTTGAAGATTTTGTTGCTCGTAATTGTAATTTTATTTCTCATAACCTGTTTTTAGCACCCAAATCTATCCTATCCCGAAGTTCCCTTCCAGTAGATGAGTTAGCATTAAATATAAGAGAAAAAGCTATACTAAATTTATTCAATGGCTAGCTTATTCATCAAATAACTCTAAGAGCCCGTTTGGTAATACTGAAATTGGCTGAATTGGTTGATTCTGCTGAAATTTATAAAGTTCTAGCTGAAGTGGCTGTATTGACTGATTCTGCTGATTATATTTATGGAAAAAAAATTATTTAAAATATTTGTTCTTAATAAATATAATAAAAAGTTATATGAAAAAGTAGGTAAAATGATACTCTACAGTAACTTCAGCCAATACAGCCAGAAAAGTAACTCCAACCTTTCTTTTTCTTATTATTACGCAATTCAGCGCGCGAAATCAAAAGTTACGTGTTTGGTGAAAAAACTGGCTGATAAGCCTGATATGCTGAAAAAAGAACTACCAAACGAGCTCCAAGAGGTGCTATTTACCTAAAATAGTACCACATATATAGTATTTGGTAATTAGGATGTTTTTACTTGGTCTGAAATTTTCTAGTCTGGTCTGGTCTGGTCTATTTATGTTTGGTCTGAACTGGTCTGGTCGGGTAAATTAAATGTCTGATCTCTATGTATTTTATAACTACGGAAGTCACATCTGGTCTGGTCTTGCGTGGGACTGAAAAGAGTCCAAGTAAAAACATCCTTATTACGAAGTATAATTCATTGGAATGTCTAAGGACTTATAAAAGCCAATGAAAGTTAGTATCCTTTTGGTCATTAAAATTTGTTGGTGGTCATGCTATAACTATACAAAGTTGTACATCACCCTGAAGGCATAGTGCCGTGGCAATATGTTCATGCTCTTTACCCCATCCGTCGTTAACTTAACCTCACGAGCTTCTCCCGCCATCCGATTTATGTAGTTTCGTTAGCTTCGTGAAGGTCGTACACCATCTTGGTTTCACTTCCAAGCCCCTGCTCTACCAATTCATACACAATTCTCTCCTATGTTTCTACGGCCCAGGTCAGCTACTTCACAGGCATCCCCTCATTTAGATCGCCCGCGTTCGTGTTGGGAAGGAAGCAGCCCTAGCCTCTGACAGGCCGATCGTTCCGCTGGCATCTAGCATTCACGCCCCCGTTTGACTGCCGCTCGGTGGGCAGTCCCCCACTCCGTCCCCTGGCACTAAGGGGCTTTTGTTTTTGGAGGTTTCGTTGGAAACTATGTCTTCCTAGAGCGCTTAAGCCATGTGTTTCACACTAAGAAATGCCTAGCTTCGTCTCTATCACCGATTTTCATAGCAGCAACTTCTGGTTCAATTCATTTCTATCTTCCTCGATTCATTTCTATTTTTTGTCTCTGCGTTATTTGATTTGCCGTATGAGTAGTTGTCCAATTCATTATTTGAATTCGATTCAAGCTCGATGTAATTACTATCCACTTCCTTCATTTGCAGGTGCTCCCTGCTTAGCTATGCCAGGACACTCTTTGCGCGATCCTTGAGAAGCTCCCACTGCCTGACTTAGCACGCGCAGCGCGTGCGTTTGCAGATTCTGGGATGCGGTCGCCTCCGATAGGGAGATGAAGACCAGGGCGTTCAAGGCTCCATGGAAGCTCAAGGACTTCATTGAAAACCCCAGCTCGGGTACTTTCTGGAGACACAATAGCATCTCCAAATTCGCCATTTCTCACCAAATTGTCCGTGGTGATAGTGTAACTGGCCTAGCTGTCAAGTACTCAGTCCATGTATGATCTATTTGTCTCTCTCTTATACCCACTTTTGTACCCACCTATGTTTGTGAAGTGTTTTTTTTTTCTGTGAACCCCGGCTCACAGACAATATTTTGCACAAACAAAATATTGTCTATGAACCGGGTTCACAGAAAAAAAAAAACCTCCACAAACATGGTGGGTATAAGGTGGGTATAAGAGTGAGTACATCAAGCATTGTTGGTACAAAAGTAGGTATAAGAGTGGGTACAAAGATCATTTTTGCTTCTTATATGAACTACCCTCTTTGCCAACTTTCATTTTTTACTTATTTGGTTAACTTATTTGTAAAAATCTAAGAAGAAAAATTATGCGTTTCAAGTTTATGATATATTCACTAGCATACAGCTCATCTATCTATTTGAGTATCTACCATTAGTTGCAGAATTGAAATGTTATTAGCTCTATTAGTTTTTATTGAACAACATTGACAATCATTACCCCAGATATCTTATTTTAATCAATTCATTTTGATCGAAATTGAGGAGCATAGTGCTAAACTGGTAACTTTCAAGTGTAACCAATTGCTTCTCTCTTTCTTCTGGTTAGAAATCAGTTAGTAGGGATTGCCTAAAGAAAAAGCTTTTGGTGGAATTACTTGAAGCCAAATTACTAAGTCAACAGTTTTGGAAGTAAATCGATTGATCATATACGAAGTATTTACTTTCTGTTGAGGTAATTTCTGTTGAGGTAATTTATGGTGTTTGCTTTTCGCTATTTTAAGTTATTTTGCTATCCTCTTCTTCCGGATGGTAATGCTTACCGGCTTACCGCACGCAGTGAAGTAATGCTCTTCTTGGTGATCTCCAATTGATCTTACACTCACGAAGTGAAGTGCCGCACGCAGTTTCAAATAAGGGCATCCTAATGAGTTTATTTGAAGATCAATTTGATGATGTGTAAGATTAATATTTTAAACATTATCATTGTAAGTGAGAGATTATTTAGTGAGATTATTGAAAAAGAAAATCCGGTATCAAGATTCAAATACCGAATTATTTTAGATTGTAGTTAAATTACATTTAATGCATCTCCAGAAAAAACTGATTATTTGAGTGTTATTGTTGATGAAGAGTTTTCAACTTTGAGATTATTTAAAATTCATTAAATAAATGTGATGTGCGGTGGTAATGATGTGTAATAAAAAATGGTTTATTTAGAGAGTATGAATGGAGATGCTCTAAACCATTAATTAGATTAGGAGTAATAATGATAGTAAATTAATGTTTGATCCTATTTATGAAATATTTAAGTTTTAATCCTATTTGTGCAATTATATTTAAGTTTTAGTTTTATTTATTTAGAACAATTACTATCAAGAGGAATAGCCGAAACTATAAACTATTGCAAATACTTTCTTTCTTTAATACTTGCAACACATTGTGATGTTTGCACTATTCACATATCATACTTTGACCACGATTTTCTACTAATATACATAATCAAATTATTACGTATAAAATGTTATTGAACTCCTATCAATGTGAATTTCCAAAATATCAACTTTTTATAATGTTTACTACTGTAATACTCCCTCCTGTTCTTTTTAAACTTCAGTGTTTGACTTCACAGTTATTAAGGAAATAAAGTTGACTTTACTGTAGAATACACTGTTGAGACACTGTTTGGCACTGTTTGACACTATTGAGACACTGTTTGGCACTGTTTAGCACTGTTTAACACTGTTTTGATGTAGATTTCTTTGCCAAATAAGGAAATAAGGAAGTGTGAAGTTTATTTTGGACCGTCCCGAAAAGGAAAGTGTGAAGTTTATTTCGAACCGGAGGGAGTACATAATTAAATACTCCCTCCGTCCCAATTTGTTTTGCAAAGTCAACATTTTTTGGTCAACCAATAATAAAAGTCAACCCTCCATTTGGATAATTAATTCAATTTTTAATAATTAAAATTTACATATTCATAAATTACATTAAAATCTCTTCATAGTTGTAAACTTCAAATTAGAATATAATTAAAAATTGACATCCTAATTAAATTAACAAAACGAAATTGTTTGACCAAGAAAAGTCAAATTTGCAAATCAATTTGAGACGTAGGTAGTATAATTACAGTCAAAGTTGTGCATTAGCAAATGTGAAAGTCAAATTGTTGCAAGAATTAAACAATTTAAAGAATTTGCAAGAATTTATATAGATATTTGTTCCAGGTGAGTTAATTAATTTCTCCATCACACTCTTGAAATTAAAATGTCATTTTCATTTCGATCTTTACAAAGCTAAGTATGCAAAACATGCGGCATTAAGAATTGATGCCGGTGATCTTGCCAAGGCAGGCATCGACGACGCCGTCGACCCACTTGCTGAACTTCTCGAACTCGGGATCATCTCCGATCACCTGCTTCACGCACTCCTTACAGGTGTCGGCGTCGTTGGACATGGCGCTGACGTCCACGTTGGCTTTGAAGTAGTTCCCGTCCTGAATATCCTCCATTGTCTTCTTCATTGCGCCGACCGAATCCTCGTACACCTCCTTGCACGTCTGCATGCAATCCTTGGTGTATGAGTCGGCGGACGGATCGCTCAGCCGCTTCTGGATCACGTTCGAGATGAAGTTGTCCGTCTTCCTCACGGACGCCACCAGCATGGAGTGGACGAACTTGTTCACGCCCGACCTTCCGGCCGCCGCAACGTCGTACTTCACCGATGGCTCCGCCACAGCCTTCATTGTTCCGTAGGACGCTCCGTCGGCAGCAGCTTCATCTTCCCCCTGCATGAGTAATTAAGTTACTTTACATTATTATACTGAAGGCTAGGAAATTATTATATAATGATGTACATGTATAATTATTGAAAATTCTCGATCTAGGATGTCAATGATTGAAAATTATCAACCTATGACCTAAGTTTTCTTGAATTTAATTTTTATGTTTTTATTTTAAAAAGTTTAAATATTACTAGTATTTATTTTATTATATTAATAAACTCATGTGAAAAAAGTTTATAAAAAATTATCAATGGAAATAATAATAGTTAATTAAGTCTAGATCGATAGTTTTCCATCATCCAGGTCATATGTATAGCGACTTGACAAATAATACTTTCATTTTATTTTCATATTTTATAGTAGTATAATACGGAGTACGTATCATATTAATAAATATCGTTGGTCAACTTGACCATCATTGACCAATAAATATAATTGGCTTAAAGTATCTCCAATGCAAAAGCGTGAGGGGTGCATACGTGACATGAGAGATACTTGAAATTAAAAAACAACAAATAGTATATCTCTCTCTTTATTCGAACGGTCTCATGGAGTATATGTTTTTTGTAAGTTTTTCTCCACTATGTCAAGCAAAATTTCTAGATGTAGACATTGTAGTTGACATTGTTGAGAAAAACTTACCAAAAACACATGAAACCATGGAAAGAAAGAGAGAAAAATGTCATAAACTTAAATACTTAATATTATTTGCCTATGTCTCTCATGCCACATGTACATCGTGCATATTATAGCATCGTAGATGCTCTAAAAACATAAAGGATAAAGTTGTTATTTTACAATTCCAATCTCCCAAAAGTATGAAAGAGAAAAATGAACCCATAAATTAAATGATACTCCGTAAATGATAGATAAAGGAATAAAGTTGGAAAGTTAAAAGTTAGTGGAATTCAATTTTAGAAAGTGTTCATATTTTTTGAACATTTAAAAAAGGAAAGTGTATCTTACAAAATAGGATTGAGAGTAACAATTTAGTATTAAAGTTGAAATATTATCTATGAAATTAGTTATGAAATGGATGTGTTATATATACCGGGGTGGAAGAGACGAGTTTTGATGTTTGTAGGAGGGGGAGACTCTGCTGATCTGAGGAAGAGGCGTCAATGTCGTCTTCCGACGAGGGGGCGGGGGCAGGAGCGGCGGAGGGAGAGGCATCCGGGGACGCAGATATGTAGGAAACCGCCACAGGCGCATCTGCAGCCTCGCCGTCTTCGTCATCGTAGGAGTACTGTGCGGTGGCTGAGAGGAAGAGAAGGGCGGAGATGAGGAGGAGGAAGAGGCGTCGATGGTGGGCGGCCATTGTTTTTTCCTTCTCTTTATTGGATAATTAGGTTATGAGAATGAAAAAACAATGGGAATCAAATGAAAGAGAAAACAATGGTAATGCTTATTAATTATCCGATGGAGAATTAATGAGGAGATGAATGAATGGAGTGCTTAGAGTATATATGGTGAGAGTGATTGGTTGTGCATGTTTCTTGCAAACTCACATACTATACGTACGTAGTACTCGCTAGCTTGGTGTCCATTCTTTAATTTATGAGGTTTCCATAATTTTAGATTAAGAAATAATTAAAGTTTTTGCATTGCCGTACAATTTCTTAATCAAAAAGGAAATTTTTTAAATGGATTGAAATTTTGTAGCCTTGTTTGGTCTGATCTATTTAATTCTAGTTTAGTTTAGTTTGAATTGATCTGGTAGTCTGATCTATATGTATTACTTCGTATATACTATTGTAAGTAAACACATTTTTCTTAAGCTTCTATTGATGCATGTTGTTTTTAATGCTTTTATTAACATTTTACGGTGAAATGCTTTTATTAAACAATGTTAGAAAGTTTGAACACTAATGTAGGAACTAACTTTTCTCAAGCTTCTATCATGCTTTTGTTCCAAAGGTGTACAAGCAAACTATATACTCGTAAATTAAAGAATGACTATTAAATGGAAAGAAAACTAGGATAAAATTTAATCTAAAATTATGGAAACCCATATTGAGAAAACTTGGAATAATTAGTACGGAGTATAACAATTAACAAAATGACACCATTCATCATTACACAACCGAAGCCCAGCTCACTAGTACGTACATATGACCAAATTTGGAGCATCCCAATTCCCTCCCAACATAGCAATAAGAGATTAAGAGGTAATTAATTGATAACTTCCCGAAAGAAGTTGCGGAATGTTGTTGGTGAGATCAGAGCTAATCAAGCATTTAAGGGCATGTTTGGCACAACTAGCCAAATATATTTTGTTAGCTTTTTAACAACTGTTTACTTTTAGTGACTGAAAAGATCTTAAAAAGAAAAGGCGGTAGCTGTTTAGTAAAAAGCTGACTCTTTGATTTAGTTCGGTTTGGTATACAAGCTGTTAGGACTAATTAATACTAAAAGTCAAGAAATTTTTTCAGATGCTACTGTCTGTAGCATCTCAAAAAAGATCTTTTAATTTTTGAAAAGCTTTTAAAAATTGTCATGACAAACATATAACTTGAAGCTTTTAGAGACTTTTTGAACAATACAAAAGGTAGAAGTCAGAGACTTATGCCCGCCAAACATAGCCTAAGTTGTTTCAATACCCAAGGAGTTGCCAATTTGCGGGGACTCTTTGTCTTCTGTACATAAAAGCTAGAGTTTTGCTAGGTGTACACATTTTGTGTACACAAAATATGTACACAAAATATGTACACCAAGCATTTTTCTAAAAGCTAAGTGTTATTTCATATAAATAAAAGTTATGACTCTTTAATTTGCTACCGTTTGGACTTGAACCGCTACAAAAAAGATATGCACGTGATTTCTTCAATAACTTTGAACAAGCATTATACTCCCTTTGGGTATACGCAATCGGGGTAAAATAACGTATTTTTTTCAAGATGTGTGCAACGATATAAATTAAAGGCTAAAGGGTCAAATAAGTACATGAACTAACTTAAAGTGTTCAATTAGCCCCTTATATAGGAAGTTCTGCCCGGCCGTCGTCAATTGGGATGGTTCCCGGTGGAATTTTTTGATGAAATTTTTTGAGCATCTTCTTCATTAAGTCTAGTTTACCCATATCAAATTTCAGCTAAAAATTAAATCGGGAAGGCAGTCAAATGATATTCGAAAATGTAATGCGCTGTTTAACTGCACAGTTATCTTAAAAAAATCATTTGACTGCCTTCCCGGTTGAATTTTTAGCTTAAATTTGGTATAGGTAAACTAGACTTAATGAAGAAGATGCTCAAGACAATTCATCAAAAAATTCCACCGGGAACCGCCCCAATTGGCGACGATCGGGCAGAGGCTCCTATATAAGGGGCTAATTGAACACTTTAAGTTAGTTCATGTACCTATTTGACCCTTTAGCCTAAATTAAATGAACTAATGTTTGAAAACTGAGAATTAAAAATAATTTTGTATTTCAAGCACTCTAAACCCTACTTTCATGTCCTATTCGGGGATTGAAAACACAATTAATCTTATTTTTGAACTTTAACTATGTTTTAGTTCTTAATTGAGTGATTTCTATACTTTTATAGATGTTTTAGTTCTTAATTGAGTAATTTCTATACTTTCAACTATCACCCGTTCACCACGTACTATATTTATCTTAAATAAATTAGTTGTTTAAAGTAACACCAATGCATAGATCATGAAAGTATGTGTAGGTTTACAAACAAAATTCATTGCATTCCGGAATGTATATAGAACGTACTTAGTATATGTTACTCCGTATTAATTTTTTGACACCTACAAAAATAACAATTTTTTTGCAGTTGCATGCATATGTTGCCTAAAACCACAATAAAAAGTGCACTTATAGTTAAAAATATAAGAGTCCGGTTGGTAACACGAAAATCGGCTGATTCTGCTGAAATTTATGAAATTCGATCTGGCTGAAGTGACTACATTAGTTGATTCTGCTGATTTAAAAAAAAATTAAAAACTTATATGTAAAAATAGCTAAAATGGTCATCTATAGTAACTTCAGCTAATACAACCAGAAAAGTAACTACAATCTTACTTTTTCTTATTATTACACAATTCAGCACGCGAAAACAAAAGTGACGTGTTTGGTGAAAAAATGATTGATAAGCCTGATAAGCCAAAAACAGTTTTACCAAACGACCTGTAAGTATTGGAAATCCTTAGTTGTTGTGGTGTTAAGTACAACTAACGTAATACACAAATAACTTTGGCGCAATAAACCCAAAATATATATATTTGTTGTGTTTTAGGGAATAAAAAACAAAAAATACCAATAAAATGGGAAAAAAATATTTTCAGTGGGTTTTATTATTTGGAAATTTGTCTATGCGCACAAAATGTGTACATACTCGACACACATTTTTACATATTTGTCTACTGTCTACACACAGACAATGTGTAAATATTCATGAGTTACCTGTGTAAACAGACAGCTTGTGCAACAAGTTATTACATACAAATATGTGTCACGTGTATGCAAATTTTATCTATATTATTTGCTGTATTATATAACCGTATCCAATCGGGAGGATGAATAAAAAATTATAGTAGCACTGTTGGGATGGAGAAAAGCGTTTCAAACAAAACAAGTGCTCTAGGCTCTAGATGAAACAACAAAGAGCCCGGCTCGGGTTGAGAGATGAGATGACATGCATTCCCAAAAGTCTAACAAGCCATAACTAATTAAGGAAAATAATACCCTCTAGCGGTCAAATTTTTCCTCTCCCCGCGTAGGGTTAGTTATGGAAAATTAGGTTTCTTCTAATGTTGATTAGAGCATGGCATGGGGGAGTTGGTTTAATTTCTTTAGGTAATAATTACGGAGTATTTGTTTGTTCCAAATTTTTCCCTCGGGATCGCGGCTATGATTATCCAAAGAAGCTAATTAAGTGTTGTATGCCGCAACTTGAAGTCAATGATTACCAAAATATAGTTATTAAACCTAACTAATTTATTTATCTAAGTACATTACTGTGATAACCAAATACCTTGCAAGAGATCACATGGGTTGAGGGCTCAAAATATGAATTTGGTCCATTAAAAGCACTTAAACACTGTATAAGCGTACTGAGTCATACATTCCTTATCTCGGTAGCTCAATCAAGTGGTCGATAAGGAGTGTTTAAGTGCCTCAATGGCCTATTGCCGTGAGGTCACGAGATCACATCCAAATCTCCTTAATTGCTTGAGTTACCGGGATTTACTTCCTCCATTCAATGTTAGGCCGACTATTAGGAGACACCTAATTAAATTAATCAGTTAATCAGCCTAATTGAATTACTTAGTTAATTACGGTTCCATGTTGGATTAGGAAAATAACTTTGTGAATATTTAGAATTTTTATGTAATATTTGGCACATAATTGAGATGAGATCGTTCGATCAGAAACTCTCAACTCTTTGCTCCAAGCCCATGTAGTGTCCGCGTAAATGTTAGCATTGGCCCACCAAATAATATAGGTTGGGCAGAAAATCTCTTCTACAGAAAATTTTGCACAGTAAAATAATTAAAATAATCATTATCCAATTATTAATCACGTGTATAGTCGGGTTCTTCTAACAATAAAACAAATAAATCGGCTGGATAGTCTTATCTCGATGACGTGGCACCCTCTTAGAGGCAGAACGGCCAGCATAAATCCAAATAGTTAAGGGATAATTAACAGCTTTCCATTCATTAACCGATCATTACCTCTCCCTCTTCTTCTCCTATTCATTCATTCTCAAAAACAGAGGATCTCAAAATCGCATTCGAAAAATACGTCCGGACGAAGATATTTTATTCAGAAGAACTGCCAATTTCAGGAAGATCTTTTCTGTTTTTATTATCTGTAACAATTTTTTTTCAATTTTGATTGAGTTTTTGCTTTCGTCTCTGCTAAAACGGATTGCCGTGGAACCCTCCTCCACGGCGGAGAGAGGAGGGAGAGACGTCGTCGTACTCATTCCGGCGGGAGCCATGAAATTGTAATGATTCGAAATTAGCCGTTTGTTTGAGGAAATCTGGTGGAAGGGAAGAGAAGGTTATAATGACGAGACAAATCGTTCTATCGCCGTCGTTCCTGGAAAAGCAGCAGACGTTACTGGCTGTGGATCCGGACGCCTCCACCGTGCGGGGAGGCGGCCATAAAAGGAGGCCGAGTTTCGGGGAGGTGGCCGGTGAGACGGCGGCGGATTGTGCGGCGGTTTCCTGCTGTTGCCCCTGCATTCTGGTGAATCTCGTGGTGCTGGCGGTGTACAAGGTCCCCACCGGGCTCTGCCGCAAGGCGCTAAGGATTAGGCGGCGCCGCTCTAGGCTGCTGAGTACGGATCGGTGGCCGCAGAGGCAGTTCAGCTTCAACGACGGATCCGAGCTACAAATCTATCACCTCTCCGCATCGACGCCGGCGGCGGCGGCGAGTTCTCTGGAATCTGACAAAGCTGTGATTGAGCTGGAGAAGGAAATGTGGGAAAAGTTCTACGGGGCTGGTTTCTGGAGGAGTTTCTCCCAACGGAGTGACATAACTGACCTTTCGCGCTGACCGTTTCAAAAAAATTACCGCTGTAAAAATGGAAAAAAGAATTTCAATCTTACATTTTACTGGCAATTTTTTCATCTGATCTCTGTTTTGTGTTTGGGTGTTGTAAATATGAAGTTTGACGCAAATGTCAAAAGGAGAACTGGTTTTACTGTACCGTTAAAAATGAATGGTAAAAACCATACTATACTATATTCAGGAGTTTTTTCCTGAAGGAAGGTACTTTTTAATCTTATTTTCCAAAAGAGGGTACTTTTTAACTTATTTCCCAAACCAAGGTAGTTTTTGCTTAGTCATCGAAATATAGGTGCCATGTCAGCACTCGGATGAAATCTGCAATTTATTATATCCACGTCATTTTTTTAAGGAATATCCACGTCATTTTATTCATAGTTGCATATGACATATGTTAAAGATTAAATTTTTTAACAAAAAAGGCAAGATGGGAATCGAACCTGCACCCCTTGATTTGTCCATATTAATTCCTCCAGGCCCTGACCCACTCTGCCAAATGAATTTGTTGTCAAGCTGCTGTTGTCATATGTATTTATTCCGTTTTTGGCCAAAAGACACTACACAAGGCCTTTCAATACATCACAAAAGAGTGACGTTTTTTTTTGGCTAAAAAGCACTCTAATAAAAGATATTAAAAACTCACCAACAGCATACCAATTTTTTTTAAAAGGCACTACGTTCCAATACATCAATCATTCAAAAATGAGTGCAAAAAATTATAAATAAACAAAACAATAGAGTTCTCTAATTTTGAAAATAATATTAAAATACTGACATGGCATATGACAAGGCAAAAACTACCTTGGTTTGGGAAATAACTTAAAAAGTACCCTCTTTTGGGAAATAAGATTAAAAAGTACACTCCTTTAGGAAAAAACTCCTATATTCAGTTTTGGAATTGGCAATATCTAATTTGTTTTATGTGTAATTTTGGATGAGATGTTCCAATCGTCATGTTGAATAGTCAATAAAATTTGTCTGTATACCTGATGTGCATGCGCCAACTGCATAAATAAGCCAATTTCAACTCAGGTAGTACTAGTTTTGTCTGTGTTAGCAATTTTATTTTTTTCAGTAAATTTGATCAATCATTTAAAATAGTATATTTATAAGAAACTTGTAAATATAATATACTCCGTCTGTCCTTAAATGTTTGTCCTACTTTGACTTTTGTGATCTTCCTGTCGTTTGATCGTAGTTATCTATTAATATATACCTATAAATTCTATAATAAATTGACATCGAGTTGTTCAAGCCATAAAACGAGATAGACGCAACTTGCGTCGAGTTGGATCGCCAAGGTTTCTAATTCCGAAGAGTGCTGACAACCGGTGTTGGACGTGGGCGCTGGCAGATAGGAAGAACTTTGGTGGATTTTTATATTGTGGGTTGTTAGTTCCAATCAATACTTGTTTTTCTTTCAATTTACTGTGTGGCTCCAAAGACCGTTTATGAATTGTCTTCAAAGCCTTCACGTGGTTAGGGAATTTGTATCCTCATTTGAACCAACTATGTAACAACGTAATGTTAGTCTTTTTTAATTTCTTTTTAGTGATGAGAATTCAGAGTACAAGTACATGAGTAAAAACACCAATCATATTTATCTTAAATTGAGATAAATAATAAAAATAACTAGACACTAGGCAGAAAACCAATTCATTCATCTTACAACAAAATGCTGAGATCCCAAATCAAATTGTAGTACATAAAGTTCACTGTTTCTGCTTCCCTTTTCAGAGACGTAAATTGACTGTTGAGATATGTTATGTTTTGATGGTAACTAACACTAGATGTCTAAAATGTTCTAATCAGCCTTTGAGTTTACAGGTGCAACAAGTGTCGGTGAAGAAGAGTTTGATGAAGTACTTTCAGTATACATGTTTACTTAAATGATGTTTGTACGTACTATTACAATATATGATCATTATTTGATCAATTTTTACTTTGTAATATAATAATTAGACTACTAATTAGTTAGCTTAATTGTTAAGCCAGTTCGTTAGTTAGTTAGTCTAGTTATTCAGGTACTAAACATACTTGTAGCCTTGCCTATATATAGGCTTCTTCTTCCGAGATTCTTAATGAAGTTTTCATTTTCTTCCATAGTTTTACACGCTAATATGCTAATATGGTATCAGATGAAATCTTCTTCTTCTCTCTAAAAATTTCTTCCGAAAGATTAGCTTTCCAATCACTATGGTTAACACCAGATCCAATCTTGAGAATCGAGATGATACTGCTCTTGATCATCTCAACAATCCTTCCAATCCTTTGTATCTTCATCCGAGCGAAAATCCAACTTTAATCTTGGTTCCAGTACTTCTTACAGAGAAGAACTACCATTCATGGCGCCATAACATGCTTGCGATGTTGGAATCAAAGAATAAAGACATGTTTGTTGACGGTTCACTTCCATCTCCGGCACCAAATGATCCACTTCGCGAACCATGGAGGCGCTGCAATCGAATAGTTATGTCGTGGCTCATGCGTTCTATGTCCTCATCAATAGCTCAATCTGTTATCTACTCTAACACAGCACACCAAATTTGGAAGGATCTTAAGGATCAATTCTCACATGGAGATATTTTCTGCATTGCTGATCTACAGGAAGAGATTCAGAGTCTTCATCAAGGAACTTCTACCATCACTGAATACTTTACCAAACTCACCTCTCTTTGGAAAGAACTTGAACAATATCGCACCATACCTGTTTGTAAGTGTTCAACTCCTTGTTGTTGTGGTGTTCTTACGAAAATTGTGAAAGAAAGAGAAAACGATTATGTTATCAAGTTTCTTCGTGGTTTGAATAATGAATACGCACACACACGTTCTCACGTGATGCTCATATCTCCAATACCTTCAATCACACGAACATTTAACCTAATTCTTCAGCAAGAGCCTGAATTTGGTACATCTCAGTCATCCAAATATGTCCTAGCAGCATTTAATGACTCTAGATTCACAAGTCAAAGTACTTCAGATACTTCATATAAATCTCGTGGTGGTTTTAATAATTCTAGAGGCAGATCATCTAACTCTCGTGGTGGTAGAGGATATGGTTCAGGCATAGGAAGAGGAAACAAATTCTGTGATCATTGTGGAAGAAACAATCACCCACGTGATACCTGTTTTGAGTTACATGGCTATCCTCCACGTTACAAAACTAGCAATTCATCATAAAATACAACTTCCTCTGCACACCTAACTTCTATAGATCCAAATGTTGCCTTCGCTGCTTCCAACTTGGAAAATCAAGCTCAGGATCAATTTCTGTTGTCTAAGGAGCAATATCACAATGTTCTGGCTCTTCTTCAACATTCTCAATCTTGGAATTTCTCCAATCCTTCTGTTCATCATGCTTCTACCTCTGATTTCAAACTCCTTGGTAAACCTTCTTCCTTCACATACTGGATTATTGATAGTGGAGCCACTGATCACATATGTCCATCACAACACCTTTTTCTAATCTACAATCAATGTCTCCAGTCCATATTAAACTCCCAAATGGAACATTTGTCACTTCACAATTCTCAGGAATTGTTGTTTTAGAACAACTAGTTCTTCATAATGTTCTATTTGTTCCTTCCTTGTCTGCCCATTTAATCTCCATTTCCAAACTGCTTTCTGATTCTAATCAAATGGTCATATTTGATCATTCATCATGTTTCATTTTGCAGAAAATCAATTTGAAGAGGATTGGCATTGCTAAAAAGCATCAAGGCCTGTTTTACCTTTCTTTTAAAAATCACTTGATTACTGAGTCATGTAATAATGTAGAGTCCAACAATGATGTTACAAATTGTAGTCTAGCAAATAATGTTGATACATCACTGTTATGACATCTCAAACTGGGTCATGTTTCTGATGCTGTTCTGAAACAATTGTCTACACAATACAACTATATTCCTTATTCATCTTTTTAGTGTTGTGATATTTGTCATTTTTCTAAACAAAAGAAGTTACCTTACCCAAACAGCACAACCAAATCCAATAAGTTTTTTTTACCTCCTTCATGTTGATATATGAGGGCCTCTAGCCATTTCATCTATTTAAGGACACAAATACTTCCTCACTGTGGTAGATGATTGGACAAGATTTACTTGGACACATCTTTTTACCAATAAAACAGAAGTCAAATCCATCCTACAAAGTTTCATTCTGAAAATTGAAAACCAATTTGAGGTCAAACTCAAAAAGATTAGATCTGACAGTGGTAAGGAATTCTTCCTACCAGACTTCTATCAGAACAAAGGCATTGTTCATGAGACCTCATGTGTAGAATGCCCTCAACAAAACTCTATTGTTGAAAGGAAACATCAACACATTCTAAATGTCACTAGAGTCCTTCTTTTCCAAGCCAAACTTCCTAAATCCTTATGGTCATTTGCTGTGAAACATGCAATTCATATCATTAATAGAGTTCCCTCCCCAGTTTTTAACGAACAAATCTCCATTTGAGCTAGTTTTTCAATCAAAACCTGACCTCACAAACTTAAAAGTGTTTGGTTGCCTAGCCTTTGTTTCCACTTTGACAGCCAACAGATCCAAGTTAGATAGCAGAGCTCACAAATATGTCTTTCTAGGTTTTAAAGAAACCACCAAAGGATACATTTTATACAACCTTCATTCTGGCAGCATTCTCATTTCTAGAAATGTCATTCTGTATGAGAATCAGTTTCCTTTCCGATCTTATACTCAATCATCTGATCATTTTGATCTCAATGTCCATAACCATTTCAGTAATGATTCACTCAAAAATGATTCTCTCATACCTCTCTCTCCCTAATGACTCCAATATTGATCAATTAACTGAGTCCAGTAATCAAGTCAATGATACAAATAAAAGAATAAAGAAAGCCCCAGGATACCTTGATGCTTATTATTGTGGCAATGCTTCTCTTTCATTCTCTACACCCCATTCTCTAGAACCCAAACTTCAAATGCCTAATTGTTCTCCTAAATACACCTCATACTCTAATTCTCTTTTAATGCAATCTGAACCCTCATCTTTTAAAGAAGCCAATGAACATGAATGTTGGAGAAAAGCAATGATCAATGAGATAAATGCTCTTGAAAACAACAAAACTTGGTCTTTAGTAAGATTACCTCCAGAAAAGAAAACTGTGGGCTGCAAATGGGTTTATAAAGTCAAACTAAAATCAAATGGTTCTATTGAAAGACACAAGGCTCGTTTAGTGGCAAAAGGATTCACTCAAACAGAAGGAGTAGATTTCTTTGAGACTTTTTCACCAGTGGCTAAACTGACAACTATGAGACTTCTTCTATCTCTAGCATGTACAAACAATTGGCATCTACAACAATTGGACATTGATAATGCTTTCTTACATGGAGAATTAAAAGAAGAAGTTTATATGGGACCTCCACCTGGACTATCTCTCCCTAAACAAAATCTGGTTTGCAAACTTCAGAAATCCATATATGGCCTCAAACAAGCTCATTTCTGCACTTCGACAACTTGACTATAATCAGAGTCTAGCTGATTACCTATTATTTGTCAGAAAGCTTACAATTCAATAACCATCCTGCTTATCTATGTGGATGATGTCATTCTTACTGGGAATGATATTGATGAAATAAAAAGGGTCAAATAATCTCTTCATGAACAATTCCACATCAAATATTTAGGAAGTCTAAAAATACTTTCTTGGTCTTGAAATTGCTAGATCTAAAAAAGGAATCATTCTAAATCAAAGGAAATGCTGCCTAGAGCTAATTGATGAATTTAGACTCTCAGGATGTAAACCGGCCTCCACACCTATAGATCCTGCTCACAAATTATCATCTGATGAAGGAGATCTTATAGCCAATCCTACTTCTTTTAGAAGACTAATAAGACGACTTATATATCTCACCAACACAAGACCATACATCTCATTTGTTGTGCAACAACTCAGTCAATATGTTTCTTCACCAAGAGAACCTCATCTATCTGCAGCCTTGAGGATACTCAAGTACCTTAAGAATTCTCCTTCTCTTGGATTGTTCTTTTCATCCATGAATAATCTGATCAATGTTTTTTCTGATTCAGACTGGGCAACCTGTCCTGACACCAGGAGATCTGTCACAGGTTACTGTGTTTTCTTAGGCAACTCACTAATTTCATGGAAATCAAAGAAGCAACCCACAGTTTCTAGGTCTTCCTCTGAAGCTGAATATAGAGCATTAACTTCATTGACTTGTGAGCTTCAATGGATTCAGTTCTTACTGAAAGATTTGCATGCTTCTAACACATCACCTTTTCATGTCTATAGTGACAGTCAATCTGCCATTCAGATTCCTACTTTTTGTGAAAGAACAAAACACATAGAAGTGGATTGTCACTTTGTTAGAATCAAGCTACAACAAGGATTGATCAAGCTTTTCCATGTTCCAACAACTTGCCAGTTAGCAGTCTGTTTCACCAAAGCACTTCTACCAGCCAGTTTTCATTCCAACATCTCCAAGCTGTGTCTTCATTTTATATCAGATCCACCTTGAGGGAGGCTATTAGAATATATGATCATTATTTGATCAATTTTTACTTAGTAATAATTAGACTACTAATTAGTTAGCTTAATTGTTAAGCCAGTTCGTTAGTTAGTTAGTCTAGTTATTCGGGTACTAAACATACTTGTAAACTACCTATATATAGGCTTCTTCTTCTTCACAGATTCTTAATGAAGTTTTCATTTTCTTCCATAGTTTTGCATGCTAATATGCTAATACGTACTCTTATATCCACTTTTATAGACACCAATTTCATGAAAGTTTTTTTTTGTATGTGAGTTTCGTTCACAAACAATATTTTGTTTGTGCAAAATTTGCACAAGCATAATAATACATATTTTGTCTGTGAACCGGACTCACAGACAAAAAACACATTCACAAACATGGTGAGTATAAGGTGAGTATAAAATTGGGTACATCAAGCACTGTTGGCATGTTTAACACATGGTTGTGCTTATGTGGAGAGTTGAGACTTGAGACCAGTGAGGCATGGGTCTCAGGGCCCAAAAAGGTAAAATATAATTAGTTAGGGCACAAATTTGCAAATGCCAATATGTACATACAAATATATACAGTATATATTTTTTAATAAAAAAACAAATACAGAGTTGTTATATTACGTGGATGTCCATTACTCTCTTGGCCCATATATATTCTTAGGATATGGCCTGATTATCCTGTAACCCTAATCTCATCCCCTGTTATATATGTGATAATGAAGTAAATGGCTTTTGGGTTCGTTCATAATACGTTATCAGCACGAAAGCTTTAATCCCATTTTTTCCCGGGTTCACCGGTCTGCACCTCACGCCACCGTGGTTAGCCTCCTCAATTGCTAGAAGATGATTCTGGCGCCTGACACTATTACATTGTAATCTTGATTATCCATCGTTGTTGATGTTCACCAAGATCTACGTTCGGATATTGGTTCTTCAATTCAATTCTATCGTGGCCCGATAGAGGTATTCCTGTATAAAGAAACATGCTAAGCCTAGGCATTGATTAAAGGGAAAACTGTCAAATAGGTCCTCGAACTTTCATAAAAAAGTCAATTAAGTCCTTCATAGGAGACTCTGTCCGGTCGTCACGATTTGGGGCGGTTCCCGGTGGAATTTTTTGATGAAATTTTTTGAGCATCTTATTCATCAAGTCTAGTTTACTCATACCCAATTTCAGCTGAAAATTTAATCGGGAGCACGTTCAAATTAATTCGAGAACGCAAAAATGCGCAGTTATCTTCAAGAATTAATTTGAATGTGTTCCCGATTGAATTTTTAGCTGAAATTTGGTATGAGTAAACTAGACTTGGTGAATAAGATGCTAAAAAATGTCATCAAAAAATTCCACCGGGAACTGCCCCAAATCGCGACGGCCGGACAAAACCTCCTATAGAAGTACTTAATTGACTTTTTTATGAAAGTTCGAGGACCTATTTGACAGTTTTCCCTTGATTAAAATCCGTGATGCCGTTGAGATTTGCAACCGAGGCCGAGAAAAACTGCCGATCTGCAACCCTCTTTCATAGACAACCAACTATGGGGATTTTCCGATCGCCGTGAGTTCCATTAATGTGTACCCATCAATTTTCGTTTCCCAGGTATTTTTCATCTTTCTTTCGATTTTTCTTCTGAAGCAAGACCTTCAATTGAATCGCCTTCGTTTCCCATAAATAAGCTACAATATCCCCACACTCACACTAATATTATCAAAGATTTGTAACAATCCCAGAGAGAACAGTAGTAACCTGGACGGCCTAGCCCTTCAAATTCAGAATCTTCTTGAGACATCCTGATACTAAGAGCCCGTTTGGTAGCACCAAAATCGGCTGTTTTGGCTGATTCTGCTGAAATTTATGATATTCTGGCTGGAGTGGCTGTTTTGGCTGATTCTGCTGATTTAAGAAAAAAATATTTTAAAAATATATTTTATTAATAAATTAAAGAAAAAATTATATGTAAAAATAGCTAAAATGGTCCTTAACTTCAGCCAATACAGCCAGAAAAGTAACTCCAACCTTACTTTTTCGGCTTATTACACAATTCAGCGCGCGAAAGTAAAAGTTACGTGTTTGGTGAAAAAGCTGGCTGATAAGCCCGATAAGCCGAAAACAGAGTTCTCCAAACGGGCTCTAAATTATTGGATTTGTTTTTTAATTATTAAGGGTAAATATTATCATTATTATTTTTTACCTCAAATAATTACCCATGTTTTAGCTAGATAGTTTTTGAGGAATCAACTTTTCGTATACTCAAATTGGTAAACTTCTCTCTTATTTAATCAATTTTCGCTAACAATAAATTATGGTCTAATAATAAATAAATAAATAAATAAATAAATAAATAAATAAATAAATAAATAT
Organism: Cuscuta epithymum; assembly: GCA_945859915.1. Classification (NCBI taxonomy): domain Eukaryota; kingdom Viridiplantae; phylum Streptophyta; class Magnoliopsida; order Solanales; family Convolvulaceae; genus Cuscuta; species Cuscuta epithymum. The sequence goes on from CAMAPF010000103.1 coordinate 566,805, forward strand.
ATAAATATATAAATAAATAAATAAATAAAAGGTTGTTGGGAGTGTATTTCAGCTCAGGTCTCCAACCCAATACAACTCACACACACCACCCCAGGATGTTTAGCCACTCCACCACTCACCAAGTTTAGCCCACTCTCTTACCTCCTAAGCTCTCACTCACAAAGAGGAAACTAACTCTCAAGAGGAAGAAGACTCAATGCCTCACTCACACTCAGGGCCGGCTCTAGCATATTTGAGGTCCAAGGCATTCATAAAACACTTATTTAACAAAATAATATGTTTTGTATAACAAAATATTACTAATCATTTTTTTACTAAAGTATTACCCCGTCTCATTTTATCTGCCATATTTTAATTTGACACAATCACACAATTATTAATAAATTGATTGAAAAAGTAAAAATTGTTATTAGATTTGAGTATAATAAAGTGAAATATTATAGACAACAGATTGTTTCCGAAAACAAATGTATTACCTCCGTCCTTCTAATATTGGGACAAAAGAGGGTAGTGCATTTGTTAAGAAAAGTAGATTATGTAGTTGATAATGAAATGATAAAATGGAGATAAAGTAAGAATGAATTAGAGTCGCATAAATATTATCAAATATGGTATTGGACAAATTTAGTGGGACGAACGGAAACGGAAAAATTGGATAATTATAGTGGGACGGAGAGAGTAACACTTATTTTAGGAAAACCGAAAAAGGGAAGTAAGAGTTAACACCACTAAAATGGGACGGATGGAGTATTACTAAAATAGAGCAGTACTATAGGTATACAATCAAGGTCTTTGCAGTCCGAAATGAACAATAATTATAGGATCAAATGTATTATTTTTACATTACAAATGATTTTGTATAAGAATATGTGAATTTTCAAAGTTTAACATCAATGATACGATTAAAAAAAGTTTAACATCAATGATCAATAAGGTTAAAACAAATAAATTTTTATCAACATATTATTAAGGACTCAAATACGAAGAATACATACTCCGTAGTATTGAAACTTTAAATAAATTAAAAGAGTGAAATCATCACTGATTCAATTATGAACTTTAAATTTGTGTTTAAATTTATTTATAGTTTAATGATGGATGACAGTATAAAAGAATTGGTGCCTTCTCGTTTAAGAATGCAGTGGGAATCACACAAAAATACAAAATGATCTCTCAAATAAAACAAACATATATATAAATAAATAGCATTTCTAAAATTAGAGGCCCTAAAAAAATATGGAGACCCTAGGCATTTGCCTAGCGTAACTCCCCCTATCACCAGCTCTGCTCACACTCTTACTACCACACACCTCACTGTATGCACCGCACAATTTTTTAGTCTCACACAAGGCCACAAATATAAGGAACTAGAAAGATGCCTTCTCAATCAGAACAACTCATTGGTAGCTTAAGACAAAAACAAGGACAGAGTACCAAGGGGCCAATCTGACACAATTGCAAAGCAACAAATAGAAAGGTAGCTAAAGAGCAGAGATAAAAGATAATGGGAGTAGGGCTAAACTCAGGGTGCAGGCCTTAACATAATAAGTGGAAGAAAGGCCTTGGTAGGACCAATACCTCCAACATTCTCCACCTTATTGGTCTAGGTGGTGTAGAGTAACAAATACACGGTTGTGAGGAGACTCATCATCGCTGAACCATTACAAGTACATCATTGCGAATAGATGAGAACTAAAGTTCCCTTTTGGACCAAGCTTACCATGCAAACCCAATTCACGATGGACTGAACTCTACCAATCGGTCCTCGAGTTCAGAACCAAAACCATCACAAAACTATTAGTAAGCACAACACATGTTAATAGACCACGCAAGCAAGCATCCGGGAGAAGTTGGGGATTCCAACTAATCCAACAACCACACAAAGCAAATACAAAGAAAATAAAAGAAACAATATTATTTCTATAACTAGCACAGACAGAGCTCACATAATCATTTGGTATCACATTTTCAAAACACAAAGAAAATAGCATACCAAACATCACAAAGATTTTGATTAAAAGAGAATTAAGCACATTTAAAGCAAACTCAGAAGAAATATAGTCAAACACTTTGCACTTATCATTTCTCTCATGCTCCCTAATGTCTTTATCTCTAATAACATAGCAATCACGCAACTCAAGCATATTGCATTCAACATTCATATCATGCTCCACCTTAATAAAATATTATTTTCTTTATTTTCACCGTGAACAACATTTTCATTCACAAATTTGGGTTTGGTTTCAATAAGTGAATCGGAATGAACTTTAACAGGCAAATGCTCCACCTCATTTGGAGTAACAACAGGAGAAACAAGAAGGCAAGGAAATTCATTTTCAACAAAAATGACATTTCTACTCATCAACACATTGAAGCAAGTTTCACTGCTACACCAAAGCCTATAACCTTTCATGCAATCATGATATCCTAAGAAAACATATTCCTTAGTCCTATGTTCAGATTTATCATTCTCACGATTCACATAAGCAGCACAACCAAACACTCTCAAATTTGACAAGTTAAGTGGTTTGCCCGTGAGCACAGATTTAGGGCATTTCCCTCCTAAGGGAACAGACGGGGACATGTTAACCACATCAACAGCATAACAAATAGCTTCCCCCCAGAACTTATTAGGGAGCCCAGATGAAGCTAACATAGCCCTCACCCTCTCTAATAAAGTTCTAACCATCCTCTCAGCAACCGCATCCGGTTGGGGTGTGGAGGGAACATATTTATGCATAGAAATACCCCAAGTATCACAAAAATCATCAAGCTGATCATCACAGAAATCAAAACTGACAGTGGTCCTTAAAAAATTTGTTTTCTTACCGGTTTGTTTTTCAACAAGGGTTTTCCAGTTTTTAAACTCATTAAAACATCAGATTTAATTTTAATCAAAAAAACCCACACTTTCTTTGAAAAATCATCAATCAACGTCAGAAAATAATTTTTCCCACTATGAGTGGAAACACTATAAGGACCCCACAAATCAGCATGAATACAATCAAGCACATTAGTACACTTAGGCAGATCAGGAAAACCAACTCTAGACTATTTTCCTAGCACACAAGGTTGCACACCATTCACAGAATCAAGTACGGGTTCATCGTGACAAACATACAAGTTGTTTTTCATCTCAGCTTTGAAAACAACTAAGCAACCCTTCACAACTTTCATGAATCCATTTCCCCATTTTCCCTTCAAACCCTCATTTTCAAGAGAAGCACAAGATAGCAAATTACAGCACAGCTCAGGAACATGCCTAACATTCTTCAAAGTAAGCACATAACCAGAAGAGAACCTAAGGCACACATCTCCTATTCCTAGCACATTGCATTTGTTCTCATTTGGACACAAAGCCATGCTCAATCTCTCTATAGTTTGAAAAAAACATTTTTCAAAGGGGACATGTGAAAAGTAGTTGAAAACTACAACCAGAATCTACCACCCAATCTAATTTACCCAAAGAATCAGATATCACAGAACTCAAATAGTCATAATCACATAGATTTCTCATCATAAGCACATCACCTAAATCATCATCACACGTAGTCAAATTAGCATGCTCACTATGCTCATTTTTCTTAGATTTAGGATAGTCTCTTATGAAATGACCAGATTCATGACAATAATATCAACGCCTCGAATTAGACCTAGACTTAGATCTATGTCGTCTACTATTATTTCTACCCCTCACATGCATAACCTCCTCAGATTTTCTACCCTCACCCATCTGTTTTAAATCTAATTCCTTACTCTTAAGACCATTTACCACAATGTCAAGAGTCACATTATCTCTACCATACTTAATAGCAGATTTCACATCACCAAAGGAATCAGGAATATCATTTAAAAGAGCAATAGGGGAATAATCATCTATATGCTTATCACCACACAACTTAATATCTGAAATAAGTTTGGTAACAACATCTAGATTTTCTTCAATATCCTTAGACATATCTAGTCTAAATTTGAAGAACTTTTCAAGTAAAAATATCCGGTTAGGCAAAGAGGTCTCAGTATACAGTTCATTCAATTTATCCCACAAAATTTTAGCACTCTATAAAATTCCAACTTTTCTAATCACAGAGTCAGGATAAGTTCAAATAAATCAAAGAACATGCATTTTCATTCATTTCAGCCATTTTATCTTCCGTGTCAGAAATTAAATAGGTTTCGCCAATTGCTTTAAAACATTTTTGTTGTATTAAAATACATTTAATTTTTTGCTTCCAAATGCTAAAATCAGATTTTCCATTAAATGAAGTCATACCATACTGATTATAAGCAGACATTTTCACAGAGAAAATAAGCAACAAAAGAAAAAGTAAATATCGCTGAAAAACAATTTAAATAATAAATATTTATAAGGCTACAAATATACGGAGCAACTAGCACGAACATGTGGGGAAGTATTAATGAGCACCAAACTCAAGTCCAAACCCCTTGTTCTTCCGTATAAGCACAAATAAATAATAAATTTTCAGCACAAAACAACACAACAATTCAATCAATTTTAAAAGCAGTAATAAACCTAAAACATTTTTTCTACACAATAAAAGACTAAAAATTACTACAAAAGCGATAAAAGGGAGTTTCAAGTCAATATACCGTAGCGAAACCCTAGGAGAGGCGTTTCGACCTTACCCACCCAATTTAAAAATTGGGATTTTTCGGATTGTTGACGGGCTTTGACTGATTTTGACCGGCGTTGACCAACCCTATGTCCAGCAGTCCAGTTCCCAGCCATCAGCCCAATTCCAGTCCAGCTCCAAAGTTCAAGCGTGTCCAGCACCTGCGTTTTTGCTTACTCCAGCCCAGCACACTAGTGTTGACCAGATTCTAGAGCAACCTACAACTTCTAGGTGCGGCTCCAAGTCCCAGCAACTCCACGTGAAATCTTCCGCTTCAAAGTCCTCTGCTCCAGTGTACTGTCCAAAGGCCAATTCAATTCCATGTTTCAAGTGAAAATCCAAAGGCCCAACATGTGGGTCCAGTACTGCTTGCATCCAGGCTCCAGCTTTTTCCAGCGAAGCATACTTCTCTCTTTGTTCAAAACCAAATCTGCGTGCAACTAGCGAGTTGTGCCTCTGCAATGAACAAAGAATGAAAAAAAGGACGGTTCTCAGGTGGCATCTCTTAGACGGCGAACCAAATGACGTGTGACGCCTTTCTGCGACGGCAACCTCCAGGGACGAGCTCTGACTTTAGTGACAGGCGTAGATTCCCAGGTGAGGACGAACAGCGAACTCGACGGTGGGACAAAAATCGACGGTCTCTTTCCAGTGTAGAGGGTCTGGGCGAGTCACGAGCAGTTTTCAAGTGACTTCAATCTCTGACGGAGACGATGAACCAGCGACGACAAACGGCATTTCGAGCAGCGGTTTAGCTCCCACATAGATGACGACACCAGTGGCGATGGTCCACAAGCTCCGGAATCGACAAACGAAAGCGGCATTTCAGAGTGGCGAGGTTTTAGCAGTAATAGAGAACCACAACTCAGATTCGACGGATCTTTAAGAAGCTTCCACCGGCGGAGGGCGGCGGCGGACGGCGGCGGGTGGTGGCGGAGACTTTCCAGACGGCGGAACCCGGCGAAATCGACGGCGACGACAACACAAGCTCTAATACCACTGTTGGGAGTGTATTTCAGCTCAGGTCTCCAACCCAATACAACTCACACACACCACCCCAGGATGTTTAGCCACTCCACCACTTACCAAGTTTGGGCCACTCTCTTACCTCCTAAGCTCTCACTCACAAAGAGGAAACTAACACTCAAGAGGAAGAAGACTCACTGCCTCACTCACACTCTTACTACCACACACCTCACTGTATGCACCACACAATTTTTTAGTCTCACACAAGACCACAAATATAAGGAACCAGAAAGATGCCTTCTCAATCAGAACAACTCACTAGTAGCTTATGACAAAAACAAGGACAGAGTACCAAGGGGCCAAGCTGATACAATTGCAAAGCAACGGATAGAAAGTTTGCTAAGGAGCAGAGATAAAAGATAATGGGAGTAGGGCTAAACTCAGGGTGCAAGCCTTAACATAATAAGTGGAAAGAAGGTATTGGTAGGACCAATACCTCTAACAAAGGTGAAACTAAACCAAAATGGAAGTTATTATGCAAACAAAGACAAGTCAGTTACACCAGAACAATATAGTAAACGTGTCATCAATTATGATGAATGCTAATTGGAAACATGTATAGTTATATATATACGGAGTACACACACATAGGGGAGGGTTCTAGTGAGAACTCATCTTAAAATGGAAACTTGTTATCATGAGAACTTTTAATCACAACCTTTTATTTAATTCAATCATTGGTAGGATGCACATGGGGTACTTTGTGTAATTATTCAAAATTTAAATGGGGTATTTTTTGTAATTATTGTAGAGTTATTACATTAATGCCACCTTATTCCTTGATTTCATAAATCAAGGGTGTTGATTAGAAGTTCTCATTTATAAACGAGTTCTCATTTTAATAATAAAAATAAACTCGTTTTTCTCTATTTACTATAGTTATATATCTGGTGTGGATATTCTGCATGCCATGTATGATGAGTGATGACACGGTAATCTCTATCTTCAATGTTATTGTATGGAGTTGAAATTTAAACTTATGTAAAGTCGTAAAGAGTTGATTAGTGAATCATAATAGTTATTGGCAGTATAATATCAATTAACAAAAATATACTAGTATATGGTAAGTATATACGGATTATTTTTTAAAAACATCACATACATACATACATAGAGTGGAATATCACATAAGAAACAAACTGTTATTTTACTTAAAAGAGTGAATTTAATGACATTTATTATCAAATACTTCTTCCGTTCTTAAAACAGTCAACTTTGCACATTTGTCAACGCACGTCTTTGACCGGCAATATTTCTTTTTCTCTATCAGCAAAAAAAATTAAAAAATAGATTTTGAAAATTTGTAATGAGACAAGTTGAACAATATTTGTTTTAAAAATAATTCGTATAAGTTAATAAATAAAACGTAGTCAAAGTAGAGCACATGAATAGTGTAAAATTCAACATGTTGCAACTAAAAAAGAACGGAAGATAGTATCGGATACAGTGGGACATTTATCTATGCAATTAATGATATGAATTTAATTGAGTTAGTATATATAATATCAATAATGAATTTCAGACTTAAATGTTTTAGAATTTATATTTTAATAAGAATCGTTCAATAATACTAAAGTTTATAATGACGCTAAAGTCACATAAACATTTTATATCTTTGTTGATACACTAACGTGTACTAAAGTTCATATGAAAGTGTGTGAAAATGTCACTTTCCTTATTACTCGTTCACTAAAGTTTTTTTACCACATAATCTCACATTCTCACAATACGTACAGTGTGAAAACAAAGCCGTCTTATTTTGTTCTATAGTTATTTACTTATTTATATGTCAAATGTAATCTTACGAAACTTGAATCCAATTCATTCGCAAAAATTCTACAGGTACCCCAAATTGTACCCCAATTTCTACCCACCCCCTGAATTGTCTGTGTACACAGGCAGTTCGTTTGAACGAGGGCAGAACTTTATGCTCAAATGTCTGTGTACACAAACGGTGTACACTTTGGGGTACAAATTGGGGTACCCCAAGCAGCTCTCATTCATCCGACATTCTTTAGTTTTTGTGTGACTCTTTGTGGCCCATGTTTTAGTGGAGTCATTAAGACTAAGATTTTAAAATTGTGGTTGATTGTAAGAATGTTTTCTTTTGGACTGTTTTCAGTCTCAGACCAGACCAGACCAGATCAGACCATATCAGACTTAAACAGACCAGATCAGACCAGACTTGGATAGTTATAAAATACACAGAGACCAGACGTTTACCAGACCAGATCAGTTCAGACCAGACTTAAACAGACCAGATCAGACCAGCAAATTTCAGTCCAAAAGAAAACATCCTAACTCTTTAATAAGTTTTAGAAATATGAATTTCACTACTAATTAGATTTTCTTAAGTTCCACGTTAAAGGTAAGTGTGAATAATATATTTATTCACATGAGATCTAAATGGGTTTAGCAATCTACTAACTAGCTTTCAAGCCCGTGCGATGCACGAGTAGTACATAATTTAGCTAACTGTATATTTGATATTTTTGAAATCATATATAATTAATAAAAGTAATTCAAATTTATATGAAAAATATTTAAATTGGACTTCTACATAAGCATCTCAACTAAACATAATGGTTATGAACCCGATTTTAAAGAATTCATACAAAAGTTTCTTAATTAATTTCACATCCTCTATATTACTTCATTAAGCATCTAAAAAAACTATTTTTAAATATTTCTCGTTCAACATGTGGTATGAAATAAGTATTTGTAAATTTATTAGTGAGCTCTTACATTGTACTCATTATTTTGTCACATTGAAATGTAAAAAAGGAATCATTTTTACAATTTACTCATTTATTTCGTCACATTGAAAATGTCATTAATAAGGATATTTTTAATTAGATTGACATGTTCATTTCTAACTTGGTCCGGAAGATGTCTATTTTATGTATAATAATAATAATAACAATAATAATAATAATAATTATGATTGATATTTGATCTGATCTTGTCTAAGACTGAAACCAGTTCAATTAAAAACACCCTAAATGTATGAAGATTTACTAATTTAGATTAGGAATCTATGTCAAAAGTGATGGAAAATCTAAATTGTAGTTGTAAAAATAAAGAAACAACTAAACATGTTTACTTTTTTTCTGGGCTAAACGTATTCATATATGTATGATATGAATTTCCATTTCCATCCTCATAAAGGTAAGATACTTGATCAGAAGTTTTAAATGTTTTCATATATGAATGTCTAATAGTATATATCAATTTCATTTTTAAGTTAAAAAAATCTTGTGGTTATAAATTTTCATCATTATCTCAACAATTAAGAAAGAATGGTATGATGATGTAAAAAATACGAAGTATTAACACAATTGCAAATATAAGTCTGATAACTTTAGTCATTATCACATTGAGTTTAGAAAACATTCAAAAAATTGAGTTTAGAAAAATAAAATATTACTCTGTACTTTTTAGGAAATGGAACACTATTATTACTTTATTTATAAAATAACTTTGAAGAACAAAATTGATAGGAACTTGGATGATTTATTTGTTAGGTGTGCAAAACACGGATAATTCACTTCTCAATAGAATGTAATAAAAATAAAAGTATAAAAATAATTAAATTAAATAAAGTCTATGAGCACGGATGACTATTTATTGTTGTGGTTGCAATAATTGCTTATTTTAATAACAATCCATATTACTACGGAGTAAGTAGTAGATTCTGAAAAAGTTACCAAATAAGGTGGATTTTATCATACGCGACGGTCTTTTGTTTCCATATCAATATGTAATAAAAAATAGAATGTAATAAAAAAGATATAAATAGTAATTAAATAACTGTTATATATGAACCTCTAATGTATCAACCAAAAGTGTTACAATATCACTAATTAAATTAACTTTTGATAAAGTCCTACACACTAGAAATTTAATCCTATTGTAAGGATAAATAGTAATGGAAGCACAAATTATATTTATAAACAAGTTGTGCACATAAATAATGATATAATCTCAGGCATTGAGTGTAAACTCAAAGAAGCTACTCAAACACTGCAAAGTAGTAATTTGAAAAGTGATATCATACTTATTGGTGATAGTTTGAGACCAACCAACACAGTGTAAATTGTGCTTCCATAATATCTGCCTGTAGCAGAATTCTCCTCATACTATACTATATATTCTTGAATAATTTAAACATGTGTTGCATTAAGTTTAAGATCTTTTGAAAAATGACCAATTTAAGGTCAACCCAGGTTTAAACCAAATGTCGTATAAGACATCCTTTATACAAATACTTCTTAGATAAGAAAATAGCAAGGCTGTCTATCCTCCCAATATTGTAAAAGTGGATCCATGGGAGTTAAGTGAACTTGAAGTTTCACAATGTGGGTTAATAATATTAAATTTGATCTCAAGAATATGCTCCATTGTAATGTTGACATGTAATGAGTGGTATAAGACCACTTTGCCGGCTTTTATGAGATATAGTGAAGAGCATAAAGTAACCCACATAATATATCTTGCATTATAAGATGAATGCTTTGCCCGAGATAAACTGCTAGAAAGTTGCATAAATATATGAAGAAAATCTAGTTTATATTAATTTGGCATTTGGTAATAACTAACCCCCAAAAGTTTACACGTTCAAATGAGCCAAAATGTGCCAATAATTGAAACCCCACTATAGAAATGATGCACTTGGACCCCAGAAGTGACTCCATATATATGCATGTAAATCCTTGTTCAAAAACATTATGACACAATTTCCTACATTCGGGGTAGATATAAAGCCATAAACATAATTTTATTTTGGAATGTCGGAAAATATCCCAGAAAGATTGAATGATATGAAAAGAGAAACGTGTAAAATATTATAAGTAAACTGCCAAAGTGACTGAAAGAAATGATGATGAAGTTTGAGCTCAACCAATGCATGAAGCATGGTTAGACGGTCATTACGTGTATATAAAAAATAAAACTGGTTTTTATTACAGTAAGCCACTACAAGAGGATGCTATAAGTTAAATGCTGCAGCTGATAATTTATACGATACGGAACACAAATTCCTCTTTTATGGCTCATATAGAGGAATTCGATGAAACATGAATCATAGTTATTATATTGATGTCAATGATTTATTTTTCCAAAACTATCGATTCATAATCCATAATAATAACGTTTGGCCAGACAAAATATGGTGGACCTGCAGTCCTAAAATTTTGTGAATTATGATCGATGTTTATGGATGAAAAATATTTTATATTGGGCATGAAGTCCCATAAATAAAGATATTGTGCATATGAGGTGCCAATACTTGAGATTGAATGATTTCGAGATTACATTCCTGATATAGTTTAAAGTTCTGTAAATGTGGCAGTTGATGAGAAAATCGGATGTCGTTGTTATAATATCAATTGTGTGTCCCTGAAGGACAATGGTGAAAAGAAATATGTGCACACAATATGCAACATGAATATGAATTCTTTTATATCTATAATAATTAGATAAGGACAATATGTGTTAAGTTATAGTAACTATATTTGGAACTATTGTTGAAAAAGGATTGAATTTGATTGAGCATAGATGGAAATTTATAAAATTGATGCTTGTGCCTAACTACAACCTGGGTAAATATAATAAGTCTTGATGACATGATTTATTTTGTAGAAGAACTATGCTTGATGATCATGGTGCAAATTATATTATTTAGTATCACGGTTGAACAAGGTTTTTGCACCATGTCAAAATATCACTTGTAGTGATTGCCTCCTGTAGAGGATTTAATGTGAACAAGTTTCTTATTTGTTTTCACATGATTTCATGACTAGATTTTAAATGAATTTAAAGTGAGCTTTATTCGTACTACTTCTCAATCTTTCCTGCAGAAAGAGTTGAATGAGGAAACATTATGGAATGAATTTGCAATTACTCATAAATCTTCTATTTGTTTATCTGAAGTAAACATATATTATTCTATGAACCAGATTGTATAAATAAAGGTGTTGGGGACTTTTAAGCATCCGGCCAATCCCAGAAACAACACATGAAAATCTTTTGATTTGAATGGCGTTTTAAATAAAATGTCTAGTCAATATATTGTGAACACCTGAAGTGTTTGTATACTAATTTGAGATCCTAGGAGGATAAAAAACATGTTCCATTTAAGTTTTATAGACCAATATTTGAGAATATTCAATTAATTGGTCCAGAAGACCATATGCTATTTTTTTTTCCTTGGCCAAGTTTTTCCCAAATGGTTTTCTTGGCAAAGGTTTTAAGGTATTTTGGGGTTTTTAAAGAATGAGAAAGATTCATAACATCCGGAAGACTATTATCCTCTAGAAGAGTGATTCTAATATCAGTTCTAAAGATAATACCCTGAAGGTCTTAATTGGTCCTTGTGAGATCGAACAATCTATTGGTCCGGAAGACCATATGCAACTGTACTCTTTTTCCTTAACCAAGTTTTGTCCCATAGGGTTTTCTTGGTCAAAGGTTTTAACAAGGCAATTTGTCACTTTGAATAACATATTATTTTTCTCTAGATGAGTAAATTCAAATGCAATCAAGAAGATTAGGCCCCGAAGGCCAATGAAGGTACTCTTTTCCTTTACTAAGGGAGTGTTTTCCTTTGCTTAAAAAAAGTGCTTTGGAGCTCTTAGATTAAAAAAAGCCAAAAAAGGTGTTTGGTAATCCTAACTTTTGCTTAAAAAAGTGCTTTAAAGACAAAATCTAAAAGCTAGAGCATACCAACTTCAAATAGCTTCTAGGTAAACTTGTAATTACCTCCAACTTTATGACTAATAATAATGGCAAATAAATCCCCTTACCCCCGAACTTTATTCGTATACCCTACCCTATGTCCCAAAGTTTAAAGGGTGATTTTGTACTTTTGAAAAAATTATTCCATCATAATCACTTTTTTATTAAATACTCCAACTTTTACATTTTATTTAAAATCACTTATATTCCCAAACACTACCAACTTTTACTACAAATCACTTTTCCAATAATCTATTAAAAAAATCACTTTTAAAAAGCACAAGCAATCACAAACACTCCCTAAGTTTTTCCCACATAGTTTTCTTAGTTAAAGGTTTTTAATGAGGCAATCAATACAACACATCGTTTTACATATATTATGTATTCTTTTCCTTGATTGGTTTTTCCCCAAAGGGTTTTTCCAACAAGGTTTTTAATGAGGCATACGCATAATACAAGTTTTGCTTCAAGAAGTTGGTAACTAGGATGGATTGAATTCTATAAGAAGACTTGAAGAGAAATCTTGAAGTGATATAGTCAACAAGGGGAGTATATACGCATGCGCTGCACTCTTTTTTCCTTGACCAAGGTTTTGTCCCATTGGGTTTTTCTCGGCAAGGTTTTTAACGAGGCGGCATCACCAACACATATAAAGAGAATAATGTTTATTTTTCTTGAAATGTATATTTTTAGCAATGTACATCCAAGGGCGAGTGTTATATTATGTGGATGTTCATTACTCTCTTGGCCCATATATATTCTTAGGATCTGGCCCGATTATCCTGTAACCCTAATATCATCCCCTGTATATATATGTGATATGTGATAATGAAGTAAATGGCTTCTGGGTTCGTCCATAACATATATTTTTAATTGTTGAGCTATTATGCCTATTAATATCTGACTTGTGAGAGGGCTGATTTAGTTGTTATCATGTTCTCTTTTTTCTTCTTCCTTCTTCTATTTCAAGTTACAAGTTTTAATTATTCAACTTTTGTTGGAACACAATCATCAAAATGTTCAGTTGATTTACAAATTAAATTCAACATTTCTTCACTATTTATATAATTATTGCTATATCAAACAATAGACTATTATTTGATAAAAAAATAATAGTACATGCTTGATTTTACGATATCTTCATGCTTCATTTTTTATAATTTCACAATTAGTTAAATAATACCCGTAGTATGGAGGGGTGGCCCTGTATTTTCGAAGGCCTAGGGGCGGAAAATTAAAATGGACCTAATGTTACAAAAAATTTGTAGAACTCTTTTCTATCTTAAATGATATGCATAATAATTACGGAGTATAATAATAGTAATATTTCAAGACATTTAGAATTTGACTATGTATTCTCATATTGAGAAGGACATTCAGAATTTGACTTCTTTACGCAAACAAACTTTTCCATTGAGCTTTTTTTACTTATCCCCGCTTTCTCTAATATTCTATTCTTTTGTATTTATCGTATTCAGATTCAATCCTTTTTATTACACTTTGAAATTAATTAAGTTTATAAATTTTATCATAATTGAAAATGTTTGTCTAACAAAAACAACAAGTTATAACACCAACACTCAATAGAAAACAATCAACAATTAAGAAATCAAACAACCATGAATGGAATCAATTAATAAACTAATCAAATAATCGTATCAGACTAATCTGCTTTCGAGTGGAATTTCCTTGTGAAATTTTAAGAGAATGTTTTTCATCATGTGTAGATTATGTCCATAAAATTTCAGCTTAAAATGCAATCGTGAAGTCAGTTAAATAAATTATTGAAACACAATGTTCCAAAATATGTATAAAATAGCAGTGTTTTCAATAATTTATTTAGGTGACTTCTAAATTAAACTTTATAGAAAACATGATCATAAGTTTCGCTACAAAATCCATTTAGAAGAACTACAACAAAATGTTATTTTAGGGCCGAAAGCCTACAAAATCAGCCTACTCACATCTGTTACAAAACAGACCAGACTTCCGTAGTTATAAAACACACATAGACCTGACATTTACCGGACCAGGCTAGTTCAGACCAGATCAGACCAGAATATATAAATGTTGACTATGTATGAATGCTTACAGTTGAATTTTTTTTCGAGAAAAAATGTATTGATTTATATGAAAAAAATATGAAAATAGAAAGTAACTTATACTCCTTGGAAGTTGTTCGGTTTGTGTGATATGAATTTTTTAAGATCTAAGCTAATTTGATTTGAATTATTCTAATATGGTGAACTGAAGTATTTTCTTTTTATAATTCTGGTATTTTTTGAAGAATAAACAATAATGAATAAGAATAAGACTAAAAGAATGGCTCCTTCCATCCCAAAAAAGGTGGCGGACAAGGAGGAGAAGGAAATAAAAAGTTGTGCAGAAAATTCCAAGTCTCAATTGAAAAGGGGTATAAAGGAAAAAGGAATTGGATTGACAAAAGGAAGGAGGCTTTTCCTATAATCATGCATTCAATTAGTTGGTCTTGGGAATATGCCCAAAGCAAAGGAATGCAAAACGCGGCAGAGCTGATCGAGCGTTCTCACAAGTCCGATCCAATACTTCTCCAACGCCCGTTTCGATTTCTTCAAATCCATCAAACGGACCTTGAATTAATTGGGCCTTAAAATGAAAGGTCTTTGCACTACACAGCTTCAGGTTGTTGTCGGGATGGAAGTTATCGGAGTATTTCTTGCCGCTGTCGCAGGGGTAGTTCAATACTATAAGGTACATTCACCATGTTTATTGCCCACATCTTTTTTCATGTACACAGTTTATATTTTGTGTGCGAATAAATTAAATAAAACATTTGTAAATTCATCCCATTGACAACTCAAACACCATGTGTTCACATTCGTTCGCTCACATTCAATACGCAGACATTTTAATGTCACGCTCCAATCAGAGTAGTGTATTTTTACACAAATTAGTTATTCATACATAAATAAGAAATCTATGTAATTAGATGAGTCAAATAAGTTTCTTTTTGGGTTGGAATGTTGGATGAGAATCCAATTTTGGAAAAAGCAAAGTGGAGGGCGGATATTCAAGAGTAATCTCTTACTCCGTGTAATCTTTTGCTCCTCAACTTCTTTTTCTTGTTATTTCATCCTTTCATCATGTATTGATTTATGTTAGCTGACCTCAGGATTTTTTGGGACTAAGGCTTGAATGTTGTTGTTGTTATATTATTTCATAAACAAAAATCGTCAATGTGAATTTTGTGGGATTGCATACAAGGGTTTTGGTAGTTTTTAGCAGTTTTAGCAGAATAATCTCCAATAGTATAGTATCAAGTATTGTCTATTCTTTAAAAGTATTGGCAATACTTTAGTATGTTACACTTTTTCGTGTTGGCAAAAAATTTACGTATTTGCCATCATATTTATTTGAAGTTGTCATATTTTGAAAATGTGTAACAGACAAACGCTATAGTATGTCATACTGAGTTAAAAGTGGTGTTCTCACGGTTCTCATTTCATTGTGTGTTCGTGTTTTTGTGTATGCGCGCGCGTGTATTTTGGTTCAAATGAGAACGCCCCTTGCTGTGAGAAGTGAAAACAAATCCTAGCCTTCCAAAATATCCAAAATAAGTGATGATATGCGATAAAATAAATGGTAGTAGAGGACATTTACATCTGCTTCTTTGTTGGTAGTTTAATTGAGCGATGTTTTATTCCATTAATCATTAATGGGTTGCACATATTTAAGAGTTTGTATAAGGGTTTTTTTACGGGAATATTACTAAAATAAAACTTATTTACATAAATATGACTATTCATTACTACAACGTAGTGCTGTGGTAACTAAAGTTCAAAACTTGAACATGAATTACTATGATTTTATTACTACTCTCTAATAATGAATCCTATTTTTATAAACCATCTTTATTTTGGTCATGTTTATGTAATTATTTCTTTGTATAATTATGTTTGGTAGTTTTTTGTAACTATCATTTAATTGAATACATGTCTTCCAATTTGGGAAAGGACAAGTAAATTCCTTATCCTCTAAAATATTATATTGAAATTTATTTTTCACTTCAATTCTCCTCTTCATTTATAGAATATTTGTATCATTGGAAGGTAAATATCCCTAGAATACCGATCTAAAAAAACGCTCCACCTTATTCAGATGCACATTTAAAGTTGTTTCTTTCACTTTCATACTTTATGTCTTAACATTTGCATATTTTGCTCCTTCATATGTAATTATGCATCCGTACAATTCACTATTGCACTACTGTGTCAATTAAATGCAATATTCGAGTTGTGTGTTAGATACTGATTCTTGTTCATGATATATTTATTGTAATTCTCTGTGTCCATATTATGTCATGGATACGAGTTCTCTAACGTATATATGTATTGTGCTATTGATAATGGTTGATGTGTACTCTATAATAGTTTAAATTATATGAAATCCTTATGTGTTCGATATTAGTTTTTAATGGAAAAAGGGGCAAATAAGCCCACGTACTAACCAAAAAGGTCAAATAAGCCCTTATATGGGAGGCTATGTCCGGCCGTCGCCATTTGGGGTGGTTCCCTGTGAAATCTTTTGATGAATTTTTTTGAGCATCTTATTCATTAAGTCTAGTTTACTCATAAAGCGCAGTTATCTTCAAGAATTCATTTGAATGTCTTCTCGATTGAATTGTTGGCTGAAATTTGGTATGAGTAAATTAGACTTAATGAATAAGATGCTCAAAAAATTTCATCAAAAAATTTCACCGGGAACCACCCCAAATGGCGACGGCCGGACATAGCTTCCCATGTAAGGGCTTATTTGACCTTTTTTTGGTTAGTATGTGGGCTTATTTGACCTTTTTTTGGTTAGTATGTGGGCTTATTTGCCCCTTTTCTCGTTTTTAATTGTTGTGTGTTAGATACTGTTTTTTGTGATTGAGATACTTGCTATATTGATTTGTATAGAAATTGTTTGTGAGATATTCCTTTTTGCATGCATCAGATATTGGTTCTTGTGCGCTAGATATAGATTCTTGTGCGTGGGATAGCTGAAGATACATGCTTATTGTGGTATATTGTACACATATAATACTATTTAAGTGTATATATATACATGCAATATCGGTGTCATATGAAAGATAAAAAATTATTTAATTTGATATTTTTTTTTATAAAATTAGATTATAATTTTAAAAGTTAAATCAATTTTAAACTAAAAGCATTTTTATATGATTTAATATTTTATTTTTACCTACTTTTTTGAAAAGTGAATGTCTACAACCGTTACACTATTAATTAAATTTTATAGAATTACTCTTATAGTCTTTATTAGTTACACGTCCCTCCCTTTCCTTTTGTATGAGATTGATTACATGTGACGATGTCATGTTTATATTGTCAGTCAATTACTTAATGACCATTCATTCAATGAGATGCGGGGTTAGGATGTGTTCTTGATCATCAAATTTGAGATTTGTGCATTTATGAAACAGAAATATGTGCACTCTCATGTAAAGCAATGTCTATCATATGAAGTATGAACCATGAAC
Organism: Cuscuta epithymum; assembly: GCA_945859915.1. NCBI lineage: Eukaryota > Viridiplantae > Streptophyta > Magnoliopsida > Solanales > Convolvulaceae > Cuscuta > Cuscuta epithymum. The sequence goes on from CAMAPF010000103.1 coordinate 584,721, forward strand.
CCCATATATGTGTGTGTGTGACGAAAGAACTCAAACATGCTTTGTTGTTAATATGTTTCATGTACGTGCATGTTAATAGGCACGGTCTCTGCAGAAGGACATGTCTGAATGTGACGAAGCTTTTAGCCATGCCGTTTTGCAATGTGTCATTGCATTAGGAGTGGTTTTACTTGTGGCTGTTGATCGGCTTAAACTTGCAAGTGTACAAGTGCCGATGTAGTAATAAAATCCGGTAAAAATACCGAGTCGAACACGAGGAAACGTTGTTTATATGATTCAAAAATTGAGAATATAATTTGTAAAAGACTTGGTAAAAGAGTAAAGATTTTTGGTTTTTCAAGTGGTAATAAAAGCAACCAAGGGTTCGGGATTACTCCTAAACGACTCCTAGCGATTAATGTATATTCTTTCACCAATTCTTATGAGTGGAATGTCGCTAAAGTATTCTAACTCCTGTTACGGCAGCGAGATTGTGATTAATTCTACGTGTGAATCCCGTCACGGTTCACATTCATCTAAAATTAACCCCATTGAAGATTAGGACATTATTACAACCACCATATTCAATTGAGGTATATTTCTATCCACAATTAGAATATGTCTAGCCTTTAAGTGCACGGTTTATAACTCAACGTTAATTGCTCAAATAAACCCAACGATATAATCATACGTTGTACACCGTAGTCATACACATTAAAATATAAAGGAGAGATCATAATAATTTGGTTGAGAACATACATCAAACACCTAGAGTGCGTAAAGTTTCATCCCTAACCTTGGCTATGGAAAATTAGCTAGAGCAACTCATAATGAAATTACAAGTATTGAATTGATGAAATACAATGAAATACATAAGAAGATAATACCACAACTCCAAAGCTATGGTGGATAATGGGATCCCCAAGTGTAGAACTTCTCCCAAGACCAAGGGGTTGATCTTGGAGTGCTAAAATGGAAGTAAAGTGTATGGAATATGGAATAATCACTTGAGAGGGCTTCCATATGCTTAAATATTGGGTCTTCAACGGCCATTTTTGGACAAGGAAGCAAGCTCCTTAATGGGGTTTGGAGCTTCTCTCGAATGATTGTGATGACCGTTGCCTGTTTTAATCAGTGCCAGACGAAACCCGGGCGACATTCGCAAAAGCCGGGCGGCTTTTGCGCGTTTAAAATAGTCTGCCTTCGCTCCAGGGCCCGAAAACCGGCCGCCATTTACAAAAGCCGGGCGGCTTTTGTAATTAAATTCTGAACAATTCCTTCGGCGACCAAAAGTCGGCCGGTGTTCACAAAAGCCGGGCGGCTTTCGTCCTTTCTTGCTCCGGATCAGATTTTCCAGCTTTGGATGCGAAAATAAGCTTGGGGACCAAAGGCCGGCCGCCTTTGGCATAAACCGGGCGGCTTTCGTCTGTCTTGGGCGTTTTTGTGGTCTTTATTTGTTCCTCGGGATGCGTTTGGTTGACCTTTTTCCGTCGGTTTCTTCGTGTGTATTCTACCATCCTTGCATTTGATCCATTTGTTGATTTAAAGAACTTCTAGCAAAACGAGGCATATGTGTGAAGATTTAATTCTTTTAAGTATAAAAGCGTTTATAAATGATTGTGTAAAACACGTTAATAAAACGCTTATCAAATACCCCCACACTTGAGCTTTGCTTGTCCTCAAGCAAATTTCCAAACTTTCTATGAAAATATTAAGGCAAAACGTTAAGAAAAGTTTCTTTTGAAGAAAAGGGTTTGAAGGACAAGGGTTTTGCTAAAATATTTTTCAAAAAATATGGACCAAAAATGAACAATTTTTTCCAAAAAAACTTGCACAATTTTCAAGTATAAAGTCACCCCCCCACACTTATTCCACATTGTCCCAATGTGAAGCACAAGAGTAATTAAATGCAAAGCAAGAAAATAAGCAATCAAACAACACATAATAGGCACAAAAGTAGCACAAGGAGTTTAAAGAAAAACAAAGAAAAGGTGGTTCAAGTTTAGTATTTTTAGTACACTTCCCTTTTCATAACCTACTCATCCCCTTCATTTCCATCTCCTTGGGGAGGGAAATAAAAGTGCGGGTCATAAGGTGGCGGTGGTGGAATGCTGAAGTGCCGCCCTAACTCTTGGCAGTAGTAGTTCATGTTCCAAAGATGACTCCCCATGCCTTCAATAGCCCGCCGTTGGTCCCGCAAATCCCGTCGATGAACCGCAAGCTCCGTATGAATTTGACCAAATTGTTCGGTCAAATAGTCCATGTCGTAATGAGTTCCGGCTTGAGGTACGTGAGCCGCCTCCTCATGGTGCTCCTCGGGCTCTCCACCTTGGGCTTCTCCTCCTTCCATCATCTCTTCTTCATTTTCTTCGGGCACGACTCTATGGAATCTCTCCACGCACCTCCATGGTCCTCCGTGCGGCGGTTGGAAATAGCGAAGGTGTATCATGACACTATCATCAAGCACGGCATGTGTCTCCCGTTCTTCTTCCCCTCTAAAGCTAACACCAAAATGCTCAAAAATGTTAGAAAGTAGAATAGGGAAAATGAAGGCCTTATCTTGGTTGTTGCTCAAAGCCGCGCTCCACAATTGTTTGATGATGATGCTTGATAGAGGAATCCCCTCACAACGTCCAAGCCCGGCAAGCATCCTATACGCGAAGTAGAGGTCGGCGTTTCGAATTTTGTTGTAGCCACTTGCTCTCGGCATGACGTTGAATGAGTAGAGGTACATCAAAAGCCGGGCCCGGATGTGTGGTTGACCAAGGTTCTTGGTCATAAGCTCGTGTCCTTGCAAGCCGAAATATTGCATCGCATCCAAGGGGTTGTAGCCAACGTCGCTATTCATTGCTCCGGCTTGGGAAGGGGCGAAAGGGATGCCGTGGTTGGCGATGCGAAACTGAGATCTCAATAGGTCATTTGTGATAGTGATTTTTACCCCTTTGACCCGGCTCTCAATCATCTTTCGGGGGCTATTTCCTTCGATATTTGCGAAAAATTCCTTGACGAGCTCCGGGTAGAAGGTGCCTTCAAGATGTAGCAACTGCTCCCAATCGATATTAGCGAAGGCCTCGGTGAGCCGGTACTCGTGGTCAATAGGTTGTGACACCGTCTTCTCAACAACGAAATCGTTGTCCCTAGATTCCAAGTACCGTTCATAGCACTTGGTGTTGACAAACCGGCTAGAAGGCAAGATGGTGGAGGAGGCCGCAGGTGCCTTGTTGTTCCTTGCCCGCTTGGGATTGCTCGGCCCAGCATCGGTGCTAACGGACTTCCCCTTTGGAGCCATTTGAACCTACAAACTCAAACAATTCTAGTCAATTTTCTTAAAAATTTGACAAAGTTTTCCCTAAAAAATTGACTTTAATCACAATTTAACATGACAACATAATCACAACTTTACTCAACAACAATTAATCACAAGAATTTAATTGAAAATCCCCAAATTTGGACAAGAATTTCGAACCCTAAACCCCCAATTTTGACCAAATAGCAAAAATTTCAAATTGTTGAAAATAACTACTTGAAAAGAGGTTGAAATGGTTCATACAAGCAATATAGGCAACAAGAACAAGATATCATGCAATGAATTAGGCCTAAAAGCTATCAATTTGCATAAACCCTAAAATTCGAAATTTGGGAAGAACAACCAATTCTATCGATTAAATGAAGAAAAAGCTATGAAATTGAGTTTAAGAAGTGAAGGAGATGGAGAAATACCTGTTTTGAGCTTGAAAGAGGAGAAGAAACGTGAAGAAAGGGGGTTGTCGTTCGAGCTCTCTCGTTCGCCGGGCGTCTTTTGGGCGTTGTGTGCGTGTGTTTGTGTTTAAACAGAACAGGTAATAAAACACTCGTCCCCGAAAGCCGGGCGACATATGCTAAAGCCGGGCGGCTTTCGGTTAAACAGTTTGTTCCCAGAACCCGTAAGCCGGGCGGCTTACTTGAAAGTCGGGCGACTTTCGATTTAATTAAACTGGAATTACCTTCGGCGCCCAAAAGCCGGGCGACATCCACGAAAACTGGGCGGGTTTCGTGTGCGAGAAAAATACCTGGGAAGCAGACCTGAAAGTCGGGCGGGTTTCGGGAAAAAACCGGGCGGTTTTCGATCTGAATAAATGGAATTAACCTACGGCGACCGAATGCCAGGCGGCTTTCGCGAAAGCCGGGCGGGTTTCGATGCCTTTGCTAATTCCGCCCACTTTGTTCAAAATTTGCCTTGAAACTTCACATTTCTTTGCTTTGCTTCTCCCCCTACACTTGAATTGCATCGTCCACAAGCAATAAAAGTATAAAAGCATAATGAAAGACAAACATGTAAATAAAAAAGGATATGAAATTGGGTTGCCTCCCAATAAGCGCCTTCTTTAACGTCGTTGGCCGGACGTTCTTCGTGATCATTTCTTGAATGGATAGGAAGTTGTATAGTACTCTTTGTGCAGCTTCAAATGATGGCGATTGACGGCAAAAGGTTTATTCTCCCCTTGTTGGATCACCGTCTCTCCAAATGGGTGAACCTCGATGATGGTGAATGGTTCCGACCAATGAGGTTCCAAGTTTTCGGGCAATAATGGGGACTTTGAGTCATAAAGAAGAACTTTATGCCCAACTTGAAGTTCTATTTCACCTTTCTTCTTGTCATGCCGTGTCTCAAATTTCTCCTTGTAGATAGGAGGGTCTTCATGTGATTCATGCTTCGGAGTACTTTGCGGTGTAGTATCAAATGTGGAGTTGACACTAAAACATATGGAGTTAATAGGTGGATTCTTCAATGATTCCCAAACGTGAAACTCTTGTTCTTCTTCTCCAATACGGAATTTTACTATTCCGTTCTTAACATCAATAAGAGCACCCGCCGTGGCTAAAAAGGACCTTCCAAGAATAACCGGAATCTCCATTTCATCCATTTCTAGAATAAGAAAGTCAACGGGGAGATAGAATTTGCCAACCTTTACAAGAACATCTTCCACCACTCCGATAGGATAACGGATTGTTCTATCCGCCAATTGAAGAGCTATGGTTGTAGGTGTAGGCTCCCCCACACTTAGCTTCTTGAATAGAGAGAGTGGCATTAGGTTGATGCTAGCTCCAAGATCACAAAGGGATCTTACTTCTCCTAGACTCCCAATAGAACAAGGAATGGTGAAACTCCCGGGATCCTTCATCTTTGGCGGTAGCTTATTTTGGAGAATGGCACTACATTCCTCCGTGAGCGGTATGGTTGCAAAATCAGCCAACTTCTTCTTGTTGTTGAGGATATTTTTCAGGAATTTTGCATATGAGGGTATCTCCGCTATAGCCTCGATGAAAGGGATGTTGATGCTCAACTTGGTGAAGATGTCTAGCTAGGAACTTCTTGAATTGCTTTTTGTCATCTTTCTTCTTCAACTTTTGAGGGTAAGGGATAGGGGGAACATATGTTGCCATGGGTGGTGGTGATGAGACATGCTCCTCTAGCCCTTCATCTCCTTGCTTCTCCATTGGTGCATCTTGAGTAACCGGCCCCTTCGTTTCCTTACCACTTCTCAAAGTGATAGCCATAGCCGTTTCTCTTGGGTTGACCTCCGTTGTTGTGGGAAATCTTCCATGCTCTCTAGTGGTTCTCTCTTGTGCAAGTTGGCCAATTTGGACTTCTAAGTTGTGAATAGAGGACTTGGTATATTGCTCAAGACTGTCCATGCGTTGATTGAGCTTCCTATTTTGATCCTCGAAACGTGAATCAAGTTTTGTGAATTGTGTGTGAAGATTCTTGATAGATGCCTCCACTCTACAATGGTTCTCCTCACTTTGGGCTTGCATAGCGGCTACATTTTTTGTGAGAAGCTTCATCGTATCATCTCCTCCATGGTAGGTTCTTTGGATTGGCCAAATGTGGGAACTCCGGGTTGATGGCTTGAAGAATTACCTTGCGGTCTATAATTGTTTCCTTGATTATACCTTTGTTGATTGTTGGAGAAGTTATTTCCTCCTTGGTTTCCTCGTTGCCCATAAGAGTTCATGTAACTAACATCCTCAAGATGTTGAGATGAGTTACTTTCCACATTGGAGACACTCTCCACATTTGCCGCTTGTTTCACACCTCCAATAACGGCTTGCAAAGCCGTGTGAATTGATGCTTGCACATTTTGTTGCATTTTGGTTTGAAATTCTTCAAACCTCTTGTCAAGTTCATGAGTGATGGAAATTTCATTCACTCCCGCCACCTTGATGTCTCCTCCTTGTAGTTGAGGATTTGAAGCGATCGATTCAAGAATTCTCAATGCTTCCGTCTCGGTTTTGTTTCCAATGTACCCATCCGCTCGGTTGTCTACAATAGCTTGACAAGATGGGTTCAAGCCATTGTAAAAAGTGTCAATTTGGAGGTCAAGAGGGATGCGGTGATGGGGGCATTCCTTCAATAAAGACTTGAAACGTCTCCATGCGTCTTGAAAAAGTTCTCCAACTTGTTGTTTGAAGTTGAAGATTCGTTGTCGTAGCTCTTGCGTCATTGTGGGAGTGTAGTACTTGGAGATGAAAACATTATATATTTCATCCCAAGTAGCATAGGATGCCGGTGTTTGCTCTAAAAACCACCCTCTTGCCGCTCCCTTCAAGGTGTAAGGGAAGCACTTGAGCCTTAGATCACCTTCATTTAGGCCATTCCTAGGAACACCTTGAATGAACCCATAAAATTCGGTAATGAAATTTAATGGATTCTCCCCCGGTTGTCCATAGAAGTGCGGCATAGCATTGAAGTAGCTATTCCGCAACTCATAGTCTCGTGCCGCCTCGCTAAGCACGATGCAAGAAGGAGTAGTTGCAATGACGGGTCTCTTCTGTTCATTGAGTGTGGGAAGCATTGTTGTAGCTCTAGCTTCCTTCTTCTTCCGATTCCTTCTACAAGCTCTCTCAATCTCAAGATTGATAGGTTCAAGGTTTGTAGAGCCTTGACTTCTCAATAGCATGCACTAAGAGCTTGTCTACACAACAAAATTCAAAACAATACCACGTGAAACGTAAAGGGAAAAATCAGGAATTTTTGTTGAATCAAATAAACAAGACCGTTTCCCCGGCAATGGCGCCAAAAACTTGATCGGCTTAAACTTGCAAGTGTACAAGTGCCGATGTAGTAATAAAATCCGGTAAAAATACCGAGTCGAACACGAGGAAACGTTGTTTATATGATTCAAAAATTGAGAATATAATTTGTAAAAGACTTGGTAAAAGAGTAAAGATTTTTGGTTTTTCAAGTGGTAATAAAAGCAACCAAGGGTTCGGGATTACTCCTAAACGACTCCTAGCGATTAATGTATATTCTTTCACCAATTCTTATGAGTGGAATGTCGCTAAAGTATTCTAACTCCTGTTACGGCAGCGAGATTGTGATTAATTCTACGTGTGAATCCCGTCACGGTTCACATTCATCTAAAATTAACCCCATTGAAGATTAGGACATTATTACAACCACCATATTCAATTGAGGTATATTTCTATCCACAATTAGAATATGTCTAGCCTTTAAGTGCACGGTTTATAACTCAACGTTAATTGCTCAAATAAACCCAACGATATAATCATACGTTGTACACCGTAGTCATACACATTAAAATATAAAGGAGAGATCATAATAATTTGGTTGAGAACATACATCAAACACCTAGAGTGCGTAAAGTTTCATCCCTAACCTTGGCTATGGAAAATTAGCTAGAGCAACTCATAATGAAATTACAAGTATTGAATTGATGAAATACAATGAAATACATAAGAAGATAATACCACAACTCCAAAGCTATGGTGGATAATGGGATCCCCAAGTGTAGAACTTCTCCCAAGACCAAGGGGTTGATCTTGGAGTGTTAAAATGGAAGTAAAGTGTATGGAATATGGAATAATCACTTGAGAGGGCTTCCATATGCTTAAATATTGGGTCTTCAACGGCCATTTTTGGACAAGGAAGCAAGCTCCTTAATGGGGTTTGGAGCTTCTCTCGAATGATTGTGATGACCGTTGCCTGTTTTAATCAGTGCCAGACGAAACCCGGGCGACATTCGCAAAAGCCGGGCGGCTTTTGCGCGTTTAAAATAGTCTGCCTTCGCTCCAGGGCCCGAAAACCGGCCGCCATTTACAAAAGCCGGGCGGCTTTTGTAATTAAATTCTGAACAATTCCTTCGGCGACCAAAAGTCGGCCGGTGTTCACAAAAGCCGGGCGGCTTTCGTCCTTTCTTGCTCCGGATCAGATTTTCCAGCTTTGGATGCGAAAATAAGCTTGGGGACCAAAGGCCGGCCGCCTTTGGCATAAACCGGGCGGCTTTCGTCTGTCTTGGGCGTTTTTGTGGTCTTTATTTGTTCCTCGGGATGCGTTTGGTTGACCTTTTTCCGTCGGTTTCTTCGTGTGTATTCTACCATCCTTGCATTTGATCCATTTGTTGATTTAAAGAACTTCTAGCAAAACGAGGCATATATGTGAAGATTTAATTCTTTTAAGTATAAAAGCGTTTATAAATGATTGTGTAAAACACGTTAATAAAACGCTTATCAGCTGTTATTTCAAACGGAACCCATCTGGTAAATCAGAAGATAAACACAAGCAGATGGAAGAGAGGGGTAATTGCGGACTGTTTTCTACAATGGTATAGCAACGTTCCTTTTTTCTTCAAAACAAACATTGCAATAGTTTTTCAAAACTTGAATTAAAATAGCTTTTGTAGCTAGATAGTATAGGTGACAAATTATTTTTTTAGAGAGAAGGGAGAACTGGGCAGACAAAGTGATATGTATAAATGATAATGCAACCCTTTACATGGCTTGGGCCCGGGAGGCCGAATTTCAATATTTTGCCACTAAGTGGCTAATACACGGGGTAAGCTAGTCTAATAAGTATACACCAGTAAATGGATTATACAACAATGCGTCTGCTATCTACTGAGTGATCTAGGACGAGGTGCCTATGATGAGGTCTTGAGCCCATATACATAGTACTATGTTAGGATTACCCCTACTATATGAGGTGAGACTACTTGATGCGAAATGAAGTAGAGCTATATGCTGATTAATCATCGTCTGGTGGAGTAAAACTATATCATCGTTGAGGCGCCCTGCTCGAATTCCCTAGCCACTGATCCGATCTCATTGGCGATCCCTGACTGAGGCAAACTTGTGCGGAAATCTTCAACCAAAGGTTGTAGGCCAAATACTATCACGTTCAGTCGGAGGGTCAGGGGGCTATGTGTATATACTCGCTATTGTGGCAACTGAGTTTGCATATGATGTGATGGTATAGTTAGTGCATGTGGCAATCTTTATATAAATTTGAATGTGTATTTCTTCTACTTACGGAGGCGCTAAGTCCCTTGTTCTCCCAGTCCCCCCACTCCTTGAGGCAAGTGTAGTGGTGTGAAAAGGAGTGGAGCAGTGCATGTCTCGTGATGACTCCTATTGGGGTCGAGGGCCGACACCCTTTGTCTACAGTGGAGAGATGCCTCGTTAAAAACTCTCACTAAGAAAAAACCATGTGGCAAAACTCCTAAAGAGGAAAAAAAAGTACACTGGATGCCCCAAAAATGGAGCAGAAAGGATGAGCCCTTCGGCCACTGCGTGCAACTTTAATGATCATGTATGAGCAATGATCGTCTAATGCATTTAGGAGGATGCGGTGAGTAGCTCACCATGATATGTGAGATAGGTCAATTCACCGTCCATAATATGATGTCTCCGTCATCCGGTAAGGGTGACCAAGAGATATAAGAGGGAGGCCTGTACGAACTCCATGTCATCAAACAAAGATGACTAGGAAGTGTATAGCTGAGGGGTCAATGGGATCCTTGGCTTTTCATCTATTGACCGTAAGATATCTGCGATGGTCGCCATCCGGGAAGGGAGTAGTGAGCTCAGTCGCTAGATCAAGACATTCGACGCATGAGGATTGGAGCCGGTCCGAATATGGGGATAGGATGATGAGAGCCTATGGTAATATGTAGACATTTGACGATGAGGATCCTGTATGAATAGTAATAATAATAATAATAATAATAATAATAATAATAATAATAATAATAATAATAATAATAATAATAATAATAATAATAATAATAATAATAATAATAATAATAATAATAATAATAATAATAATAATAATAATAATAATAATAATAATAATAATAATAATAATAATAATAATAGTAATAATAGTAGTAGTAATTATTATTATTATTATTATTATTATTATTTCAACTATCTAAAAGGCCAAGATAAGTCATTATATATAGAACTCATGCATGTCAAATTCATGAGGCTAGATCTCACCTCTTGTAGCAACAAAATGTTATACATTTACACTATGTGCGTACATGCACAATGTGGTATAGAGAAATATCCTAAGTTAGTAGTACATGCAAATTTTAGTTACATGAATAAGTGTACAAAGAGCTAATGTTATGTACTACACATGCGTGTTCACGCACACACAAACACATTTTCGGTCTTTGGTCACATAATCTAACATCCCATCCATATTATGATTTTTTTGCATTGCCTCATATATTTATACCTATGCACGTACAGGGTCATATATATTGTAGGACTTTCACTTTTCATCCGAGGAATCCGGATAGAAAGCTCGTGCGCAATGCATTCAATTGATAGTGTTTCGTATGGAGGAATAATCATTGGGCTATTCAATGAATATGCTCGAAGGGTATTAATTGTAATTGTATCTGATGTAATATGAAAACTGATGAGCAAGTAATGAGTCATACGTACGTAGTTTAGGTTGAATGCACATGTTCTTACTCTCTAGTAATTATTCTATTTATTTTAGACTTAATTATTGAAAACTTGTTCAGTCCCAACTCTGATGTATCATGTATGTTTTGTTTTTTCGTTGCTATCATATTATTACATGCATTTACAATGTTTTGATTGTTTTGTTGGTATAATTCATATTGATACAATGATGTGTTTTATATTGAGCCATTGAGGAGCATCAATATACTATTCCTCTGCGCTTTTTTACCATATCAAATCACATTGATTTATAATGTATATGAAATCGATAAATTAATTTAATACAAAAGGATCTAGCACGTCATATGTGACAAAAATGATATTAAGTGGTTGAAAGGAGTACGGTATGATAACATTTATCTAAATTTATGTTTAAGATATCTCTTTTTTGGCTTATTCGTAGAAATGTAACTAATCACTTAGAATCTTCCCCTAATCATCTTCCCTCACATTTCATTCCATAATAATAAAATTCTTGATTCACTCACTACTTATGGCAACACTAATAGAAATGTATCAATATGCAAGGTCATTTAATTGACCGTCTCACCGTCGCAACATAAGAGTAAAAGGTTATTAAACGTTCGATGATTTCTTAGACAAATCTATGTATCCTGATTTTAATTTTTTTTTCTAAATAAGTGCATGACACTTTAACCATGCAAACGCTACTCATTGTGACTTATATTATTATAAGAGAAAAGAAGCTCACGACAAAAGAGTGATTGCACAGTCGACATAAAAAATCAAAATAAGTTATGGTGAGAAATTTCCAAAGTTTTTTGCGGCAGATTTATAATAGAACCATTGACAATTCTTTAGAAAGCTTACACACAATTGTTGGTAAATTTCATCTCATAACTTCTATATATATATATATATATTTTGGTTCAGGTGAGAAATGCATCTAATGTGAGAAATGGGAATGATTCTCAGCCATTGGATTTACGAAGTTGCACTAAAATTGGCTTTATGTTGCAGTAATATTTAAATTTTGCACATGTCGCACTAAAACTGTTTCATGTTGCACTAATATTTGACGGCGTTGCACCGAAATAGCTTCATGTTGCACTAGACACGTGTAATACGGAATTTTCAGAAGTATTTACAGAAATGCCACCGTGCTAGATTGCATATTTCAGTGCATAATGAAGTGTCTTTTACTGCAACTTAGTCGAATCCAATGACTGAGATTCATTCTCATTTCTCACCCAAAGGGTTCTTCTCACTTGAACCTTACCCTATATATATATATAGACAAATATTCAGGTCCAGCCAGGCCAGACCACTCCCCCCGTCCGGCCTCCTCCATTTGGGGGCCTTCCCAGTGTTATTTTTTGCTTAAATTTTTTGTGTAGGTTCCTCCTCATCAAGTCTAGTTCATCCATACCAAAGTTCAGCCAAAAATTCAATCGGGAAGGTCGTCAAATGATTGTGTGTATTCCGGACCAGTTAACTTGCAAAAATCATTTGACGACCTTCCCGATTGAATTTTTGGCTGAACTTTGGTATGGATGAACTAGACTTGATGAGGAACCTACACAAAAAATTTGAGCAAAAAATAACACTGGGAAGGCCCCCAAATGGAGGAGGCCGGACGGGACTCCAGTCAGGAAATTGGACGTTTTTACAATTTCAATATATCGCTTAAAATTATAATATTAATACATTTTCATTAAAATTACTCAAAACCTCCAAAACCTATACCCTGAATCACTAAATTTAAATGATAAACTATATACTATAATTTATAAAATATAATAATATAACATAAAGAAAATATAAAGAAACTAGAAATACTAAAATGGAAAAATAGAACATTTAGAATTTTTAGAATTAAGATACCACAAAAAAATAAATAAAAATTTAATCATTATATTTACTTTTTGAAAACAGAAAATGTAATTTGAATAAAGGAAAATAATACAAAATCATAAATTGAAAACACAGCTGGGAAAAACAAATTGGAAAAACGGAAAAAAGCTAGTGAAAATAAATCAAAAAATGACTAAAAATATTTTATTTAACTTCGTTACATTTGTATGACTTTTGTAGTTGTTTATACATGTTTAAAAATATTTAGTTTGAATATTTATAAAACTATTTTTAAATCTTCAAAAAATTGAGAGTTGATAATTGGGAACAATAAAAAACGGCAGATCCACATAATTCACGTTTCAATTGGGATTATTTAAAGCTTATACATAATTCACGTTTCAAAATGACCTGCTATATCAGGTTGTAATAGGTTAGGCACTATTTTTGAAAAATAGTCCTTATAATTGGGACTAGTAATAATTGATAGTTGAGATTATTAAGGGCAGATCCACAATAGTTGGGATTATTATTTTCAATTTTCAATAGTTGGGATTATTATTAGGTTTTAATCTAACACGAGGATGTGTGCTGGAAAAAGATCGTGGAGAGCTCCTAGGGCAAGCCGCCTCTAGGTTAATTTTCTGATTTCGATCATATTGATCGAAGATCGGTCATCTTTGTTCGGCTATTTGACCGTGGTCCGTGTTTTGGCTAAGCTCCCCTGGAGTTGGGTTTTCTCTCTAGGGCTACGACTTTGTCGGCCGCTGGAGCTTTTTCCGATTTCGGCTTTGTCGAAGATCATCTATACTTCCCTTGTGTCGCTGGTGTTCGGTTGGAGTCCAGGTCAGGCGCGGAGGGTGGAGATCGGTGGAGGAGGGCGGATTTGCTGTCATGGCTCGAGGAGAACGGCGTTGCGGTCATGATTTGAGGATGTGGCGTTGCTGTTGTCGTTGGAGGAGATCGGCGCCGCCTATCAGTTTACTATGGTTGTACGGAGCAGAGATGAGTTTGGTTATGCAGGGACGGATGATTGATGCATGGTCTTTTAGCATGATACTGTTGCTTCGACCTCCTCCTGAACCACCACCATGGGATCTATGAGGTGTTAGAGTTCGTGAATGTTTTCCCGGTAATTTTTATCTGTTTGTAATTTGTTTTCTTGTGTCCATTTTTGTTTTTGGTTTTGGCAGTTTGTTTGAGTTTTCTGCCTCTCTTTATGTCATTGGGTATGGTTGGATCTATGGGAACATGTTTGGTTGTGTGAAGCCCACTACATGGTTAGCGATTCGTGTTGCTCTGTCATGTGTGACCATCTCAAAGTCTCATCATAGGGTTATAGTCATAGACTCATAGTTGTTGTAGTTTCAGTGGGTGTTAGTTTATTTTTCTTTTGCTTGATGTAATGATTCTGAATCTTTTGATATGAATAGAGACTTGTTTTGATGATCAAAGAAAGAAAATAGTTGGGGTTATTATTATTATTATTTTCAATTTTTCCTAACATTTTTTAACTAAAAAAACTAGATACTGTCAAAAAAACTAAAAAAAACTAGATAGTCGCCTAGTGGGGCATTTAAAGCATTTTTTCTTCCGCAGAGCTGAACAAGCATTTTGCATTATCGCCCTGGAGTTCCTCTCTCGATACGTTCTTGGGGTTCCGCTGCCGGCCTTATAGAACGTTTATTCAAATTTGATTTTTGCCTGTGGAGAGGAACTCTGAATTTTATTATTTTCTCCTAATTAGGACATTTCCCTAACTTTAAATCCAGGTAAATTAACTGTTGGCAAAGAAATATATGTAATGCGGTGAACCACATTTTGATTTCCATTGCTTGTATTGAATTTTCATGGCGATTTGTTATCACGATGTGAATTGATTGAATCTCAAAAGGTTGAGCTTTTGATGATCTTGAGGCCTCCTCTCATTTTATATCATTATATGCTTTGTTTTTTTTTGCAAAAAAACGATATGAGGAAAATTCTTCTTGAAGGTAATGCAATTCAAGTTTTTGAAGAGGGGAGAAATTTATTAGTTAAATTGCCAATTTATTTATTTTAGGAATACTCCGTATGTGATAATATTTCATCCCCATCATTAGCTAGATGAATGATATAGTAGTATACTGTAGCAGAAATGCCTTTTTATACATTCTATTGTTGCTCTTCAGTCTTCATAATCTTAAATAAATAAATAAATACATAAAAAGCACTTCATGACAAATGAGCTATGTTTGGGTCTTTGTTTTCACAAGGTTCTAAGAATGAAAGAGGTCACGAAGAGAGAAAGTCAAGCAACATCTGCATTAGCGTTTGTGGAAGGAGGAATTCAGGACTCAAGTGATGATTCTTGCAGCATTTGCCTTGAGACTTTCTCTGAGAGTGATCCATCAACAGTAAACACTATTCCCATTAATCACATTTTGTATTGCATTGAGCTATAAAAGTTCTATGTCTGTGCTGGTTTATATTCCTCTCTACATGATCATCCAGTTCTTAAAAGCATATATACTTTAAAGTCCGTATAATTTATGTTCTTTGTAGGCTACTCATTGCAAGCACGGCTTTCATCTTCAGTGCATTCTGGAATGGTATGTACCTTTACTTTTCCAGCTTATGGCATTTCAAGCCATATGAAGTCACTCGAGATAACTATTCTGGATCTTTGGAATGGTGGGCGTAATGTCTTAACAGTTAACAATATCAAGTTGAGGAATAAGATGATGCT